>CM046471.1:15182802-15782802 GCA_025506415.1 Flaveria robusta
GTTTACAATAAATCATGGAAAATGAACTACGTATAAGAACTCATTAAAAACGATACTTCTCGCATGCGTAGTTCTTGCTAGTTGTAAAAACATGTAATCTTATGCGCATTCGCTTATCAAGCCTTCTAAACACACTCCTGTGCTAATTTAATCAAATCTCAACCGTAATTATCAATGAAATCACACTAAACAATAACAAAAGGAGAGTTTGAATGCACTATTAAAACCCAAACCAAAACATATAAGGAGACCACATAAATCAACCTTGAACTGATCAACTTCTTCTAAACTCATACAAAACACTCAACAACCATCTTTAAACACCCTTGCATTTAAAATACATATAAATGAATCAAAATGACAACTCTCGGTCCACATAATCATTTATTGTGCACCAACGGAACATTAACAGTTGTAGGGTACAGAAAAACTACTATTATTCACTCAATATGAACCGAGAATTAAGTTACAGTTGTCGAATGAACGTAATCAGACGTTAAGGATATATAACTCAGTGTGTGATCAATTAATAAAAAGTCAAATTAGGCTAACACGACCAAGTGAATTAGATTTACATGAATTTCCAACAAAATTATGTAATAATATATTTGTGCATCAAAGTATTCGAGAAAGTTTTCAATAAATCATGGGAAGTGAACTACGTATAAGAACTCATTACACAACGATAGTTCTCGCATGCATAGTTCTTGCTTCTTGTAAAAACATGTAATCTTATGCGGTTTCGCTTATCAAGCCTTCTAAACACACTCCTGCGCTAATTTAATCAAATCAAACCGTAATGATCAATGAAATCACACTAAACAATAACAAAAGGAGAGTTTGAATGCACTATTAAAAACCAAAACCAAAACGTATAAGGAGACCACATAAATCAACCTTGAACCGATCAACTTTTTCCAAACTCATACAAAACACTCAACAACCATCTTTAAACACCCTTGCTTTTAAAATACATATAAATGAATCAAAATGACAACTCTCGGTCCACATAATCATTTAATGTGCACTAGCGGAACATTAACAGTTGTAAAGTACCGAAAAACTACTATTATTCACTCAATATGAACCTATAATCAAATGACAATTGTCGAATGAACGTAATCAGACGTTAAGAATATAACTCAATGTGTGATCAATGAATAAAAGGTCACATCAAGCTAACATGACCAAGTAAATTAGATTTACATGAATTTCCAACAAAATTATGTAATAATATATTTGTGCATCAAAGTATTCGAGAAAGTTTACAATAAATCATGGGAAATGAACTACGTATAAGAACTCATTAAACAACGATAGTTCTCGCATGCATAGTTCTTGCTTGTTGTAAAAACATGTAATCTTATGAAGTTTCGCTTATCATGCCTTCTAAACACACTCCTGTGCTAATTTAATCAAATCAAACCATGATGATCAATGAAATCACATTAAACAATAACAAAAGGAGAGTTTGAATGCACTATTAAAACCAAAACCAAAATGTATAAGGAGACCACATAAATCAACCTTGAACCGATCAATTTTTTCTAAACTCATACAAAACACACAACAACCATCTTTAAACACCCTTGCATTTAAAATACATATAAATGAATGAAAATGACAACTCTCGGTCCACAAAATCATTTAATGTGCACCAGCGGAACATTAACAGTTGTAAAGTACCGAAAAACTACTATTATTCACTCAATATGAACAGGTGAATTAGATTTACATGAATTTCCAACAAAATTATGTAATAATATATTTGTGCACCAAAGTATTCGCGAAAGTTTACAATAAATCATGGGAAATGACTACGTATAAGAACTAATTAAACAACGATAGTTCTCGCATGCATAGTTCTTGCTTGTTGTAAAAACATGTAATCCTATGCGGTTTCGCTTATCAAACCTTCTAAACACACTCCTGTGTTAATTTAATCAAATCAAACTTTAATGATCAATGAAATCACACTAAACAATAACAAAAGGAAAGTTTAAATACACTACTAAAACCAAAACCAAAATGTATAAGGAGACCACATTAATCAACCTTGAAACGATCAACTTCTTCCAAACTCATACAAAACACTCAACAACCATATATAAACACCCTTGCATTTAAAATACATATAAATAAATCAAAATGACTACTCTCGGTCCACATAATCATTTATTGTGCACCAGTGGAACATTAACAGTTGTAAAGTACCGAAAAACTACTCTTATTCACTCAATATGAACCGAGAATCAAGTTACAGTTGTCGACTGAACGTAATTAGACGTTAAAAATCAACGTGTGATCAATGAATAAAAGGTCAAATCAAGCTAACATGACCAAGTAAATTAGATTTACATGAATTTCCAACAAAATTATGTAATAATATATTTGTGCAACAAAGTATTCGCGAAAGTTTACAATAAATCATGGGAAATGAACAACGTATAAGTACTCATTAAACAACGATAGTTCTCGCATGCATAGTTCTTGCTTGTTGTAAAAACATGTAATCCTATGTAGTTTCGCTTATCAAGCCTTCTAAACGCATTCCTGTGTTAATTTAATCAAATAAAACTGTAATGATCAATGAAATCACACTAAACAATAACAAAAGGAAAGTTTGAATACACTATTAAAACCAAAACGAAAATGTATAAGGAGACCACATTAATCAACCTTGAAACAATCAACTTCTTCCAAATTCATACAAAACACTCAACAACCATATATAAACACCCTTGCATTTAAAATACATATAAATGAATCAAAAAGAATACTCTCGTTCCACATAATAATTTATTGTGCACCAGTGGAACATTAACAGTTGTAAAGTACCAAAAAACAACTCTTATTCACTCAATATGAACCAAGAATCAAGTTACAGTTGTCGAATGAACGTAATCAGATGTTAAGGATATAACTCAGTGTGTGATCAATTAATAAAAAGTCAAATCAAACTAACATGACCAAGTGAATTAGATTTACATGAATTTCCAACAAAATTATGTAATAATATATTTTTGCATCAAAGTATTCGAGAAAGTTTACAATAAATCATGTGAAATGAACTACGTATAAGAACTCATTAAACAACGATAGTTCTCACACGCATAGTTCTTGCTTGTTGTAAAAATATGTAATCCTATGCAGTTTCGCTTATCAAGCCTTCTAAACGCATTCCTGTGTATATTTAATCAAATAAAACTGTAATGATCAATGAAATCACACTAAACAATAACAAAAGGAAAGTTTGAATACACTATTAAAACCAAAACTAAAACGTATAAGGAGACCACATTAATCAACCTTGAAACAATCAACTTCTTCCAAACTCATACAAAACACTCAACAACCATATATAAACACCCTTGCATTTAAAATACATATAAATGAATCAAAATGAATACTCTCGTTCCACATAATAATTTATTATGCACCAGTGGAACATTAACAATTGTAAAGTACCAAAAAACTACTCTTATTCACTCAATATTAACCGAGAATCAAGTTACAGTTGTCGAATGAACGTAATCAGATGTTAAGGATATAACTCAGTGTGTGATCAATTAATAAAAAGTCAAATCAAGCTAATATGACCAAGTGAATTAGATTTACATGAATTTCCAACAAAATTATGTAATAATATATTTGTGCATCAAAGTATTCGCGAAAGTTTATACTAAATCATGTGAAATGAACTACGTATAAGAACTCATTAAACAACGATAGTTCTCGCATGCATAGTTCTTGCTTGTTGTAAAAACATGTAATCTTATTCGGTTTCCCTTATCAAGCCTTCTAAACACACTCCTGTGCTAATTTAATCAAATCAAACCGTAATGATCAATGAAATCAGACTAAACAATAACAAAAGGAGAGTTTGAATGCACTATTAAAACCAAAACCAAAATGTATAAGGAGACCACATAAATCAACCTTGAACCGATCAACTTTTTCCAAACTCATACAAAACACTCAACAACCATCTTTAAACACCCTTGCATTTAAAATACATATAAATGAATCAAAATGACAACTCTCGGTCCACATAATCATTTAATGTGCACGAGCGGAACATTAACAGTTGTAATGTACCGAAAAACTACTATTATTCACTCAATATGAACCGAGAATCATGTTACAGTTGTCGAATGAACATAATCAGACGTTAAGGATATAACTCAGTGTGTGATCAATTAATAAAAAATCAAATCAAGCTAACACGACCAAGTGAATTAGATTTACATGAATTTTCAACAATATTATGTAATAATATATTTGTGCATCAAAGTATTCGCGAAAGTTTATACTAAATCATGGGAAATGAACTACGTATAAGAACTCATTAAACAACGATAGTTCTCGCATTCATAGTTCTTGCTTGTTGTAAAAACATGTAATCTTATGCGGTTTCGCTTATCAAGCCTTCTAAACCCACTCCTGTGCTAATTTAATAAAATCAAACCATAATGATCAATGAAATCGCACTAAACAATAACAAAAGGAAAGTTTGAATACACTATTAAAACCAAAACTAAAATGTACATGGAGACCACATTAATCAACCTTGAACCGATCAACTTCTTCTAAACTCATACAAAACACTCAACAATCATCTTTAAACACCCTTGCGTTTAAAATACATATAAATGAATCAAAATAACAACTCTCGGTCCACATAATTATTTATTGTGCACCAACGAAACATTAACATTTATAAGATTCCGAAAAACTACTATTATTCACTAAATATGAACCGAGAATCAAGTTACAGTTGTCGAATGAACGTAATCAGACGTTAAGGATATAACTCAGAGTGTGATCAATTAATAAAAAGTCAAACCAAGCTAAAACGACCAAGTGAATTAGATTTACATGAATTTCCAACAAAATTATGTAATAATATATTTTTGCATCAAAGTATTCGAGAAAGTTTACAATAAATCATGTGAAATGAACTACGTATAAGAACTCATTAAACAACGATAGTTCTCGCACGCATAGTTCTTGCTTGTTGTAAAAATATGTAATCCTATGCAGTTTCACTTATCAAGCCTTCTAAACGCATTCCTGTGTACATTTAATCAAATAAAACTGTAATGATAAATGAAATCACACTAAACAATAACAAAAGGAAAGTTTGAATACACTATTAAAACCAAAACTAAAACGTATAAGGAGACCACATTAATCAACCTTGAAACAATCAACTTCTTCCAAACTCATACAAAACACTCAACAACCATATATAAACACCCTTGCATTTAAAATACATATAAATGAATCAAAATGAATACTCTCGTTCCACATAATAATTTATTATGCACCAGTGGAACATTAACAGTTGTAAAGTACCAAAAAACTACTCTTATTCACTCAATATTAACCGAGAATCAAGTTACAGTTGTCGAATGAACGTAATCAGATGTTAAGGATATAACTCAGTGTGTGATCAATTAATAAAAAGTCAAATCAAGCTAATATGACCAAGTGAATTAGATTTACATGAATTTCCAACAAAATTATGTAATAATATATTTGTGCATCAAAGTATTCGCGAAAGTTTATACTAAATCATGTGAAATGAACTACGTATAAGAACTCATTAAACAACGATAGTTCTCGCATGCATAGTTCTTGCTTGTTGTAAAAACATGTAATCTTATTCGGTTTCCCTTATCAAGCCTTCTAAACACACTCCTGCGCTAATTTAATCAAATAAAACCGTAATGATCAATGAAATCACACTAAACAATAACAAAAGGAGGGTTTGTATGCACTATTAAAACAAAAACCAAAACGTATAAGGAGACCACATAAATCAACCTTGAACCGATCAACTTTTTCCAAACTCATAAAAAACACTCAACAACCATTTTTAAACACCCTTGCATTTAAAATACATATAAATGAATCAAAATGACAACTCTCGGTCCACATAATCATTTAATGTGCACTAGCGGAACATTAACAGTTGTAATGTACCAAAAAACTACTATTATTCACTCAATATGAACTGAGAATCATGTTACAGTTGTCGAATGAACATAATCAGACGTTAAGGATATAACTCAGTGTGTGATCAATTAATAAAAAGTCAAATCAAGCTAACCCGACCAAGTGAATTAGATTTACATGAATTTCCAACAATATTATGTAATAATATATTTGTGCATCAAAGTATTCGCGAAAGTTTATACTAAATCATGGGAAATGAACTACGTATAAGAAGTCATTAAACAACGATAGTTCTCGCATTCATAGTTTTTGCTTGTTGTAAAAACATGTAATCTTATGCGGTTTCGCTTATCAAGCCTTCTAAACACACTCCTGTGCTAATTTAATAAAATCAAACCATAATGTTCAATGAAATCGCACTAAATAATAACAAAAGGAAAGTTTGAATACACTATTAAAACCAAAACTAAAATGTACAAGGAGACCACATTAATCAACCTTGAACCGATCAACTTCTTCTAAACTCATACAAAACACTCAACAATCATCTTTAAACACCCTTGCATTTAAAATACATATAAATGAATCAAAATAACAACTATCGGTCCACATAATTATTTATTGTGCACCAACGGAACATTAACATTTATAAGGTTCCGAAAAACTACTATTATTCACAAAATATGAACCGAGAATCAAGTTATAGTTGTCGAATGAACGTAATCAGACGTTAAGGATATAACTCAGAGTGTGATCAATTAATAAAAAGTCAAAACAAGCTAAAACAACCAAGTGAATTGGATTTACATGAATATCCAACAAAATTATGTAATAATGTATTTTTGTATCAAAGTATTCGAGAAAATTTACAATAAATCATGTGAAACGAACTACGTATAAGAACTCATTAAACAACGATAGTTCTCACACGCATAGTTCTTGCTTGTTGTAAAAACATGTAATCCTATGCAGTTTCGCTTATCAAGCCTTCTAAACGCATTCCTGTGTTAATTTAATCAAATAAAACTGTAATGATCAATGAAATCACACTAAACAATAACAAAAGGAAAGTTTGAATACACTATTAAAACCAAAACCAACATGTATAAGGAGACCACATTAATCAACCTTGAAACAATCAACTTCTTCCAAACTCATACAAAACACTCAACAACCATATATAAACACCCTTGCATTTAAAATAAATATAAATGAATCAAAATGACTACTCTCGGTCCACATAATCATTTATTGTGCACTTGTGGAACATTAACAGTTGTAAAGTACAGAAAAACTACTCTTATTCACTCAATATGAACCGAGGTTAAAGTTACAGTTGTCGAATGAACGTAATCAGACGTTAAAGATATAAATCAATGTGTGATCAATGAATAAAAGGTCAAATCAAGCTAACATGACCAAGTAAATTAGATTTACATGAATTTCCAACAAAATTATGTAATAATATATTTGTGCATCAAAGTATTCGAGAAAGTTTACAATAAATCATGGGAAATGAACTACGTATAAGAACTCATTAAACAACGATACTTCTTGCATGCATAGTACTTGCTTGTTGTAAAAACATGTAATCTTATGCGGTTTCGCTTATCAAGCCTTCTAAGCTCACTCCTGTGCTAATTTAATCAAATCAAACCGTAAAGATCAATGAAATCACACTAAACAATAACAAAAGGAGAGTTTGAATGCACTATTAAAACCAAAACCAAAACGTATAAGGAGACCACATAAATCATCCTTGAACCAATCAACATTTTCCAAACTCATACAAAACACTCAACAACCATCTTTAAACACCTTTGCATTTAAAATACAAATAAATGAATCAAAATGACAACTCACGGTCCACATAATCATTTAATGTGCACTAGCGGAACATTAACAGTTGTAAAGTACCAAAAAATTACTATTATTCACTCAATATGAACCGACAATCAAGTTACAATTGTCAAATGAACGTAATCAGACGTTAAGAATATAACTCAATGTGTGATCAATGAATAAAAGTTCAAATCAAGCTAACATGACCAAGTAAATTAGATTTACATGAATTTCCAACAAAATTATGTAATAATATATTTGTGCATCAAAGTATTCGAGAAAGTATACAATAAATTATGGGAAATGAGCTACGTATAAGAACTCATTAAACAACGATAGTTCTCGCATGCATAGTTCTTGCTTGTTGTAAAAACATGTAATCTTATGCGGTTTCGCTTATCAAGCCTTCTAAACACACTCCTGTGCTAATTTAATCAAATCAAACCGTAATGATCAATGAAATCACACTAAACAATAACAAAAGGAGAGTTTGAATGCACTATTAAAACCCAAACCAAAACGTATAAGGAGACCACATAAATCAACCTTGAACCGATCAACTTTTTCCAAACTCATACAAAACACTCAACAACCATCTTTAAACACCCTTGCATTTAAAATACATATAAATGAATCAAATTGACAACTCTCGGTCCACATAATCATTTAATGTGCACCAGCGGAACATTAACAGTTGTAATGCACCGAAAAACTACTATTATTCACTCAATATGAACCGAGAATCATGTTACAGTTGTCGAATGAACGTAATCAGACGTTAAGGATATAACTCAGTGTGTGATCAATTAATAAAAAGTCAAATCAAGCTAACACGACCAAGTGCATTAGATTTACATGAATTTCCAACAATATTATGTAATAATATATTTGTGCATCAAATTATTCGCGAAAGTTTATACTAAATCATGGGAAATGAACTACGTATAAGAACTCATTAAACAACGATAGTTCTCGCATCCATAGTTTTTGCTTGTTGTAAAAACATGTAATCTTATGCGGTTTCGCTTATCAAGCCTTCTAAACACAGTCCTGTGCTAATTTAATAAAATCAAACCATAATGATCAATGAAATCGCACTAAACAATAACAAAAGGATAGTGTGAATACACTATTAAAACCAAAACTAAAATGTACAAGGAGACCACATTAATCAACCTTGAACCGATCAACTTCTTCTAAACTCATACAAAACACTCAACAATCATCTTTAAACACCCTTGTATTTAAAATACATATAAATGAATCAAAATAACAACTCTCGGTCCACATAATCATTTATTGTGCACCAACAAACGTTAACATTTATAAGGTTCCGAAAAACTACTATTATTCACTAAATATGAACCGAGAATCAAGTTACAGTTGTCGAATGAACGTAATCAGACGTTAAGGATATAACTCAGAGTGTGATCAATTAATAAAAAGTCAAACCAAGCTAAAACGACCAAGTGAATTAGATTTACATGAATTTCCAACAAAATTATGTAATAATATATTTTTGCATCAAAGTATTCGAGAAAGTTTGCAATAAATCATGTGAAATGAACTACGTATAAGAACTCATTAAACAACGATAGTTCTCACACGCATAGTTCTTGCTTGTTGTAAAAACATGTAATCCTATGCCGTTTCGCTTATCAAGCCTTCTAAACACACTCCTGTTTTAATTTAATCAAATCAAACTGTAATGATCAATGAAATCACACTAATCAATAACAAAAAGAAAGTTTGAATACACTATTACAACCAAACCCAAAATGTATAAAGAGACCACATTAATCAACCTTGAAACAATCAACTTCTTCCAAACTCATACAAAACACTCAACAACCATATATAAACACCCTTGCATTTAAAATACATATAAATGAATCAAATTGACAACTCTCGGTCCACATGATCATTTATTGTGCACCAACGGAACATTAACAGTTGTAAGGTACCGAAAAACTACTCTTATTCACTCAATATGAACCGAGAATAAAGTTACAGTTGTCGAATGAACGTAATCAGACGTTAAAGATATAACTTAATGTATGATCAATGAATAAAAGGTTAAATCAAGCTAACATGACCAAGTAAATTAGATTTACATGAATTTCCAACAAAATTATGTAATAATATATTTGTGCATCAAAGTATTCGAGAAAGTTTACAATAAATCATGAGAAATGAACTACGTATAAGAACTCATTAAACAACGATACTTCTCGCATGCATAGTACTTGCTTGTTGTAAAAACATGTAATCTTATGCAGTTTCGCTTATCCAGCCTTCTAAACACACTCCTGTGCTAATTTAATCAAATCAAACCGTAATGATCAATGAAATCGCACTAAACAATAACAAAAGGAGAGTTTGAATGCACTATTAAAACCAAAACCAAAATGTATAAGGAGACCACAAAAATCAACCTTGAACCGATCAACTTTTTCCAAACTCATACAAAACACGCAACAACCATCTTTAAACACCCTTGTATTTAAAATGCAAATAAATGAATCAAAATGACAACTCACGGTCCACATAATCGTTTAATGTGTACCAGAGGAACATTAACAGTGGTAAAGTACCGAAAAATTACTATTATTCACTCAATATGAACCGACAATCAAGTTACAATTGTCGAATGAACGTAATCAGACGTTAAGAATATAACTCAATGTGTGATCAATGAATAAAAGGTCAAATCAAGCTAACATGACCAAGTAAATTAGATTTACATGAATTTCCAACAAAATTATGTAATAATATATTTGTGCATCAAAGTATTCGAGAAAGTTTAAAATAAATCATGAGAAATGAACTACGTATAAGAACTCATTAAACAACGATAGTTCTCGCATGCATAGTTCTTGCTTGTTCTAAAAACATGTAATCCTATGCCGTTTCGCTTATCAAGCCTTCTAAACACACTCCTGTGTTAATTTAATCAAATCAAACTATAATGATCAATGAAATTATACTAAACAATAACAAAAGGAAAGTTTGAATACACTATTAAAACCAAAACCAAAATATATAAAGAGACCACATTAATCAACCTTGAAACGATCAACTTCTTCCAAACTCATACAAAACACTCAACAACCATATATAAACACCCTTGCATTTAAAATAAATATAAATGAATCAAAATGACTACTCTCGGTCCACATAATCATTTATTGTGCACTTGTGGAACATTAACAGTTGTAAAGTACCGAAAAACTACTCTTATTCACTCAATATGAACCGAGAATAAAGTTACAGTTGTTGAATGAACGTAATCAGACGTTAAAGATATAAATCAATGTGTGATCAATGAATAAAAGGTCAAATCAAGCTAACATGACCAAGTAAATTAGATTTACGTGAATTTCCAACAAAATTATTTAATAATATATTTGTGCATCAAAGTATTCGAGAAAGTTTACAATAAATTATGAGAAATGAGCTACGTATAAGAACTCATTAAACAACGATAGTTCTCGCATGCATAGTTCTTGCTTGTTGTAAAAACATGTAATCTTATGTGGTTTCGCTTATCAAGCCTTCTAAGCACACTCCTGTGCTAATTTAATCAAATCAAACCGTAATGATCAATGAAATCACACTAAACAATAACAAAAGGAGAGTTTGAATGCACTATTAAAACCAAAACCAAAACGTATAAGGAGACCACATAAATCAACCTTGAACCGATCAACTTTTTCCAAACTCATACAAAACACTCAACAACCATCTTTAAACACCCTTGCATTTAAAATACATATAAATGAATCAAAATGACAACTCTCGGTCCACATAATCATTTAATGTGCACCAGCGGAACATTAACAGTTGTAAAGTACCGAAAAACTACTATTATTCACTCAATATGAACCGAGAATCATGTTACAGTTGTCGAATGAACGTAATCAGACGTTAAGGATATAACTCAGTGTGTGATCAATTAATAAAAAGTCAAATCAAGCTAACACGACCATGTGGATTAGATTTACATGAATTTCCAACAATATTATGTAATAATATATTTGTGCATCAAAGTATTCACGAAAGTTTATACTAAATCATGGGAAATGAACTACGTATAAGAAGTCATTAAACAATGATAGTTCTCGCATTCATAGTTTTTGCTTGTTGTAAAAACATGTAATCTTATGCGGTTTCGCTTATCAAGCCTTCTAAACACACTCCTGTGCTAATTTAATAAAATCAAACCATAATGTTCAATGAAATCGCACTAAACAATAACAAAAGGAAAGTTTGAATACACTATTAAAACCAAAACTAAAATGTACAAGGAGACCACATTAATCAACCTTGAACCGATCAACTTCTTCTAAACTCATACAAAACACTCAACAATCATCTTTAAACACCCTTGCATTTAAAATACATATAAATGAATCAAAATAACAACTCTCGGTCCACATAATCATTTATTGTGCACCAACGGAACATTAACATTTATAAGGTTTCGAAAAACTACTATTATTCACTAAATATGAACCGAGAATCAAGTTACAGTTGTCGAATGAACGTAATCAGACGTTAAGGATATAACTCAGAGTGTGATCAATTAATAAAAAGTCAAACCAAGCTAAAAAGACCAAGTGAATTAGATTTACATGAATTTTCAACAAAATTATGTAATAATATATTTTTGCATCAAAGTATTCGAGAAAGTTTACAATAAATCATGTGAAATGAACTACGTATAAGAACTCATTAAACAACGATAGTTCTCACACGCATAGCTCTTGCTTGTTGTAAAAACATGTAATCCTATGCCGTTTCGCTTATCAAGCCTTCTAAACACACTCCTGTTTTAATTTAATCAAATCAAGCTGTAATGATCAATGAAATCACACTAATCAATAACAAAAAGAAAGTTTGAATACACTATTACAACCAAACCCAAAATGTAAAAGGAGACCATATTAATCAACCTTGAAACAATCAACTTCTTCCAAACTCATACAAAACACTCAACAACCATATATAAACACCCTTGCATTTAAAATACATATAAATGAATCAAAATGACAACTCTCGGTCCACATAATCATTTATTGTGCACCAACGGAACATTAAAAGTTGTAAGGTACCGAAAAACTACTCTTATTCACTCAATATGAACCGAGAATAAAGTTACAGTTGTCGAATGAACGTAATCAGACGTTAAAGATATAACTCAATGTGTGATCAATGAATAAAAGGTTAAATCAAGCTAACATGACCAAGTAAATTAGATTTACATGAATTTCCAACAAAATTATGTAATAATATATTTGTGCATCAAAGTATTCGAGAAAGTTTACAATAAATCATGAGAAATGAACTACGTATAAGAACTCATTAAACAACGACACTTCTCGCATGCATAGTACTTGCTTGTTGTAAAAACATGTAATCTTATGCAGTTTCGCTTATCCAGCCTTCTAAACACACTCCTGTGCTAATTTAATCAAATCAAACCGTAATGATCAATGAAATCACACTAAACAATAACAAAAGGAGAGTTTGAATGCACTATTAAAACCAAAACCAAAACGTATAAGGAGACCACATAAATCAACCTTGAACCGATCAACTTTTTCCAAACTCATACAAAACACTCAACAACCATCTTTAAACACCTTGCATTTAAAATGCAAATAAATGAATCAAAATGACAACTCACGGTCCACATAATCGTTTAATGTGTACCAGCGGAACATTAACAGTGGTAAAGTGTCACACCCCGGGCCCAAGTAGGGTGGGACGTCACAGACTGGCAACATATATGGCAGCGGAAACTAACCATCAAAAGAGCACACAAGGAAAGAAATCACATGGCATTACAATAAAAGTTTTAACAACCCAAATACAACGGTCAAAAGCCGGGTCATAACAGACTTAATCCAAATTAAAGTAAATTCATAAGTTCAACAAACATCCAACAAATTGTCTAATGATAGATTCAAACTAATTAATGCCATGTGGTGGTCACAGAACTAGGTCATCCAAAGAGGTTCTCCAACTATTCCAAGCTCTTATCAAGGATTACCTGAAACATGCTCAAAAGATTTTTGTGTCAACTAAAAAGTTGGTGAATTCAAGTACTTAATGTTTAAAAACAAATCCATAAGTAAATTTTGAAATCATAAATATCACTATTGTGGGGTCACAATCAACCCTGCACTCAGTCCCGGCTAGCCTCTTCTAAAGTTGTGTTAATACTGGTTAACCCATAGGTATAACTGAGCCTCAAACAGTGAACCATACCTGCTGGATGGTCCACCTTAGTATCTTATAATACCTGTCACATGACACAAACGACCCCGCAGGATCTCAGTGTGGTACCCTTCCCATTCATGAGGGAAGGCACTGTGTGTGGGGGATTCCCCAAGTAGATCTACCCATATAGAACAAGCGGTTCACACAAGAATTAATGATTGTGATACAATTAAAAGCAGGTTCAAAATTAACCACAACATACAAGTATCATAGCACATAAATGATTTCAAAGTAAGCATAGCATGTTTCATCCCAAAACAGTAGTAAAAAGGGAACACTAGAACTCACCTTAGGGTTAAGTCAACGATTCCTTGAGCAAAGATAGATTCAATTCCTAGCACCCTATCATCATGATTCAAGTAATAAGCTAAATGATCTATGGTCATTATAAGAGTAACTAGGTTAATTTATGGTTAAAAGTTCAACTAACTTTGGTTCTTTAACAATTGTGTTAAAAAGTAGTAGACTTTCTTTATGTAAATGACAAGTTTTTAAGATTTAAATCAGTTTTATAAGGTGATGATATGTTTAACAAGTAATTTTAGTCATATATTGATCATTTTAGGGTGAAATTACAGAATTACACTTTAGTCCCTCAAGTTTCATAATTTACAGTTTTTACCCTAAAGTTTGATTTCTATCATTTCATGACCCATTATGGCTCTTAATAATTTCCAGAAGTTTTACATATTTAAAATGACCTATTTTAACCCAAATTTTCAGTATTTTAATTTGGAGAATTTAAAATACCTATATCTAGTTACCGGTTACGGTTACACCGACAATTTATCGTCAAGTTTTGAATATTGTAGTTTTTAACCAATAAGACTTATGTATTTCTTTTTAAACACTTCTAATAAACTTTTTAATCTGTTTTAAATGGGATTTTTGAGTCATTATAGCCAAAGGCTTTGGTTTGTAAGAAATCGTTTGTAAACTCATTTTTAACCGAAACCGAACATTCTAAGTTAATTTTTCTTCAAACTTTTACCAAATTACCACCTTGAGGTCACTAAGTTACTGAAATTTCATTAATTCCATGATTTTATACTTGTTACACAATTTTTAGAAATTTTCTCCAAAATCTCCCGGTTTAGGTCTATTTTGCTAATTAAATTCATAAAAATTACAATTTAACCCAATAAATCACCAAATTCGGTTTTTAACACTAAAATATATATTTTAGGGCCTGAAAATTATAAAATTTGATATTTGTTAAGTTTAACCCATAACTTCCGATTTTACCACTTTTCGGGTCCTAGATTTACCTCATTTAAACCATTTTACCATACTTTTCATAATGTTTACCCCAAGTAACGAATTTTACAGGTTTAATATCATCAAACTACTGGAAAAAAACTTCAACTCACGGATTTTTACATACAAGTCACCATTGTTTCATTTAGAGGGTGTTAATCACTTTTTACACATGTGTAATCGATATGTTTCAAGCATAATCATCACCAAACCATTATTTAACTTTTAAACCAGCTTAATAAGGAGTTCATAAACTGTTTTAGGGCAGAATTTTAGCATAGGTTGAGAGGCTTTTAAAAATAGGTGGGTTTTTGGTGCTAAACCCATGAAAAAGAGGGTTTTCAAGGTGAAATCGGATGCACCAACCCTTGATTCACGATTGTTCTTAGCATATACCTTCTTGTGAGGTTGAGAGTCCTTCAAAAACAGTAGGATAGCAGCAAGTTTCTGTTTTGAACAAGAAAGTAAGATTTTTGAGAGAAAAGTGAAGAAAAACACAAGATATAGCCTTATTCGGGTATGATGTTGCTTACACTTCAGGTGTTTCACGATTTTGGGATGATTTTGAGAGTGAAAAGGCTGTTGAATCATGAGCTCAAGCTGTAACCTCCTGTTCTTGCAAGAACCTAGCTTGAAAACTCACCAAAACTTACTTTCTAGCTTGTTTTGAGCTTGGTCGATGCATGGTTGGTGTTGTTCTTCGAAAATCTTGCTAAGAAGATGAAGAAAATGCAGAGAAATGGAGGAGGAAGAGCTGAATTCGTGAATGAGGGAGAGAGAGTGAGGTTGGGAGTGGGTTTGCATGTATGGGGAAGAGAAGAGGTGGAGTGTGTAGGTGGATTTGAAGATTTCAAGGGAGTGAGGTGAGTGGAGGGAAAGGGGGCGTCCGAAATTAGGTGGTTGGGGGTTTTAATTTTGAATTTTGTTGGTATTTTATTAATTAAAGTAGATTAAGTGTAGTATAATTTTAGTAGGTAGTGTTATTTGGTAGTAGTTTCTTGTTTTTAGATTTTTAAGTGTAAGAATCCATATATATAATTCAAGATTGGATTTTGATTTATTATTATCACCCATGATTTATTTTACCTTGAAATTAAATTTCATCACCTAATTAATACTTGTCAAGGATTATCTATTAATTTCTAGACTACGTCAAGGCATAAAGGTATCATCTAAGGCAATCAAGCATGAAATCAAATAATCATGTAAAAATGATAATAATAATAATACTATGGATAAAATAATGTTAAATTAAATTTAGGGTTAGGGTTGGACCTAGGAGCTGGTTGTTACATTCTCCCATCGTTTAGGAAATTTCGTCCCGAAATTTTAGGCTCGATTAGATCTAGAACGGGTGGGTTTGAAGAGGTGCGGAAAATCTTTTCTCGTTTCATCTTCTCGTTCCCAAGTGAATTCAGGCCCTCGCCTAGAATTCCATCTTACTTTGACCTTGGGTATACGACTTCGTCTGAGTTTCTTGACCAATCGGTCAGTGATCTCAACAGGTTCTTCAACAAAATTCAGCTTGTTATTAATTCTAGCTTCCTTCAAAGGCAATTTCAGGGCTTTGTCTACCAAACACTTCTTCAAGTTAGACACATGGAATGTGTCATGTATGTAGCTTAACTCTTGAGGTAGTTTTAATTGATAAGCCACTGTGCCAATTCTAGCAAGTATTTCAAATGGTCCAATGTATCTTGGGCTTAGCTTGCCTTTCTTACCAAATCTTACGGCTCCCTTCCAGGGTGCGACTTTTGGCATCACTCTATCACCTACCTGGAATTCCAAGGGTTTTCGCCTTCTGTCAGCGTATTTCTTCTGATGATCTCTGGCTGCCCTTAGACGCTCTTTGATTTTAAATATTTTGTGTGTGGTCTCCGTCATGATGTCGGGTCCCATCACTTGGCTGTCACCAACCTCATTCCAACTTAACGGCGATCGACATTTCCTACCATATAGGGCTTCATACGGGGCTTCTTTTATACTTGCGTGGTAACTATTATTGTAGGAAAACTCTACTAGAGGAGGATGGTTGTCCCAGTTCCCACCGAAGTCAATCACGCAAGCTCTTAACATATCTTCCAAAGTTTGAATGGTTCTTTCACTTTGTCCGTCGGTTTGAGGGTGGTATGCAGTGCTTAAATCCAGACGGGTCCCTAAAGCCTGTTGGAGTGTTCTCCAAAAACGAGAAGTGAAGCGACTATCACGGTCTGAGATAATCGATAGTGGCACTCCATGTCTGGTCACTATTTCGTCGATGTAAAGTTGGGCTAGCTTTGGCAAGTCGTAGTCCTCTCGAATTGGCAAGAAATGGGCTGATTTGGTAAGCCTATCCACTATTACCCAAATGGCATCATGTCCTCTGAAGGTTCTTGGTAACTTCGTAACGAAATCCATTGTAATGTTATCCCATTTCCACTCTGGAATTTCGGGTTGTTGCAAAGTTCCTGACGGCTTTTGATTTTCAGCTTTTACCATTGCGCACGTCAGACACTTCCCAACATAGGTGGCGATTGATTTCTTGATTCCAGGCCACCAGAAAAGTGCCTTTAAGTCTTGGTACATTTTATCACTTCCTGGGTGAATCGAGTATCTAGATTTGTGAGCTTCATCTAGGATTGTCTCTCTAAACCCTCCATACTTTGGTACCCACGTTCTTCCTTCACACTTGTATAAACCATCGTTGCTCAACTCTAAACGCTTTTCCATTCCTGTTAGCATCTCCTCAGCTAGGTTATCCTCCTTCAGTGCTTCACCTTGAGTTTCCTTTAGCCTAGCAATAAGGCTGGTATACATACTCATCCTTAAGGCACGGACGCGAAGGGGTTTTTCCCTTTCCTTTCTACTCAAGGCATCTGCCACTACATTTGCCTTGCCAGGGTGGTAGCGGATTTCACATTCATAATCATTCAATAGCTCAACCCATCTTCTCTGACGTATGTTTAACATCTTCAGATCAAGAATGTGCTGCAAGCTTCTATGATCAGTATAGATAATGCACTTGGTGCCATAGAGATAGTGCCTCCACATTTTGAGTGCAAACACCACGGCACCCAATTCCAGATCATGAGTCGTGTAGTTCTTTTCATGCTCATTCAACAGTCTGGATGCATAAGCAATCACCTTATCTCGTTGCATCAGCACGCATCCTAGTCCCTGACGCGAGGCGTCACAATAGACTACGAAATCCTCAACTCCTTCCGGTAGGGCGAGGATAGGTGCACTACACAGTTTCTCCTTGAGTGTTTCAAATGCTTTGTTCTGTTCTTGTTCCCATACAAAGGCTGTATTCTTCTTAGTCAAAGCAGTTAACGGCTGCACTATTCGCGAGAAGTCTTTGATGAACCTCCTGCATTATCCAGCTAAACCAAGAAATTGTCTTATCTCGGTAGGAGTTTCAGGAATCTTTCAATTCTTGATAGCCTCTATTTTTGAGGGGTCCACTTGAATCCCATCTTTATTCACTACATGCCCTAGAAATTGGATTTCACGCATCCAAAATTCGCATTTGGAGAATTTGGCATATAGTTGCTCATTCTTGAGCAATTCAAGAATCAGTCTAAGATGCTTCTCATGCTCTTCTTTACTACAGGAGTAGATTAAGATATCATCAATGAACACAATCACAAACTTGTCTAGATATGGGCGACATACTCGGTTCATGAGATCCATAAATGCCGCTGGTGCATTAGTCAGTCCAAAGGGCATGACCAGGTACTCATAGTGTCCATATCTAGTTCTAAAGGCTGTTTTGGGTATGTCTTCTTCTCTTATCTTCAGTTGATGGTATCCCGATCTTAAATCTATTTTGGAAAAATAGCTAGCTCCTTGTAGTTGATCGAATAGATCATCAATTCTCGGAAGAGGATAACGATTCTTTATTGTCAGCTTGTTTAATTCCCGGTAATCAATACACATACGTAGGGTTCCATCCTTCTTCTTCACGAATAACAACGGGGCTCCCCATGGAGAAACATTTGGTCGTATAAATCCCTTGTCAAGTAGCTCTTGGATTTGTATCATTAGCTCTTTCATCTCGGGCGGGGCGAGTCGGTATGGTGCCTTAGCTACTGGTGCAGCTCCAGGCAATAGATCTATTTGGAACTCAACTTGTCGGGTTGGAGGGAGTCCCGGTAGATCTTCGGGAAATACTTCCAGATATTCGGAAACCACCGGTATGTCCTCGATTTTCTTTTCCTCTTTTGCCTTCATCACATAGACTATGAAAGCTAAGCATCCTTTCATGAGACTCTTGGTAGCCTTTAGGTGGGATATCATAGGATATAGCGCGTTACTTCTCTCACCATGAACAACTAACGTTTTCCCATCGCTTAAAGGTATTTTAAGTAAACGTTCATCACACACGATTTCAGCCCTATTTTTGGCTAACCAATCCATCCCGACAACTACATCAAAACCTCCTAGCGTTATAGGCATCAGGTCTATCTTAAATAAATTACCCTCTAGTTCCATTGAGCAACCTTTGATGATTTCATTGGTTTCTATTATATTACCGTCAGCTAACTCTACAGTATAGGCATCGGTTAAGGTGCAAGCTTTCAAATCAATCAAGGGCCTAAAGGTAGTAGAAACAAAGCTACCTGTCGCTCCAGTATCAAATAGAACAGTAGCAGGATGGTGGTTAATGAGAAACGTACCATTGACCACATCGGGTTCCTTACGAGCACCGTTCGGATCCATCACGAATGCTCTTCCCTTGGGTTTGTTGGGTTTGGCATCCTTGTCCCTTGCTAATTTAGGGCACTTGTTCCTCATATGTCCTGGATCTCCACATTCATAGCATTGCTTACCCGGTTCATACGTACAATCCTTAATCAAATGACCAGTTCTCTTACACCTGAAACAAGGCATTGGGTTGCAATCTCCTTGGTGGTGTAGTTTGCACTTGTTGCAAAAGGGGCTTGTGCCTAAGTACAGTTTTCGAGCCCTTCCACCATGATCATCACGCCTTGCTCCTTCACCGGTTCTCTTGCTTGAACTACCACTGCTACCCATTGTCTTTTTAACATCAAACCACTTCCTTTTATCACCCATTACCTTCTTTTTGTCTTCTACCTTCACATGCTCTGTCCATCCAGCTCTAATCAAGTCATCAGTCAAGCTACTTGTGAAATCAACTGCAGCTTGTAGGGTCGTGGGCCTGGAAGATCGAACCATGCCTCTAACCCTGGGATGTAATCCCCAAATGAAACGGGCTACACCTTTGGCTTCCGGTGTCACTAGATGTGGCACTAGTCGGGACAAAGCCAGAAAACGGTTGATGTATTCCGTGTAGTTCGGGCCTTTCATTTCCAAGCTCAGAAATTCAGATTCTAGCTTCTCAAGCTGATTGATTGGACAGTATTTGTTGGTCATTAGCTCCCTGAACTCGGACCAGTTCATCCTTCCAACAGCATTCCTTCCACAAGGTTGAACAATAGTTCTCCACCACTCTAGTGCTGATCCCTTAAGTGATTGAGAAGCAAACCTTACCATGTGCTCGAGTTTGCATTCACTGATGTCCAGCACTGCTTCCATCTCATCCAGCCATCGGTAGGTCTCAATCGCACCCTCAGTGCCATAGAAGTCCTTTGGTTTGCACGCCATAAAGGTTTTGTAAGAACACCCATTCCTTATCTCCTCGGTGTCATCATTGTTGGCTTCGTCATTCCCGGGTTCACCGTTCCCGGTTGCATTACCCCGATCAGCGTTGATCTGGGCAATGATGGTTGGAATGGCATTTGCAATTTGTTGCGCAACCAAGTTGGCAATCCTTTCCTCGTTTTCCAAGTTGACATTCTCCCCATGTGGAGCTTCTGGATGAGTAGGTGCTTGGTTTTCATTCTGGTTCCTTGCTTCTTCATTTCTTCCCCTAGTTGCTCCTCTTCTTCCAATACGAACTCCTCGTCTCGATGGCATTCTGGTGTCATCATAGACAAATCTGTTTAGCATCTCATAAATTGGTTTCAAGTATCTCATAACAACCGATTATACTCCTACTAGCCACTAAACCCAGGACATAAAGGTTTTGTACCACATTTCATGACATTCAAAGATGCTTCAATCAATTAATGGGATAGATTATATCACAAGACAACATAATTTAACTCATGTCACATAACATCGCATAGTTTCATTCAAAATCATTCTCCAAAAGTTAGCATCATAAGCAAAAGTCCATAAATAGATAAATGAAACCACAATCAAACATAATAGTTAAAACATCATAGTTTCACAAATTGGAAGGTGCCATCACCCCCATAATAATGATAGTAGTGTCTGAAATAGATAAATAGTTTCTCAAATAGATCAATAGTTTCTTGCACACACTCCAATGCTTCTCACGTCATCATTGCCATTTCTTCTTCAGCCATCCAAACCAACCTGAATTTTTCTTCTTCTGCTCCTGCTCCATGCGCTGAACACTATGAGACGCCATCATGGCTTGGAACTGTGCAGACTGGGAGGGCCGAGTGGCATGCTGCAGGGTCACCTCGTGACGTTGAATAGCCCGGAGTATCTCTCCAAGAGTAGGGTCGGAAGGACCAAAGTCATTAGCCCGACGGCTACACTGGGTGTAGGGATCTCTGGCAAGGACACTCGGGCCGTCAAACATGCTTCGCCTTGGCGGCATCCAATACTCGTCGTGTGTGTGGCGTCTAGGCGGGTCAATCACTGGAGGTGCTGGAGCTGGAGCCACTGCAGGAGGGGGAGGAGGGGGCGGCATCCTGAAAGAAACAGATGTCCCTGGCCTGGTACTCTTTCGGGGACGGGTGACGACACGAGCACCACTACTCCTAATAGGCGAGATGGGAGAGAGGGTAGGCGCGGTGACATGAGGAGAGTGGGATCGCGTTCTGCTTTTGACCGGAGATGATGATACAGAGTCTTCCGAGGGTTCAGAGTCTTCCGAGGTCACGGAAATCCATCCAGGGTTTCCACACCTTCGCAGGTACTCTTCGTATTCAGTCTGAGGCGTTGACTTCTTAACACTTCCCACATGGGCAGTCTCATCAACAGGGTATGCGGGCGCCTTTCCTTTATCAGCCATAGCCTACAAATCCTGTAAGATTTCATGAGTAAATTGGTTTCTCATAGCTCATGATAATAATAATAGTAATAATAATAGTATCTATAGCAGTGATGGCAGTAGCATCAATAATCAGTAGGATCAGTAATTAGTAGCATCAGAAATCAGTAGTATCTCGATATAACATGCATGAAAGTCACTTTTAAAATTTTTGGCCACACAAAAGAAATTTTCTTGAATCATCAACCCAAAATACAGAGTTTAACATCACCTAGGGGTCCATGCCAGAACTCACGCGTTCGGTAAATTCATAATTACGTTGATCAAGTGTAATCATCAATTTACCCAACCCGCTTACTCCGACACATTCCAAACAAGGACAGTCCTAAGGAATCAAGGTTGTAGCCTAGGGTCTACTAAGGTATTCCCAATTTCTCTACAACCTGTGGCTCTGATACCAATCTGTCACACCCCGGGCCCAAGTAGGGTGGGACGTCACAGACTGGCAACATATATGGCAGCGGAAACTAACCATCAAAAGAGCACACAAGGAAAGAAATCACATGGCATTACAATAAAAGTTTTAACAACCCAAACACAACGGTCAAAAGCCGGGTCATAACAGACTTAATCCAAATTAAAGTAAATTCATAGGTTCAACAAACATCCAACAAATTGACTAATGATAGATTCAAACTAATTAATGCCATGTGGTGGTCACGGAACTAGGTCATCCAAAGTGGTTCTCCAACTATTCCAAGCTCTCATCAAGGATTACCTGAAACATGCTCAAAAGATTTTTGTGTCAACTAAAAAGTTGGTGAATTCAAGTACTTAATGTTTAAAAACAAATCAATAAGTAAATTTTGAAATCATAAATATCACTGTTGTGGGGTCACAATCAACCCTGCACTCAGTCCCGGCTAGCCTCTTCTAAAGTTGTGTTAATACCGGTTAACCCATAGGGATAACTGAGCCTCAAACAGTGAACCATACCTGCTGGATGGTCCACCTTAGTATCTTATAATACCTGTCACATGACACAAACGACCCCGCAGGATCTCAGTGTGGTACCCTTCCCATTCATGAGGGAAGGCACTGTTTGTGGGGGATTCCCCAAGTAGATCTACCCATATAGAACAAGCGGTTCACACAAGAATTAATGATTGTGATACAATTAGGAGCAGGTTCAAAATTAACCACAACATACAAGTATCATAGCACATAAATGATTTCAAAGTAAGCATAGCATGTTTCATCCCAAAACAGTAGTAAAAAGGGAACACTAGAACTCACCTTAGGGTTAAGTCAACGATTCCTTGAGCAAAGATAGATTCAATTCCTAGCACCCTATCATCATGATTCAAGTAATAAGCTAAATGATCTATGGTCATTATAAGAGTAACTAGGTTAATTTATGGTTAAAAGTTCAACTAACTTTGGTTCTTTAACAATTGTGTTAAAAAGTAGTAGACTTTCTTTATGTAAATGACAAGTTTTTAAGATTTAAATCAGTTTTATAAGGTGATGATATGTTTAACAAGTAATTTTAGTCATATATTGATCATTTTAGGGTGAAATTACAGAATTACACTTTAGTCCCTCAAGTTTTATAATTTACAGTTTTTACCCTAAAGTTTGATTTCAATCATTTCATGACCCATTATGGCTCTTAATAATTTCCAGAAGTTTTACATATTTAAAATGACCTATTTTAACCCAAATTTTCAGTATTTTAATTTGGAGAATTTAAAATACCTATATCTAGTTACCGGTTACGGTTAAACCGACAATTTATCGTCAAGTTTTGAATATTGTAGTTTTTAACCAATAAGACTTATGTATTTCTTTTTAAACACTTCTAATAAACTTTTTAATCTGTTTTAAATGGGTTTTTTGAGTCATTATAGCCAAAGGCTTTGGTTTGTAAGAAATCGTTTGTAAACTCATTTTTAACCGAAACCGAACATTCTAAGTTAATTTTTCTTCAAACTTTTACCAAATTACCACCTTGAGGTCACTAAGTTATTGAAATTTCATTAATTCCATGATTTTATACTTGTTACACAATTTTTAGAAATTTTCTCCAAAATCTCCCGGTTTAGGTCTATTTTGCTAATTAAATTCATAAAAATTACAATTTAACCCAATAAATCACCAAATTCGGTTTTTAACACTAAAATATATATTTTAGGGCCTGAAAATTATAAAATTTGATATTTGTTAAGTTTAACCCATAACTTCTGATTTTACCACTTTTCGGGTCCTAGATTTACCTCATTTAAACCATTTTACCATACTTTTCATAATGTTTACCCCAAGTCACGAATTTTACAGGTTTAATATCATCAAACTACTGGAACAAAACTTCAACTCACGGATTTTTACATACAAGTCACCATTGATTCATTTAGAGGGGGTTAATCACTTTTTACACATGTGTAATCGATATGTTTCAAGCATAATCATCACCAAACCATTATTTAACTTTTAAACCAGCTTAATAAGGAGTTCATAAACTGTTTTAGAGCAGAATTTTAGCATAGGTTGAGAGGCTTTTAAAAATAGGTGGGTTTTTGGTGCTAAACCCATGAAAAAGAGGGTTTTCAAGGTGAAATCGGATGCACCAACCCTTGATTCACGATTGTTCTTAGCATATACCTTCTTGTGAGGTTGAGAGTCCTTCAAAAATAGTAGGATGGCAGCAAGTTTCTATTTTGAACAAGAAAGTAAGATTTTTGAGAGAAAAGTGAAGAAAAACACAAGATACAGCCTTATTCGGGTATGATGTTGCTTACACTTCAGGTGTTTCACGATTTTGGGATGATTTTGAGAGTGAAAAGGCTGTTGAATCATGAGCTCAAGCTGTAACCTCCTGTTCTTGCAAGAACCTAGCTTGAAAACTCACCAAAACTTACTTTCTAGCTTGTTTTGAGCTTGGTCGATGCTTGGTTGGTGTTGTTCTTCGAAAATCTTGCTAAGAAGATGAAGAAAATGTAGAGAAATGGAGGAGGAAGAGCTGAATTCGTGAATGAGGGAGAGAGAGTGAGGTTGGGAGTGGGTTTGCATGTATGGGGAAGACAAGAGGTGGAGTGTGTAGGTGGATTTGAAGATTTCAAGGGAGTGAGGTGAGTGGAGGGAAAGGGGGCGGCCGAAATTAGGTGGTTGGGGGTTTTAATTTTGAATTTTGTTGGTATTTTATTAATTAAAGTAGATTAAGTGTAGTATAATTTTGTTGGTATTTTGAATTTGGTAGTAGTTTCTTGTTTTTAGATTTTTAAGTGTAAGAATCCATATATATAATTCAAGATTGGATTTTGATTTATTATTATCACTCATGATTTATTTTACCTTGAAATTAAATTTCATCACCTAATTAATACTTGTCAAGGATTATCTATTAATTTCTAGACTACGTCAAGGCATAAAGGTATCATCTAAGGCAATCAAGCATGAAATCAAATAATCATGTAAAAATGATAATAATAATAATACTATGGATAAAATAATGTTAAATTAAATTTAGGGTTAGGGTTGGACCTAGGAGCTGGTTGTTACATAAAGTACCGAAAAATTACTATTATTCACTCAATATGAACCGACAATCAAGTTACAATTGTCGAATGAACGTAATCAGACGTTAAGAATATAACTCAATGTGTGATCAATGAATAAAAGGTCAAATCAAGCTAACATGACCAAGTAAATTAGATTTACATGAATTTCCAACAAAATTATGTAATAATATATTTGTGCATCAAAGTATTCGAGAAAAGTTTACAATAAATCATGGGAAATGAGCTACGTATAAGAACTCATTAAACAACGTTAATTCTCGCATGCATAGTTCTTGCTTGTTGTAAAAACATATAATCTTATGCGGTTTCGCTTATCAAGCCTTCTAAACACACTCCTATGCTAATTTAATCAAATCAAACCGTAATGATCAATGAAATCACATAAACAATAACAAAAGAAGAGTTTGAATGCACTATTAAAACCAAAACCAAAACGTATAAGGAGACCACATAAATCAATCTTGAACCGATCAACTTTTTCCAAACTCATACAAAATACTCAACAACCATCTTTAAACACCCTTGCATTTAAAATACATATAAATGAATCAAAATGACAACTCTCGGTCCACATAATCATTTAATGTGCACCAGCGGAATATTAACTGTTGTAAAGTACCGAAAAACTACTATTATTCGCTCAATATGAACCGAGAATCATGTTACAGTTGTCGAATGAACATAATTAGACGTTAAGGATATAACTCAGTGTGTTATCAATTAATAAAAAGTCAAATCAAGCTAACACGACCAAGTGAATTAGATTTACATGAATTTCCAACAATATTATGTAATAATATATTTCTGCATCAAAGTATTCGTGAAAGTTTATACTAAATCATGGGAAATGAACTACGTATAAGAACTCATTAAACAACGATAGTTCTCGCATGCATAGTTCTTGCTTGTTGTAAAAACATGTAATCTTATGCGGTTTCGCTTATCAAGCCTTCTAAACACACTCCTGTGCTAATTTAATAAAATCAAACCGTAATGATCAATGAAATCACACTAAACAATTACAAAAGTAAAGTTTGAATACACTATTAAAACCAAAACTAAAATGTACAAGGAGACCACATTAATCAACCTTGAACCGATCAACTTCTTCTAAACTCATACAAAACACTCAACAATCATCTTTAAACACCCTTGCATTTAAAATACATATCAATGAATCGAAATAACAACTCTCGGTCCACATAATCATTTATTGAACACCAACGGAACATTAACAGTTATAAGGTACCGAAAAACTACTATTATTCACTAAATATGAACCGAGAATCAAGTTACAAATGTCGAATGAACGTAATCAGACGTTAAGGATATAACTCAATGTGTGATCAATTAATAAAAAGTCAAACCAAGCTAAAACGACCAAGTGAATTAGATTTACATGAATTTCCATCAAAATTACGTAATAATATATTTTTGCATCAAAGTATTCGAGAAAGTTTAAAATAAATCATGTGAAATGAACTACGTATAAGAACTCATTGAACAACGATAGTTCTCACATGCATAGTTCTTGCTTGTTGTAAAAACATGTAACCCTATGCCGCTTCGCTTATCAAGCCTTCTAAACACACTCCTGTTTTAACTTAATCAAATCAAACTGTAATTGTCAATGAAATCACACTAATCAATAACAAAAAGAAAGTTTGAATTCACAATTAAAACCAAACCCAAAACGTATAAGGAGACCACATTAATCAACCTTGAACCGATCAACTTCTTCCAAACTCATACAAAACACTCAACAACCATATATAAACACCCTTGCATTTAAAATACATATAAATGAATCAAAATGACAACTCTCGGTCCACATAATAATTTATTGCGCACCAACGGAACATTAACAGTTGTAAGGTACCGAAAAACTACTCTTATGCACTCAATATGAACCGAGAATCAAGTTACAGTTGTCGAATGAACGTAATCAGACGTTAATGATATAACTCAGTGTGTGATCAATTAATAAAAAGTCAAATCAAGCTAACACGACCATGTGAATTAGATTTACATGAATTTCCAACAAAATTATGTAATAATATATTTGTGCATCAAAGTATTCGCGAAAGTTTACAATAAATCATGGGAAATGAACTACGTATAAGAACTCATTAAACAACGATAGTTCTCGCATGCATAGTTCTTGCTTGTTGTAAAAACATGTAATCTTATGCGGTTTCGCTTATCAAGTCTTCTAAACACACTCCTGTGCTAATTTAATCAAATCAAATCATAATGATCAATGAAATCACACTAAACAATAACAAAAGGAGAGTTTGAATGAACTATTAAAACCAAAACCAAAACGTATAAGGAGACCACATAAATCAACCTTGAACTGATCAACTTCTTCTAAACTCATACAAAACACTCAACAACCATATATAAACACCCTTGCATTTAAAATACATATAAATGAATCAAAATGAATACTCTCGGTCCACATAATCATTTATTGTGCACCAGTGGAACATTAACAGTCGTAAAGTACCGAAAAACTACTCTTATTCACTCAATATGAACCGAGAATCAAGTTACAGTTGTCGAATGAACGTAATCAGACGGTAAGGATATAACTCAGTGTGTGATCAAGTAATAAAAAGTCAAATCAAGCTAACACGACGTAGTGAATTAGATTTACATGAATTTCAAACAAAATTAAGTAATAATATATTTATGCATCAAAGTATTCGAGAAAGTTTATACTAAATCATGGAAATGAACTACTTATAAGAACTCATTAAACAACGATAGTTCTCGCATGCATAGTTCTTGCTTGTTGTAAAAACATGTAATCTTATGCGGTTTCGCTTATCAAGCCTTCTAAAAACACTCCTGTGCTAATTTAATCAAATCAAACCGTAATGATCAATGAAATCACACTAAACAATAACAAAAGGAGAGTTTGAATGCACTACTAAAACCAAAACCAAAACGTATAAGGAGACCACATAAATCAACCTTGAACCGATCAACTTTTTCCAAACTCATACAAAACACTCAACAACCATCTTTAAACACCCTTGTATTTAAAATACATATAAATGAATCAAAATGACAACTCTCGGTCCACATAATTAACAGTTGTAAGGTACCGAAAAACTACTCTTATTCACTTAATATGAACCGAGAATCAAGTTACAGTTGTCGAATGAACGTAATCAGACGTTAAGGATATAACTCAGTGTGTGATTAATTAATAAAAAGTCAAATCAAGCTAACACGACCAAGTGAATTAGATTTACATGAATTTCCAACAAAATTATGTAATAATATATTCGTGCATCAAAGTATTCGCAAAAGTTTACAATAAATCTTGGGAAATGAACTACGTATAAGAACTCATTAAACAATGATAGTTCTCGCAAGCATAATTCTTGCTTGTTGTAAAAACATGTAATATTATGCGGGTTCTCTTATCAAGCCTTCAAAACACACTCCTGTGCTAATTTAATCAGTTCAAACCGTAATGATCAATGAAATCACACTAAACAATTACAAAAGAAGAGTTTGAATGAACTATTAAAACCAAAACCAAAACGTATAAGGAGACCACATAAATCAACCTTGAACTGTTCAACTTCTTCTAAACTCATACAAAACACTCAACAACCATCTTTAAACACCCTTGTATTTAAAATACATATAAATGAATCAAAATGACAACTCTCGGTCCACATAATCATATTATGTGGACCAGCAGAACATTAACAGTTGTAAGGTACCGAAAAACTACTCTTATTCACTTAATATGAACCGAGAATCAAGTTACAGTTGTCGAATGAACGTAATCAGACGTTAAGGATATAACTCAGTGTGTGATTAATTAATAAAAAGTCAAATCAAGCTAACACGACCAAGTGAATTAGATTTACATGAATTTCCAACAAAATTATGTAATAATATATTCGTGCATCAAAGTATTCGCGAAAGTTTACAATAAATCATGGGAAATGAACTACGTATAAGAACTCATTAAACAATGATAGTTCTCGCATGCATAATTCTTGCTTGTTGTAAAAACATGTAATCTTATGCGGTTTCGCTTATCAAGCCTTCTAAACACACTCCTACGCTAATTTAATCAAATCAAACCGTAATGATCAGTGAAATCACATAAACAATAACAAAAGAAGAGTTTTATGCACTATTAAAACCAAAACCAAAACATATAAGGAGACCACATAAATCAACCTTGAACCGATCAACTTTTTCGAAACTCATACAAAACACTCAACAACAATCTTTAAACACGCTTGCATTTAAAATACATATAAATGAATCAAAATGACAACTCTCGGTCCACATAATCATTTAATGTGCACCAGCGGAATATTAACAGTTGTAAAGTACCGAAAAACTACTATTATTCGCTCAATATGAACCGAGAATCATGTTACAGTTGTCGAATGAACGTAATTAGACGTTAAGGATATAACTCAGTGTGTTATCAATTAATAAAAAGTCAAATCAAGCTAACACGGCCAAGTGAATTAGATTTACATGAATTTCCAACAATATTATGTAATAATATATTTCTGCATCAAAGTATTCGCGAAAGTTTATACTAAATCATGGGAAATGAACTACGTATAAGAACTCATTAAACAACGATAGTTCTCGAATGCATAGTTCTTGCTTGTCGTAAAAACATGTAATCTTATGCGGTTTCGCTTATCAAGCCTTCTAAACACACTCCTGTGCTAATTTAATAAAATCAAACCGTAATGATCAATGAAATCACACTAAACAATTACAAAAGTAAAGTTTGAATACACTATTAAAACCAAAACTAAAATGTACAAGGAGACCACATTAATAAACCTTGAACCGATCAACTTCTTCTAAACTCATACAAAACACTCAACAATTATCTTTAAACACCCTTGCATTTAAAATACATATAAATGAATCGAAATAACAACTCTCGGTCCACATAATCATTTATTGTACACCAACGGAACATTAACAGTTATAAGGTACCGAAAAACTACTATTATTCACTAAATATGAACCGAGAATCAAGTTACAGTTGTCGAATGAACGTAATCAGACGTTAAGGATATAACTCAGTGTGTGATCAATTAATAAAAAGTCAAATCAAGCTAACACGACCAAGTGAATTAGATTTACATGAATTTCCAACAAAATTATGTAATAATATATTTGTGCATCAAAGTATTCGCGAAAGTTTACAATAAATCATGGGAAATGAACTACGTATAAGAACTCATTAAACAACGATAGTTCTCGCATGCATAGTTCTTGGTTGTTGTAAAAACATGTAATCTTATGCGGTTTCGCTTATCAAGTCTTCTAAACACACTCCTGTGCTAATTTAATCAAATCAAATCATAATGATCAATGAAATCACACTAAACAATAACAAAAGGAGAGGTTGAATGAACTATTAAAACCAAAACCAAAACGTATAAGGAGACCACATAAATCAACCTTGAACTGATCAACTTCTTCTAAACTCATACAAAACACTCAACAACCATATATAAACACCCTTGCATTTAAAATACATATAAATGAATCAAAATGAATACTCTCGGTCCACATAATCATTTATTGTGCACGAGTGGAACATTAACAGTCGTAAGGTACCGAAAAACTACTCTTATTCACTCAATATGAACCGAGAATCAAGTTACAGTTGTCGAATGAACGTAATCAGACGGTAAGGATATAACTCAGTGTGTGATCAAGTAATAAAAAGTCAAATCAAGCTAACACGACGTAGTGAATTAGATTTACATGAATTTCAAACAAAATTAAGTAATAATATATTTATGCATCAAAGTATTCGCGAAAGTTTACAATAAATCATGGGAAATGAACTACGTATAAGAACTCATTAAACAATGATAGTTCTCGCATGCATAATTCTTGCTTGTTGTAAAAACATGTAATCTTATGCGGTTTCTCTTATCAAGCCTTCAAAACACACTCCTGTGCTAATTTAATCAGATCAAACCGTAATGATCAATGAAATCACACTAAACAATTACAAAAGGAGAGTTTGAATGAACTATTAAAACCAAAACCAAAACGTATAAGGAGACCACATAAATCAACCTTGAACTGTTCAACTTCTTCTAAACTCATACAAAACACTCAACAACCATCTTTAAACACCCTTGTATTTAAAATACATATAAATGAATCAAAATGACAACTCTCAGCAGAACATTAACAGTTGTAAGGTACCGAAAAACTACTCTTATTCACTTAATATGAACCGAGAATCAAGTTACAGTTGTCGAATGAAAGTAATAAGACGTTAAGGATATAACTCAATGTGTGATTAATTAATAAAAAGTCAAATCAAGCTAACACGACCAAGTGAATTAGATTTACATGAATTTCCAACAAAATTATGTAATAATATATTCGTGCATCAAAGTATTCGCGAAAGTTTACAATAAATCATGGGAAATGAACTACGTATAAGAACTCATTAAACAATGATAGTTCTCGCATGCATAATTCTTGCTTGTTGTAAAAACATGTAATCTTATGCGGTTTCTCTTATCAAGCCTTCAAAACACACTCCTGTGCTAATTTAATCAGATCAAACCGTAATGATCAATGAAATCACACTAAACAATTACAAAAGGAGAGTTTGAATGAACTATTAAAACCAAAACCAAAACGTATAAGGAGACCACATAAATCAACCTTGAACTGTTCAACTTCTTCTAAACTCATACAAAACACTCAACAACCATCTTTAAACACCCTTGTATTTAAAATACATATAAATGAATCAAAATGACAACTCTAGGTCCACATAATCATTTATTGTGCACCAACGGAACATTAACAGTTGTAAGGTACCGAAAAACTACTATTATTCACTTAATATGAACCGAGAATCAAGTTACAGTTGTCGAATGAACGTAATCAGACGTTAAGGATATAACTCAGTGTGTGATCAATTAATAAAAAGTCAAATCAAGCTAACACGACCAAGTGAATTTGATTTATATGAATTTCCAACAAAATTATGTAATAATATATTTGTGTATCAAAGTATTCGAGAAAGTTTACAATAAATCATGGGAAATGAACTACGTATAAGAACTCATTAAACAACGATAGTTCTCGCGTGCATAGTTCTTGCTTGTTGTAAAAACATGTAATCCTATGCAGTTTCGCTTATCAAGCCTTCTAAACACACTCTTGTGTTAATTTAATCAAATCAAACATTAATGATCAATGAAATCACACTAAACAATAACAAAAGGAAAGTTTGAATACGCTATTAAAACCAAAACGAAAATGTATAAGGAGACCACATTAATCAACCTTGAAACGATCAACTTCTTCCAAACTCATACAAAACACTCAACAACCATATATAAACACCCTTGCATTTAAAATACATATAAATGAATCAAAATGAATACTCTCGGTCCACATAATCATTTATTGTGCACCAGTGGAACATTAACAGTTGTAAAGTACCGAAAAACTACTCTTCTTCACTCAATATGAACCGAGAATCAAGTTACAGTTGTCGAATGAACGTAATCAGATGTTAAGGATATAACTCAGTGTGTGATCAAGTAATAAAAAGCCAAATCAAGCTAACACAACCTAGTGAATTAGATTTACATGAATTTCAAACAAAATTAAGTAATAATATATTTATGCATCAAAGTATTCGTGAAAGTTTATACTAAATCATGGGAAATGAACTACTTATAAGAACTCATTAAACAACGATAGTTCTCGCATGCATAGTTCTTGCTTGTTGTAAAAACATGTAATCTTATGCGGTTTCGCTTATCAAGCCTTCTAAAAACACTCCTGTGCTAATTTAATCAAATCAAACCGTAATGATCAATGAAATCACACTAAACAATAACAAAAGGAGTGTTTGAATGCACTATTAAAACCAAAACCAAAACATATAAGGAGACCACATAAATCAACCTTGAACCGATCAACTTTTTCCGAACTCATACAAAACACTCAACAACCATCTTTAAACACCCTTGCATTTAAAATACATATAAATGAATCAAAATGACAACTCTCGGTCCACATAATCATTTAATGTGCACCAGCGGAACATTAACAGTTGTAAGGTACCGAAAAACTATTCTTATTCACTCAATATGAACCGAAAATCAAGTTACAGTTGTCGAATGAACGTAATCAGACGTTAAGGATATAACACAGTGTGTGATCAATTAATAAAAAGTCAAATCAAGCTAACACGACTAAGTGAATTAGATTTACATGAATTTCCAACAAAATTATGTAATAATATATTTGTGCATCAAAGTATTCGCGAAAGATTACAATAAATTATGGGAAATAAACTACGTATAAGAACTCATTAAACAACGATAGTTCTCGTATGCATAGTTCTTGCTTGTTGTAAAAACATGTAATCTTATGCGCTTTCGCTTATCAAGCCTTCTAAACACACTCCTGTGCTAATTTAATCAAATTAAACCGTAATGATCAATGAAATCACACTAAACAATAACAAAAGAAAAGTTTGAATACACTATTAAAACCAAAACTAAAATGTATAAGGAGACCACATTAATCAACCTTGAACCGATCAACTTCTTCTAAACTCATACAAAACACTCAACAACCATCTTTAAACACCCTTATATTTAAAATACATATAAATGAATCAAAATGACAACTCTCGATCCACATAATCATTTATTGTGCACCAACGGAACATTAACAGTTTTAAGGTACCGAAAAACTACTATTATTCACTCAATATGAACTGAGAATCAAGTTACAGTTGTCGAATGAACGTAATCAGACGTTAAGGATATAACACAGTGTGTGATCAATTAATAAAAAGTCAAATCAAGCTAACACAACCAAGTGAATAAGATTTACATGAATTTCCAACAATATTATCTAGTAATATATTTGTGCATCAATGTATTCGCGAAAGTTTATACTAAATCATGGGAAACGAACTACGTATAAGAACTCATTAAACAACGATAGTTCTCACATGCGTAGTTCTTGCTTGTTGTAAAAACATGTAATCTTATGCGGTTTCGCTTATCAAGCCTTCAAAGCACACTCCTGTGCTAATTTAATCAAATTAAACCGTAATGATCAATGAAATCACACTAAACAACAACAAAAGGATAGTTTGAATACACTATTAAAACCAAAACTAAAATGTATAAGGAGACCACATTAATCAACCTTGAACCGATCAACTTCTTCTAAACTTATACAAAACACTCAACAACCATCTTTAAACACCCTTGCTTTTAAAATACATATAAATGAATCAAAATAACAACTCTCGGTCCACATAATCATTTATTGTGCACCAACGGAACATTAACAGTTATAAGGTACCGAAAAACTACTATTATTCACTCAATATGAACCGAGAATCAAGTTACAGTTGTCGAATGAACGTAATCAAACGTTAAGGATATAACTTAGTGTGTGATCAATTAATAAAAAGTCAAATCAAGCTAACACAACCAAGTGAATTTGGTTTACATGAATTTCCAACAAAATTAAGTAATAATATATTTGTGCATCAAAGTATTCGAGAAAGTTTACAATAAATCATGGGAAATGAACTACGTATAAGAACTCATTAAACAACGATAGTTCTCGCATGCATAGTTCTTGCTTGTTCTAAAAACATGTAATCTTATGCGGTTTCGCTTATCAAGTCTTCTAAACACACTCCTGTGCTAATTTAATCAAATCAAACCATAATGATCAATAAAATCACACTAAACAATAACAAAAGGAGAGTTTGAATGAACTATTAAAACCAAAACCAAAACGTATAAGGAGACCACATAAATGAACCTTGAACTGATCAACTTCTTCTAAACTCATACAAAACACTCAACAACCATATATAAACACCCTTGCATTTAAAATACATATAAATGAATCAAAATGAATACTATCGGTCCACATAAGCATTTATTGTGCACCAGTGGAACATTAACAGTTGTAAAGTACCGAAAAACTACTCTTATTCACTCAATATGAATCGAGAATCAAGTTACAGTTGTCGAATGAACGTAATCAGACGCTAAGGATATAACTCAGTGCGTGATCAAGTAGTAAAAATTCAAATCAAGCTAACACGACGTAGTGAATTAGATTTACATGAATTTCAAACAAAATTAAGTAATAATATATTTATGCATCAAAGTATTTGCGAAAGTTTATACTAAATCATGGGAAATGAACTACTTATAAGAACTCATTAAACAACGATAGTTCACGCATGCATAGTTCTTGCTTGTTGTAAAAACATGTAATCTTATGCGGTTTCGCTTATGAAACCTTCTAAAAACACTCCTGTGCTAATTTAATCAAATCAAACTGTAATGATCAATAAAATCACACTAAACAATAACAAAAGGAGAGTTTGAATGCACTAATAAAACCAAAACCAAAACGTATAAGGAGACCACATAAATCAACCTTGAACCGATCAACTTTTTCCAAACTCATACAAAACACTCAACAACCATCCTTAAACACCCTTGCATTTAAAATACATATAAATGAATCAAAATGACAACTCTCGGTCCACATAATCATATTATGTGGACCAGCGGAACATTAACAGTTGTAAGGTGCCGAAAAACTACTCTTATTCACTCAATATGCGGAACATTAACAGTTGTAAGGTGCCGAAAAACTACTCTTATTCACTCAATATGAACCGAGAATCAAGTTACAGTTGTCGAATGAACGTAATCTGACGTTAAGGATATAACTCAGTGTGTGATTAATTAACAAAACGTCAAATCAAGCTAACACGACCAAGTGAATTAGATTTACATGAATTTCCAACAAAATTATGTAATAATATATTCGTGCATCAAAGTATTCACGAAAGTTTACAATAAATCATGGGAAATAAACTACGTAAAGAACTCATTAAACAATGATAGTTCTCGCATGCATGATTCTTGTTTGTTGTAAAAACATGTAAACTTATGCGGTTTCGCTTATCAAGCCTTCTAAACACACTCCTGTGCTAATTTAATCAGATCAAACCGTAATGATCAATGAAATCACACTAAACAATTACAAAAGGAGAGTTTGAATGAACTATTAAAACCAAAACCAAAACGTATAAGGGGACCACATAAATCAACCTTGAACCGATCAACTTTTTCCAAACTCATACAAAACACTCCACAACCATCTTTTAATACCCTTGCATTTAAAATACATATAAATGAATCAAAATGACAACTCTCGGTCCACATAATCATTTAATGTGTACCAGCGGAACATGAACACTTGTAAAGTACCGAAAAACTACTATTATTCACTCAATATGAACCGAGAATCAAGTTACAATTGTCGAATGAACGTAATTAGACGTTAAGGATATAACTCAATGTGTGATCAATGAATAAAAGGTCAAATCAAGCTAACACGATCAAGTAAATTAGATTTAAATGAAATTCCAACAAAATTATGTAATAATATACTTGTGCGTCAAAGTATTCGCGAAAGTTTACAATAAATCATGGGAAATGAACTACGTATAAGAACGCATTAAACAACGATAGTTCTCGCATGCATAGTTCTTGCTTGTTGTAAAAACATGTAATCTTATGCGGTTTCGCTTATCGAGCCTTCTAAACACACTCCTGTGCTAATTTAATCAAATCAAACCGTAATGATCAATGAAATCGCACTAAACAATAACAAAAGGAGAGTTTGAAAAAACTATTAAAACCAAAACCAAAACGTATAACGAGACCACATAAATCAACCTTGAACTGATCAGCTTCTTCTAAACTCATACAAAACACTCAACAACCATCTTTAAACACCCTTGCATTTAAAATACATATAAATGAATCAAAATGACAACTCTAGGTCCACATAATCATTTATTGTGCACCAACGGAACATTAACAGTTGTAAGGTACCGAAAAACTACTATTATTCACTTAATATGAACCGAGAATCAAGTTACAGTTGTCGAATGAACGTAATCAGACGTTAAGGATATAACTCAGTGTGTGATCAATTAATAAAAAGTCAAATCAAGCTAACACGACCAAGTGAATTTGATTTATATGAATTTCCAACAAAATTATGTAATAATATATTTGTGTATCAAAGTATTCGAGAAAGTTTACAATAAATCATGGGAAATGAACTACGTATAAGAACTCATTAAACAACGATAGTTCTCGCGTGCATAGTTCTTGCTTGTTGTAAAAACATGTAATCCTATGCAGTTTCGCTTATCAAGCCTTCTAAACACACTCTTGTGTTAATTTAATCAAATCAAACATTAATGATCAATGAAATCACACTAAACAATAACAAAAGGAAAGTTTGAATACGCTATTAAAACCAAAACGAAAATGTATAAGGAGACCACATTAATCAACCTTGAAACGATCAACTTCTTCCAAACTCATACAAAACACTCAACAACCATATATAAACACCCTTGCATTTAAAATACATATAAATGAATCAAAATGAATACTCTCGGTCCACATAATCATTTATTGTGCACCAGTGGAACATTAACAGTTGTAAAGTACCGAAAAACTACTCTTCTTCACTCAATATGAACCGAGAATCAAGTTACAGTTGTCGAATGAACGTAATCAGATGTTAAGGATATAACTCAGTGTGTGATCAAGTAATAAAAAGCCAAATCAAGCTAACACAACCTAGTGAATTAGATTTACATGAATTTCAAACAAAATTAAGTAATAATATATTTATGCATCAAAGTATTCGTGAAAGTTTATACTAAATCATGGGAAATGAACTACTTATAAGAACTCATTAAACAACGATAGTTCTCGCATGCATAGTTCTTGCTTGTTGTAAAAACATGTAATCTTATGCGGTTTCGCTTATCAAGCCTTCTAAAAACACTCCTGTGCTAATTTAATCAAATCAAACCGTAATGATCAATGAAATCACACTAAACAATAACAAAAGGAGTGTTTGAATGCACTATTAAAACCAAAACCAAAACATATAAGGAGACCACATAAATCAACCTTGAACCGATCAACTTTTTCCGAACTCATACAAAACACTCAACAACCATCTTTAAACACCCTTGCATTTAAAATACATATAAATGAATCAAAATGACAACTCTCGGTCCACATAATCATTTAATGTGCACCAGCGGAACATTAACAGTTGTAAGGTACCGAAAAACTATTCTTATTCACTCAATATGAACCGAAAATCAAGTTACAGTTGTCGAATGAACGTAATCAGACGTTAAGGATATAACACAGTGTGTGATCAATTAATAAAAAGTCAAATCAAGCTAACACGACTAAGTGAATTAGATTTACATGAATTTCCAACAAAATTATGTAATAATATATTTGTGCATCAAAGTATTCGCGAAAGATTACAATAAATTATGGGAAATAAACTACGTATAAGAACTCATTAAACAACGATAGTTCTCGTATGCATAGTTCTTGCTTGTTGTAAAAACATGTAATCTTATGCGCTTTCGCTTATCAAGCCTTCTAAACACACTCCTGTGCTAATTTAATCAAATTAAACCGTAATGATCAATGAAATCACACTAAACAATAACAAAAGAAAAGTTTGAATACACTATTAAAACCAAAACTAAAATGTATAAGGAGACCACATTAATCAACCTTGAACCGATCAACTTCTTCTAAACTCATACAAAACACTCAACAACCATCTTTAAACACCCTTATATTTAAAATACATATAAATGAATCAAAATGACAACTCTCGATCCACATAATCATTTATTGTGCACCAACGGAACATTAACAGTTTTAAGGTACCGAAAAACTACTATTATTCACTCAATATGAACTGAGAATCAAGTTACAGTTGTCGAATGAACGTAATCAGACGTTAAGGATATAACACAGTGTGTGATCAATTAATAAAAAGTCAAATCAAGCTAACACAACCAAGTGAATAAGATTTACATGAATTTCCAACAATATTATCTAGTAATATATTTGTGCATCAATGTATTCGCGAAAGTTTATACTAAATCATGGGAAACGAACTACGTATAAGAACTCATTAAACAACGATAGTTCTCACATGCGTAGTTCTTGCTTGTTGTAAAAACATGTAATCTTATGCGGTTTCGCTTATCAAGCCTTCAAAGCACACTCCTGTGCTAATTTAATCAAATTAAACCGTAATGATCAATGAAATCACACTAAACAACAACAAAAGGATAGTTTGAATACACTATTAAAACCAAAACTAAAATGTATAAGGAGACCACATTAATCAACCTTGAACCGATCAACTTCTTCTAAACTTATACAAAACACTCAACAACCATCTTTAAACACCCTTGCTTTTAAAATACATATAAATGAATCAAAATAACAACTCTCGGTCCACATAATCATTTATTGTGCACCAACGGAACATTAACAGTTATAAGGTACCGAAAAACTACTATTATTCACTCAATATGAACCGAGAATCAAGTTACAGTTGTCGAATGAACGTAATCAAACGTTAAGGATATAACTTAGTGTGTGATCAATTAATAAAAAGTCAAATCAAGCTAACACAACCAAGTGAATTTGGTTTACATGAATTTCCAACAAAATTAAGTAATAATATATTTGTGCATCAAAGTATTCGAGAAAGTTTACAATAAATCATGGGAAATGAACTACGTATAAGAACTCATTAAACAACGATAGTTCTCGCATGCATAGTTCTTGCTTGTTCTAAAAACATGTAATCTTATGCGGTTTCGCTTATCAAGTCTTCTAAACACACTCCTGTGCTAATTTAATCAAATCAAACCATAATGATCAATAAAATCACACTAAACAATAACAAAAGGAGAGTTTGAATGAACTATTAAAACCAAAACCAAAACGTATAAGGAGACCACATAAATGAACCTTGAACTGATCAACTTCTTCTAAACTCATACAAAACACTCAACAACCATATATAAACACCCTTGCATTTAAAATACATATAAATGAATCAAAATGAATACTCTCGGTCCACATAAGCATTTATTGTGCACCAGTGGAACATTAACAGTTGTAAAGTACCGAAAAACTACTCTTATTCACTCAATATGAATCGAGAATCAAGTTACAGTTGTCGAATGAACGTAATCAGACGCTAAGGATATAACTCAGTGCGTGATCAAGTAGTAAAAATTCAAATCAAGCTAACACGACGTAGTGAATTAGATTTACATGAATTTCAAACAAAATTAAGTAATAATATATTTATGCATCAAAGTATTTGCGAAAGTTTATACTAAATCATGGGAAATGAACTACTTATAAGAACTCATTAAACAACGATAGTTCTCGCATGCATAGTTCTTGCTTGTTGTAAAAACATGTAATCTTATGCGGTTTCGCTTATGAAACCTTCTAAAAACACTCCTGTGCTAATTTAATCAAATCAAACTGTAATGATCAATAAAATCACACTAAACAATAACAAAAGGAGAGTTTGAATGCACTAATAAAACCAAAACCAAAACGTATAAGGAGACCACATAAATCAACCTTGAACCGATCAACTTTTTCCAAACTCATACAAAACACTCAACAACCATCCTTAAACACCCTTGCATTTAAAATACATATAAATGAATCAAAATGACAACTCTCGGTCCACATAATCATATTATGTGGACCAGCGGAACATTAACAGTTGTAAGGTGCCGAAAAACTACTCTTATTCACTCAATATGCGGAACATTAACAGTTGTAAGGTGCCGAAAAACTACTCTTATTCACTCAATATGAACCGAGAATCAAGTTACAGTTGTCGAATGAACGTAATCTGACGTTAAGGATATAACTCAGTGTGTGATTAATTAACAAAAAGTCAAATCAAGCTAACACGACCAAGTGAATTAGATTTACATGAATTTCCAACAAAATTATGTAATAATATATTCGTGCATCAAAGTATTCACGAAAGTTTACAATAAATCATGGGAAATAAACTACGTAAAGAACTCATTAAACAATGATAGTTCTCGCATGCATGATTCTTGTTTGTTGTAAAAACATGTAAACTTATGCGGTTTCGCTTATCAAGCCTTCTAAACACACTCCTGTGCTAATTTAATCAGATCAAACCGTAATGATCAATGAAATCACACTAAACAATTACAAAAGGAGAGTTTGAATGAACTATTAAAACCAAAACCAAAACGTATAAGGGGACCACATAAATCAACCTTGAACCGATCAACTTTTTCCTAACTCATACAAAACACTCCACAACCATCTTTTAATACCCTTGCATTTAAAATACATATAAATGAATCAAAATGACAACTCTCGGTCCACATAATCATTTAATGTGTACCAGCGGAACATGAACACTTGTAAAGTACCGAAAAACTACTATTATTCACTCAATATGAACCGAGAATCAAGTTACAATTGTCGAATGAACGTAATTAGACGTTAAGGATATAACTCAATGTGTGATCAATGAATAAAAGGTCAAATCAAGCTAACACGATCAAGTAAATTAGATTTAAATGAAATTCCAACAAAATTATGTAATAATATACTTGTGCGTCAAAGTATTCGCGAAAGTTTACAATAAATCATGGGAAATGAACTACGTATAAGAACGCATTAAACAACGATAGTTCTCGCATGCATAGTTCTTGCTTGTTGTAAAAACATGTAATCTTATGCGGTTTCGCTTATCGAGCCTTCTAAACACACTCCTGTGCTAATTTAATCAAATCAAACCGTAATGATCAATGAAATCGCACTAAACAATAACAAAAGGAGAGTTTGAAAAAACTATTAAAACCAAAACCAAAACGTATAACGAGACCACATAAATCAACCTTGAACTGATCAGCTTCTTCTAAACTCATACAAAACACTCAACAACAATCTTTAAACACCCTTGCATTTAAAATACATATAAATGAATAAAAATGACTACTCTCGGTCCACATAATCATTTATTGTGCACCAACGGAACATTAACAGTTGTAAAGTACCGAAAAACTATTATTATTCAATCCATATGAACCGAGAATCAAGTTACAGTTGTCGATTGAACGTAATCAGACGTTAAGGATATAACTCAGTGTGTGATCAATTAATAAAAGTCAAATCAAGCTAACACGAGTAAGTGAATTTGATTTACATGAATTTCCAACAAAATTATGTAATAATATATTTGTACATCAAAGTAATCAAGAAAGTTTACAATAAATCATGGGAAATGAACTACGTATAAGAACTCATTAAACAATGATAGTTCTCGCATGCATAGTTCTTGCTTGTTCTAAAAACATGTAATCTTATGCGGTTTCGCTTATCAAGTCTTCTAAACACACTCCTGTGCTAATTTAATCAAATCAAACCCTAATGATCAATAAAATCACACTAAACACCCAAAAGGAGAGTTTGAATAAACTATTAAAACCAAAACCAAAACGTATAAGGAGACCACATAAATGAACCTTGAAACGATCAACTTCTTCCAAACTCATACAAAACACTCAACAACCATATATAAACACCCTTGCATTTAAAATACATATAAATGAATCAAAATGAATACTGTCGGTCCATATAATCATTTATTGTGCACGAGTGGAACATTAATAGTTGTAAAGTACCGAAAAATTAATCTTATTCACTTAATATGAACCGAGAATCAAGTTACAGTTGTCGAAAGAAAGTAATTAGACATTAAGGATATAACTCAGTGTGTGATCAAGTAATAAAAAGTCAAATCAAGCTAACACGACCTAGTGAATTAGATTTACATGAATTTCAAACAAAATTAAGTAATAATATATTTACGCATCAAAGTATTCGCGAAAGTTTATACTAAATCATGGGAAATGAACTACTTATAAGAACTCATTAAACAACGATGGTTCTCGCATGCATAGTTCTTGCTTGTTGTTAAAACATGTAATCCTATGCGGTTTAGCTTATCAAGCATTCTAAAAACACTCCTGTGCTAATTTAATCAAATCAAACCGTAATGATCAATGAAATCACACTAAACAATAACAAAAGGAGAGTTTGAATCCACTATGAAAACCAAAACCAAAACATATAAGGAAACCACATAAATCAACTTTGAACTGATCAACTTTTTCCAAACTCATACAAAACACTCAACAACCATCTTTAAACACCCTTGCATTTAAAATACATATAAATGAATCAAAATGACAACTCTCGGTCCACATAATCATTTAATGTGCACCAGCTGAACATTAACAGTTGTAAGGTACCGAAAAATTACTCTTATTCACTCAATATGAACCGAGAATCAAATTACAGTTGTCGAATGAACGTAATCAGACGTTAAGGATATAACTCAGTGTGTGATCAATTAATAAAAAGTCAAATCATGCTAACACGACCAAGTGAATTAGATTTACATGAATTTCCAAAAAATTATGTAATAATATACTTGTGCGTCAAAGTATTCGCGAAAGTTTACAATAAATAATGGGAAATGAACTACGTATAAGAACTCATTAAACAACGATAGTTCTCGCATGCATAGTTCTTGCTTGTTGTAAAAACATGTAATCTTATGCGGTTTCGCTTATCAAGCCTTCTAAACACACTCCTGTGCTAATTTAATCAAATCAAACCGTAATGATCAATGAAATCACACTAAACAATAACAAAAGGAGAGTTTGAATAAACTGTTAAAACCAAAATCAAAACGTATAACGAGACCACATAAATCAACATTGAACTGATCAACTTCTTCTAAACTCATACAAAACATTCAACAACAATCTTTAAACACCCTTGCATTTAAAATACATATAAATGAATAAAAATGACTACTCTCGGTCCACATAATCATTTATTGTGCACAAACGGAACATTAACAGTTGTAAAGTACCAAAAAACTACTATTATTGACTCCATATGAACCGAGAATCAAGTTACAGTTGTTGATTGAACGTAATCAGACGTTAAGGATATAACTCAGTGTGTGATCAATTAATAAAAAGTCAAATCAAGCTAATACGAATAAGTGAATTTGATTTACATGAATTTCCAACAAAATTATGTAATAATATATTTGTACATCAAAGTAATCGAGAAAGTTTACAATAAATCATGGGAAATGAACTACGTATAAGAACTCATTAAACAACGATAGTTCTCGCATGCATAGTTCTTGCTTGTTGTAAAAACAAGTAATCCTATGTAGTTTTGCTTATCAAGCCTTCTAAACACACTCCTATGTTAATTTAATCAAATTCAACTGTAATGATCAATGAAATCACACTAAACAATAACAAAAGGAAAGTTTGAATACACTATTAAAACCAAAACTAAAATCTATAAGGAGACCACATTAATCAACCTTGAAACGATCAACTTCTTCCAAACTCATACAAAACACTCAACAACCATATATAAACACCCTTGCATTTAAAATACATATAAATGAATCAAAATGAATACTCTCGGTACACATAATCATTTATTGTGAACCAGTGGAACATTAACAGTTGTAAAGTGCCGAAAAACTACTCTTATTCACTCAATATGAACCGAGAATCAAGTTACAGTTGTCGAATGAAAGTAATTAGACATTAAGGATATAACTCAGTGTGTGATCAAGTAATAAAAAGTCAAATCAAGCTAACACGACCTAGTGAATTAGATTTACATGAATTTCAAACAAAATTAAGTAATAATATATTTACGCATCAAAGTATTCGCGAAAGTTTAAACTAAATCATGGGAAATGAACTACTTATAAGAACTCATTAAACAACGATAGTTCTCGCATGCATAGTTCTTGCTTGTTGTAAAAACATGTAATCTTATGCGGTTTCGCTTATCAGGCCTTCTAAAAACACTCCTGTGCTAATTTAATCAAATCAAACCGTAATGATCAATGAAATCACACTAAACAATAACAAAAGGAGAATTTGAATCCACTATTAAAACCAAAACCAAAACATATAAGGAGACCACATAAATCAACTTTGAACTGATCAACTTTTTCCAAACTCATACAAAACACTCAACAACCATCTTTAAACACCCTTACATTTAAAATACATATAAATGAATCAAAATGACAACTCTCGGTCCACATAATCATTTAATGTGCACCAGCTGAACATTAACAGTTGTAAGGTACCGAAAAACTACTCTTATTAACTCAATATGAACCGAGAATCAAGTTACAGTTGTCGAATGAACGTAATCAGAAGTTAAGGATATAACTCAGTGTGTGATCAATTAATAAAAAGTCAAATCAAGCTAACACGACCAAGTAAATTAGATTTACATGAATTTCCAACAAAATTATGTAATAATATACTTGTGCGTCAAAGTATTCGCGAAAGTTTACAATAAATCATTGGAAATGAACTACGTATAAGAACTCATTAAACAACGATAGTTCTCGCATGCATAGTTCTTGCTTGTTGTAAAAACATGTAATCTTATGCGGTTTCGCTTATCAAGCCTTCTAAACACACTCCTGTGCTAATTTAATCAAATCAAACCGTAATGATCAATGAAATCACACAAAACAATAACAAAAGGAGAGTTTGAATAAACTATTAAAACCAAAACCAAAACGTATAACAAGACCACATAAATCAACCTTGAACTGATCAACTTCTTCTAAACTCATACAAAACACTCAACAACAATCTTTAAACACCCTTGCTTTTAAAATACATATAAATGAATAAAATGACTACTCTCGGTCCACATAATCATTTATTGTGCACCAACGGAACATTAACAGTTGTAAAGTACCGAAAAACTACTATTATTCACTCCATATGAACCTAGAATCAAGTTACAGTTGTCGATTGAACGTAATCAGACGTTAAGGATATAACTCAGTGTGTGACCAATTAAAAAAGTCAAATCAAGCTAACACGACTAAGTGAATTTGATTTACATGAATTTCCAACAAAATTATGTAATAATATATTTGTACATCAAAGTAATCGAGAAAGTTTACAATAAATCATGGGAAATGAACTACGTATAAGAACTCATTAAACAACGATAGTTCTCGTATGCATAGTTCTTGCTTGTTTTAAAAACATGTAATCCTATGCAGTTTCGCTTATCAAGCCTTCTTAACACACTCCTGTGTTAATTTAATCAAATCAAACTGTAATGATCAATGAAATCACACTAAACAATAACAAAAGGAAAGTTTGAATACACTATTAAAACCAAAACTAAAATCTATAAGGAGACCACATTAATCAACCTTGAAACGATCAACTTCTTCCAAACGCATACAAAACACTCAACAACCATATATAAACACCCTTGCATTTAAAATACATATAAATGAATCAAAATGAATACTCTCAGTACACATAATCATTTATTGTGCACCAGTGGAACATTAACAGTTGTAAAGTACCGAAAAACTACTCTTATTCACTCAATATGAACCGAGAATCAAGTTACAGTTGTCGAATGAACGTAATCAGACGTTAAGGATATAACTCAGTGTGTGATCAAGTAATAAAAAGTCAAATCAAGCTAACACGACCTAGTGAATTAGATTTGCATGAATTTCAAATAAAATTAAGTAATAATATATTTACGCATCAAAGTATTCGCGAAAGTTTATAATAAATCATGGGAAATGAACTACGTATAAGAACTCATTAAACAACGATAGTTCTCGCATGCATAGTTCTTGCTTGTTGTAAAAACATGTAATCATATGCGGTTTCGCTTATCAAGCCTTGTAAACACACTCCTGTGCTAACTTAATAAAATCAAACCGTAATGATGAATGAGATCACACTAAACAATAACAAAAGGAGAGTTTGAATGCACTATTAAAACCAAAACCAAAACGTATAAGGAGACCACATAAATCAACCTTGAACCGATCAACTTTTTCCAAACTCATACAAAGCACTCAATAACCATCTTTAAACACCCTTGTATTTAAAATACATATAAATGAATCAAAATGACAACTCTCGGTCCACATAATCATTTAATGTGCACCAGCAGAACATTAACAGTTGTAAAGTACCGAAAAACTACTATTATTCACTCAATATGAACCGAGAATCAAGTTACAATTGTCGAATGAACGTAATCAGACGTTAAGGATATAACTCAATGTGTGATCAATTAATAAAAAGTCAAATCAAGCTAACACGACCAAGTGAATTAGATTTACATGAATTTCCAACAAAATTATGTAATAATATATTTGTGCATCAAAGTATTCGAGAAAGTTTACAATAAATCATGGAAATGAACTACGTATAAGAACTCATTAAACAACGATAGTTCTCGCATGCATAGTTCTTGCTTGTTGTAAAAACATGTAATCTTATGTGGTTTCGCTTATCAATCCTTGTAAACACACTCCTGTGCTAACTTAATAAAATCAAACCGTAATGATGAATGAGATCACACTAAACAATAACAAAAGAAGAGTTTGAATGCACCATTAAAACCAAAACCAAAACGTATAAGGAGACCACATAAATCAACCTTGAACCGATCAACTTTTTCCAAACTCATACAAAACACTCAACAACCAATCTTTAAACACCCTTGCATTTAAAATACATATAAATGAATAAAATGACTACTCTCGGTCCACATAATCATTTATTGTGCACAAAAGGAACATTAACAGTTGTAAAGTACCGAAAAACTACTATTATTGACTCCATATGAACCGAGAATCAAGTTACAGTTGTTGATTGAACGTAATCAGACGTTAAGGATATAACTCAGTGTGTGATCAATTAATAAAAAGTCAAATCAAGCTAATACGAATAAGTGAATTTGATTTACATGAATTTCCAACAAAATTATGTAATAATATATTTGTACATCAAAGTATCGAGAAAGTTTACAATAAATCATGGGAAATGAACTACGTATAAGAACTCATTAAACAACGATAGTTCTCGCATGCATAGTTCTTGCTTGTTGTAAAAACAAGTAATCCTATGCAGTTTTGCTTATCAAGCCTTCTAAACACACTCCTATGTTAATTTAATCAAATTCAACTGTAATGATCAATGAAATCACACTAAACAATAACAAAAGGAAAGTTTGAATACACTATTAAAACCAAAACTAAAATCTATAAGGAGACCACATTAATCAACCTTGAAACGATCAACTTCTTCCAAACTCATACAAAACACTCAACAACCATATATAAACACCCTTGCATTTAAAATACATATAAATGAATCAAAATGAATACTCTCGGTACACATAATCATTTATTGTGCACCAGTGTAACATTAACAGTTGTAAAGTGCCGAAAAACTACTCTTATTCACTCAATATGAACCGAGAATCAAGTTACAGTTGTCGAATGAAAGTAATTAGACATTAAGGATATAACTCAGTGTGTGATCAAGTAATAAAAAGTCAAATCAAGCTAACACGACCTAGTGAATTAGATTTACATGAATTTCAAACAAAATTAAGTAATAATATATTTACGCATCAAAGTATTCGCGAAAGTTTAAACTAAATCATGGGAAATGAACTACTTATAAGAACTCATTAAACAACGATAGTTCTCGCATGCATAGTTCTTGCTTGTTGTAAAAACATGTAATCTTATGCGGTTTCGCTTATCAAGCCTTCTAAAAACACTCCTGTGCTAATTTAATCAAATCAAACCGTAATGATCAATGAAATCACACTAAATAATAACAAAAGGAGAATTTGAATCACTATTAAAACCAAAACCAAAACATAAGGAGACCACATAAATCAACTTTGAACTGATCAACTTTTTCCAAACTCATACAAAACACTCAACAACCATCTTTAAACACCCTTGCATTTAAAATACATATAAATGAATCAAAATGACAACTCTCGGTCCACATAATCATTTAATGTGCACCAGCTGAACATTAACAGTTGTAAGGTACCGAAAAACTACTCTTATTACTCAATATGAACCGAGAATCAAGTTACAGTTGTCGAATGAACGTAATCAGAAGTTAAGGATATAACTCAGTGTGTGATCAATTAATAAAAAGTCAAATCAAGCTAACACGACCAAGTAATTAGATTTACATGAATTTCCAACAAAATTATGTAATAATATATTTGTGCGCCAAAGTATTCGAGAAAGTTTACAATAAATCATGGGAAATGAACTACGTAAAAGAACTCATTAAACAACGATATTTCTCGCATGCATAGTTCTTGCTTCTTGCAAAAACATGTAATCTTATGCGGTTTGGCTTATGAAGCCTTCTAAACACACTCATGTGCTAATTTAATTAAATCAAACCGTAATGATCAATGAAATCACACAAACACAATAACAAAAGGAGAGTTTGAATAAACTATTAAAACCAAAACCAAAACGTATAACAAGACCACATAAATCAACCTTGAACTGATCAACTTCTTCTAAACTCATACAAAACACTCAACAACATCTTTAAACACCTTTGCTTTTAAATACATATAAATGAATAAAAATGACTACTCTCGGTCCACATAATCATTTATTGTGCACCAACGGAACATTAACAGTTGTAAAGTACCGAAAAACTACTATTATTTCACTCCATATGAACCTAGAATCAAGTTACATTGTCGATTGAACGTAATCAGACGTTAAGGATATAACTCAGTGTGTGATCAATTAATAAAAAGTCAAATCAAGCTAACACGACTAAGTGAATTTGATTTACATGAATTTCCAACAAAATTATGTAATAATATATTTGTACATCAAAGTAATCGAGAAAGTTTACAATAAATCATGGGAAATGAACTACGTATAAGAACTCATTAAACAACGATAGTTCTCGTATGCATAGTTCTTGCTTGTTTTAAAAACATGTAATCCTATGCGTTTCGCTTATCAAGCCTTCTAAACACACTCCTGTGTTAATTAATCAAATCAAACTGTAATGATCAATGAAATCACACTAAACAATAACAAAAGGAAGTTTGAATACACTATTAAAACCAAAACTAAAATCTATAAGGAGACCACATTAATCAACCTTGAAACGATCAACTTCTTCCAAACTCATACAAAAACAATATAAACACCCTGCATTTAAAATACATATAAATGAATCAAAATGAATACTCTCAGTCACATAATCATTTATTGTGCACCAGTGGAACATTAACAGTTGTAAAGTACCGAAAAAACTCTATTCACTCAATATGAACGAGAATCAAGTTACAGTTGTCGAATGAACGTAATCAGACGTTAAGGATATAACTCAGGTGTGATCAAGTATAAAAAGTCAAATCAAGCTAACACGACCAGTGAATTAGATTTGCATGAATTTCAAATAAATTAAGTAATAATATATTATGCATCAAAGTATTCGCGAAAGTTTATACTAAATCATGGGAAATGAACTACTTATAAGAACTCATAAAACAACGATAGTTCTCGCATGCATAGTTCTTGCTTGTTGTAAAAACATGTAATCTTATGCGGTTTCGCTTATCAAGCCTTCTAAAAACACTCCTGTGCTAATTTAATCAAATCAAACCGTAATGATCAATGAAATCACACTAAACAATAACAAAAGGAGAGTTTGAATCCACTATTAAAACCAAAACCAAACATATAAGGAGACCACATAAATCAACCTTGAACTGATCAACTTTTCCAAACTCATACAAAACACTCAACAACCATCTTTAAACACCCTTGATTTAAAATACATATAAATGAATCAAAATGACACTCTCGGTCCACATAATCATTAATGTGCACCAGCTGAACATTAACAGTTGTAAGGTACCGAAAAACTACTCTTATTCACTCAATATGACCGAGAATCAAGTTACAGTTGTTGAATGAACGTAATCAGACGTTAAGGATATAACTCAGTGTGTGATCAATTAATAAAAAGTCAAATCAAGCTAACACGACCACGTGAATTAGATTTACATGAATTTCCAACAAAATTATGTAATAAATATTGTGCGTCAAAGTATTCGCGAAAGTTACAATAAATCATGGGAAATGAACTACGTATAAGAACTCATTAAACAACGATAGTTCTCGCATGCATAGTTCTTGCTTGTTGTAAAAACATGTAATCTTATGCGGTTTCGCTTATCAAGCCTTCTAAACACACTCCTGTGCTAATTTAATCAAATCAAACCGTAATGATCAATGAAATCACACTAAACAATAACAAAAGGAGAGTTTGAATGCACTATTAAAACCAAAACCAAAACGTATAAGGAGACCACATAAATCAACCTTGAACCGATCAACTTTTTCCAAACTCATACAAAACACTCAACAACCATCTTTAAACACCCTTGCATTTAAAATACATATAAATGAATCAAAATGACACCTCGGTCCACATAATCATTTATTGTGCACCAACGGAACATTAATAGTTGTAAAGTACCGAAAAACTACTATTATTCACTCAATATGAACCGAGAATCAAGTTACAGTTGTCGAATGAACGTAATTAGACGTTAAGGATATAACTCAGTGTGTGATCAATAATAAAAAGTCAAATCAAGCTAACATGACCAAGTGAATTGATTTACATGAATTCCAACAAAATTATGTAATAATATATTTGTACATCAAAGTATTCGAGAAAGTTTACAATAAATCATGGGAAATGAACTACGTATAAGAACTCATTAAACAACGATAGTTCTCGCATGCATAGTTCTTGCTTGTTGTAAAACATGTAATCCTATGCTGTTTTGCTTATCAAGCCTTCTAAACACACTCCTGTGCTAATTTAATCAAATCAAACCGTAATGATCAATGAAATCACACTAAACAATAACAAAAGAAAAGTTTGAATACACTATTAAACCAAAACCAAAATGTATAAGGAGACCACATAATCAACCTTGAACTCAACTTCTTCCAAACTCATACAAAACCATCAACACATATATAAACACCCTTGCATTTAAAATACATAAAATGAATCAAAATGACAACTCTCGGTCCACATAATCATTTATGTGCACCAATGGAACATTAACATTGTAAAGTACCGAAAAACTACTATTATTCACTCATATGAACCGAGAATCAAGTTACATTGTCGAATGAACGTAATCAGACGTTAAGGATATAACTCAATGTGTGATCAATAATAAAATCAAATCAAGCTAACACGACAAGTGAATTAGATTTACATGAATTTCAAACAAAATTATGTAATATATATTTACGCATCAAAGTATTCGCGAAAGTTTATACTAATCATGGGAAATGAACTACTTATAAGAACTCATTAAACAACGATAGTTCTCGCATGCATAGTTCTTGCTTGTTGTAAAAACATGTAATCTTATGCGGTTTCGCTTATCAAGCCTTCTAAAAACACTCCTGTGCTAATTTAATCAAATCAAACCGTAATGATCAATGAAATCACACTAAACAATAACAAAAGAAGGTTTGAATGCACTATTAAAACCAAAACCAAACGTATAAGGAGACCACATAAATCAACTTTTTTCTTCCAAACTCATACAAAACCCTCAACAACCATCTTTAAACACCCTTGCATTTAAAACATATAAATGAATCAAAATGACACTCTCGGTCCACATAATCATTTATTGTGCACCAACGGAACATTAATAGTTGTAGGTACCGAAAAACTACTATTATTCACTCAATATGAACCGAGAATCAAGTTACAGTTGTCGAATGAACGTAATCAGACGTTAAGGATATAACTCAGTGTGTGATCAATTAATAAAAAGTCAAATCAAGCTAACAGACCAGTGAATTTGATTTACATGAATTTCCAACAAAATTATGTAATAATATATTTGTACATCAAAGTATTCGAGAAAGTTTACATAAATCATGGGAAATGAACTACGTATAAGAACTCATTAAACAACGATAGTTCTCGCATGCATAGTTCTTGCTTGTTGTAAAAACATGTAATCCTATGCAGTTTCGCTTATCAAGCCTTCTAAACACACTCCTGTGTTAATTTAATCAAATCAAACTGTAATGATCAATGAAATCACACTAAACAATAACAAAGAAATGTTTGAATACACTATTAAAACCAAAACCAAAATGTATAAGGAGACCACATAAATCAACCTTGAAACGATCAACTTCTTCCAAACTCATACAAAACACTCAACAACCATATATAAACACCCTTGCATTTAAAATACATATAAATGAATCAAAATGAATACTCGGTCCACATAATCATTTATATGTGCACCATGGAACATTAACAGTTGTAAAGTACCGAAAAACTACTTTATTCACTCAATATGAACGGAGAATCAAGTTACAATTTCGAATGAACGTAATCAGACGTTAAGGATATAACTCATGTGTGATCAAGTAATAGAAAGTCAAATCAAGCTAACACCAGTGAATTAGATTTACATGAATTTCAAACAAAATTATGTAATAATATATTTGTGCATCAAAGTATTCGCGAAAGTTTATACTAATCATGGGAAATGAACTACTTATAAGAACTCATTAAACAACGATAGTTCTCGCATGCATAGTTCTTGCTTGTTGTAAAAACATGTAATCTTATGCGGTTTCGCTTATCAAGCTTCTAAAAACACTCCTGTGCTAATTTAATCAAATAAAACCGTAATGATCAATGAAATCACACTAAACAATAACAAAAGAAGAGTTTGAATGCTATTAAAACCAAACCAAAACGTATAAGGAGACCACATAAATCAACCTTGAACCGATCAACTTTTTCCAAACTCATACAAAACACTCACAACCATCTTTAAACACCCTTGCATTTAAAATACATATAAATGAATCAAAATGACAACTCTCGGTCCACATAATCATTTAATGTCCACCAGTGGAACATTAAAAGTTGTAAAGTACCGAAAAACTACAATTATTCACTCAATATGAACCGAGAATCAAGTTACATTGTCGAATGAACGTAATCAGACGTTAAGATATAACTCAATGTGTGATCAATAATAAAAGGTCAAATCAAGCTAACATGACCAGTAATTAGATTTACAATAATTTTCAACAAAATTATGTAATAATATATTTGTGCATCAAAGTATTCGAGAAAGTTTACAATAAATCATGGGAAGTGAACTACGTATAAGAACTCATTAAACAACGATAGTTCTCGCATGCATAGTTCTTGCTTGTTGTAAAAACATGTAATCTTATGCGGTTTCGCTTATCAAGCCTTGTAAACACACTCGTGTGCTAATTTAATCAAATCAAACCGTAATGATCAATGAAATCACACTAAACAATAACAAAAGGAGAGTTTGAATGCACTATTAAAAACCAAAACCAAACAGTATAAGGAGACCACATAAATCAACCTTGAACAGATCAACTTTTTCCAAACTCATACAAAGCACTCAATAACCATCTTTAAACACCCCTGTATTTAAAATACATATAAATGAATCAAAATGACAACTCTCGGTCACATAATCATTTAATGTGCACCAACGGAACATTAAAGTTGTAAGTACCGAAAAACTACTATTATTCACTCAATATGAACCGAGAATCAAGTTACAGTTGTCGAATGAACGTAATCAGACGTTAAGGATATAACTCAGTGTGTGATCAATAATAAAAGTCAAATCAAGCTAACGACCATGAATTTGATTTACATGAATTTCCAACAAATTAAGTAATAATATATTTGTGCAATCAAAGTATTCGAGAAAGTTTACAATAAATCATGGGAAATGAACTACGTATAAGACTCATTAAACAACGATAGTTCTCGCATGCATAGTTCTTGCTTGTTGTAAAAACATGTAATCTTATGCGGTTTCGCTTATCAAGCCTTCTAAACACACTCCTGTGCTAATTTAATAAAATCAAACCGTAATGATCAATGAAATCACACTAAACAATAACAAAAGAAGAGTTTGAATGCACTATTAAAACCAAAACCAAAACGTATAAGGAGACCACATAAATCAACCTTGAACGATCAACTTCTTCCAAACTCATACAAACACTCAACAACCATCTATAAACACCCTTGCATTTAAAATACATATAAATGAATCAAATGATACTCTCGTTCCACATAATCATTTAATGTGCACCAAGGAACATTAAAATTGTAAAGTACCGAAAAACTACTATTATTCACTCAATATGAACCGAGAATCAAGTTACAATTGTCGAATGAATGTAATCAGACGTTAAGGATATAACTCAATGTGTGATCAATGAATAAAAGGTCAAATCTAGCTAACAGGACCAAGTGAATTAGATTTACCACAACAAAATATGTAATAATATATTTGTGCATCAAAGTATTCGAGAAAGTTTACAATAAATCATGGAAATGAACTACGTATAAGAACTCATTAAACAACGATAGTTCTCGCATGCATAGTTCTTGCTTGTTGTAAAAACATGTAATCTTATGCGGTTTCGCTTATCAATCCTTGTAAACACACTCCTGTGCTAATTTAGTCAATCAAACCGTAATGATCAATGAAATCACACTAAACAATAACTAAAGGAGAGTTTGAATGCACTATTATAACCAAAACCAAACGTATAAGAGACCACATAAATCAACCTTGAACCGATCAACTTCTTCTAAACTCATACCAAACACTCAACAACCATCTTTAAACACCCTGGCATTTAAAATACATATAAATGAATCAAAATGACAACTCTCGGTCCACATAATCATTTAATGTGCACCAACGGAACATTAACAGTTGTAAAGTACCGAAAAACTACTATTATTCACTCAATATGAACCGAGAATCAAGTTACAATTGTCAAATGAACGTAATCAGACGTTAAGGATATAACTCAATGTGTGATCAATTAATAAAAAGTCAAATCAAGCTAACACGACCAAGTGAATTAGATTTACATGAATTTCCAACAAATTATGTAATAATATATTTGTGCATCAAAGTATTCGAGAAAGTTTACAATAAATCATGGGAAATGAACTACGTATAAGAACTCATTAAACAACGATAGTTCTCGTATGCATAGTTCTTGCTTGTTGTAAAACATGTAATCCTATGCTGTTTTGCTTATCAAGCCCTCTAAACACACTCCTGTGCTAGTTTAATCAAATCAAACTGTAATGATCAATGAAATCACACTAAACAATAACAAAAGGAATGTTTGAATACACTATTAAAACCAAAACCAAAATGTATAAGGAGACCACATAAATCAACCAAGAAACGATCAACTTTTTCCAAACTCATACAAAACACTCAACAACCTTATATAAACACCCTTGCATTTAAAATACATATAAATGAATCAAAATAACTACTCTCGGTCCACATAATCATTTAATTTGCACCAACAGAACATTAACAGTTGTAAAGTACCGAAAAACTACTATTATTCACTCAATATGAACCGAGAATCAAGATACACTTGTCGAATGAATGTAATCAGACGTTAAGGATATAACTCAATGTGTGATCAATGAATAAAAGTCAAATCAAGCTAACACGACATAGTGAATTAGATTTACATGAATTTCCAACAAAATTATGTAATAATATATTTGTGCATCAAAGTATTCGAGAAAGTTTACAATAAATCATGGGAAATGAACTACGTATAAGAACTCATTAAACAACGATAGTTCTCGCATGCATAGTTCTTGCTTGTTGTAAAAACATGTAATCTTATGCGGTTTCGCTTATTAAGCTTCTAAAACACTCCTGTGCTAATTTAATCAATAAAACCGTAATGATCAATGAAATCACACTAAACATAACAAAAGAAAGTTTGAATGCACTATTAAAACCAAAACCAAACGTATAAGGAGACCACATAAATCAACCTTGAACCGATCAACTTTTTCCAAACTCATACAAAACCCTCAACAACCATCTTTAAACACCCTTGCATAAAATACATATAAATGAATCAAAATGACAACTCTCGGTCCACATAATCATTTAATGTGCACCAGCGGAACATTAACAGTTGTAAAGTACCGAAAAACTACTATTATTCACTCAATATGAACCGAGAATCAAGTTACAATTATCGAATGAACGTAATCAGACGTTAAGGATATAACTGAATGTGTGATCAATTAATAAAAGGTCAAATCAAGCTAACATGACCAAGTAAATTAGATTTACATATTTTCAACAAATTATGTAATAATATATTTGTGCATCAAAGTATTCGAGAAAATTTACAATAAATCATGGGAAATGAACTACTTAAGAAACTCATTAAACACGATAGTTCTCGCATGCATAGTTCTTGCTTGTTGTAAACCATGTAATCTTATGCGGTTTCGCTTATCAAGCCTTCTAAACACACTCCTGTGCTAATTTAGTCAAATCAAACCGTAATGATCAATGAAATCACACTAAACAATAACTAAAAGAGTTTGAATGCACTATTATAACCAAAACCAAAACGTATAAGAAGACCACATAAATCAACCTTGAACCGATCAACTTCTTCTAAACTCATACCAAACACTCAACAACCATCTTTAAACACCCTGGCATTTAAAATACATATAAATGAATCAAAATGACAACTCTCGGTCTACATAATCATTTATTGTGCACCAACGGAACATTAATAGTTGTAAGGTACCGAAAAACTACAATTATTCACTCAATATGAACCGAGAATCAAGTTACAGTTGTCGAATGAACGTAATCAGACGTTAAGGATATAACTCAATGTGTGATCAATAATAAAATGTCAATCAAGCTAACACGACCTAGTGAATTAGATTTACATGAATTTCAACAAAATTAGTAATAATATATTTGTGCATCAATGTATTCGCGAAAGTTTATACTAAATCATGGGAATGAACTACTTATAAGAACTCATTAAACAACGATAGTTCTCGCATGCATAGTTTCTTGCTTGTTGTAAAAACATATAATCTTATGCGGTTCGCTTATCAAGCCTTCTAAACACACTCCTGTGCTAATTTAATCAAATCATACCGTAATGATGAATGAAATCACACTAAACAATAACAAAAGGAGAGTTTGAATGCACTATTAAAACCAACTAAACGTATAAGGAGACCACATAAATCAACCTTGAAACGATCACTTCTTCCAAACTCATACAAACACTCAACAACCATATATAATACCCTTGCATTTAAAATACATATAAATGAATCAAAATGAATACTCTCGGTCCACATAATCATTTAATGTGCACCAGCGGAACATAAAAAGTTGTAAAGTACCGAAAAACTACTATTATTCACTCAATATGAACCGGAATCAAGTTACAATTGTCGAATGAACGTAATCAGACGTTAAGAGTATAACTCAATGCGTGATCAATGAATAAAAGGTCAAATCAAGCTAACATGACTAAACAACGATAGTTCTCGCATGCATAGTTCTTGCTTGTTGTAAAAACATGTAATCCTATGCAGTTTCGCTTATCAAACCTTCTAAACGCACTCCTGTGTAATTTAATCAAATCAAACTGTAATGATCAATGAAATCACTAAAAAACAATAAAAAGGAAAGTTTGAATACACTATTAAAACCAAAACCAAACGTATAAGGAGACCACATTAATCAACCTTGAAACGATCAACTTCTTCCAAACTCATACAAAACACTCAACAACATATATAAACACCCTTGCATTTAAAATACATATAAATGAATCAAAATGAATACTCTCGGTCCACATAATCATTTATGTACACCAGTGGAACATTAACAGTTGTAAAGTACCGAAAAACTACTTATTCACTCAATATGAACGAGAATCAAGTTACAGTTGTCGAATGAACATAATCAGACGTTAAGGATATAACTCAGTGTGTGATCAAGAATAAAAGGTCAAATCAAGCTAACAGACAAGTGAATTAGATTTACATGAATTTCAAACAAAATTAAGTAATAATATATTTAGCATCAATGTATTCGCGAAAGTTTATAATAAATCATGGGAAATGAACTACTTATAAGAACTCATTAAACAACGATAGTTCTCGCATGCATAGTTCTTGTTGTTGTAAAAACATGTAATCTTATGCGGTTTCGCTTATCAAGCCTTCTAAAAACACTCTTGTGCTAATTTAATCACATCAAACCGTAATGATCAATGAAATCACACTAAATAATAACAAAAGGAGAGTTTGAATGCACTATTAAAACCAAAACCAAAACGTATAAGGAGACCACATAAATCACCTTGAACCGATATAACTTTTCCAAACTCATACAAAACACTCAAAACGATCTTTAAACACCCTGCATTTAAAATACATATAAATGAATCAAAATGACAACTCTCGGTCCACATAATCATTTAATGTGCACCGGCGGAACATTAAAAGTTGTAAAGTACGAAAAACTACTATTATTCACTCAATATGAACCGAGAATCAAGTTACAGTTGTCGAATGAACGTAATCAGACGTTAAGATATAACTCAATGTGTGATCAATGAATAAAAGGTCAAATCAAGCTAACATGACCAGTAAATTAGATTTACATGAATTTCAACAAAATTTTGTATAATATATTTGTGCATCAAAGTACTCGACAAGTTTACAATAATCATGGGAAATGAACTACTTATAAGAACTCATTAAACAACGATAGTTCTCGCATGCATAGTTCTTGCTTGTTGTAAAAACATGTAATCTTATGCGGTTTTACTTATCAAGCCTTCTAAACAAACTTCTGTGCTAATTTAATCAAATTAAACCGTAATGATCAATGAAATCACACTAAACAATAACAAAAGTAGAGTTTGAATGCACTATTAAAACCAAAACCAAAATGTATAAGGAGACCACATGAACCAACCTTGAACCGATCAACTTGTTCCAAACTCATACAAAACACTCAACAACCATCTTTAAACACCCTTGCATCTAAAATACATATAAATGAATCAAAATGACAACTCTCGGTCCACATAATCATTTAATGTGCCACAGCGAACATTAACGGTGTAAAGTACCAAAAAAACTATTATTCACTCATATGAACCGAGAATCAGTGAGAATTGTCGAATGAACGTAATCAGAGTTAAAAATATAACTCAATGTGTGATCAATGAATAAAATGTCAAATCAAGCTAACATGACCAAGTAAATTAGATTTACATGAATTTTCCAAAAATTTGTAATAATATATTTGTGCATCAAAGTATTCGAGAAAGTTTACAATAAATCATGGGAAATGAACTACGTATAAGAACTCATTAAACAACGATAGTTCTCGCATGCATAGTTCTTGCTTCTTGTAAAAACATGTAATCTTATGCGGTTTCGCTTATCAAGCCTTCTAACACAACTCCTGTGCTAATTTAATCAAATCAAACCGTAATGATCAATGAAATCACACTAAACAATAACAAAAGGAGAGTTGAATGCACTATTAAACCAAAACCAAAACGTATAAGAAGACCACATAAATCAACTTGAACCGATCAACTTCTTCCAAACTCATACAAACACTCAACAACCATCTTTAAACACCCTTGCATTTAAAATACATATAAATGAATCAAAATGACAACTCTCGGTCCACATAATCATTTATTGTGCACAACGGAACATTAACAGTTGTAAAGTACGAAAAAATACTATTATTCACTCAATATGAACCGAGAATCAAGTTACAATTGTCAAATGAACGTAATCAGACGTTAAGAATATAACTCAATGTGTGATCAATGAATAAAAGGTCAAATCAAGCTAACATGACCAAGTAAATTAGATTAACAAGAAAATTATGCAATAATATATTTGTGCATCAAAGTATTCGAGAAAATTTACAATAAATCATGGGAAATGAACTACGTATAAGAACATTAAACAACGATAGTTCTGCATGCATAGTTCTTGCTTGTTGTAAAACCATGTAATCTTATGCGGTTTCGCTTATCAAGCCTTCTAAACACACTCCTGTGCTAATTTAGTCAAATCAAACCGTAATGATCAATGAAATCACACTAAACAATAACAAAAGGAGAGTTTGAATGCACTATTAAAACCAAAACCAAACGTATAAGGAGACCACATAAATCAACCTTGAACCGATCAACTTCTTCCAAACTCATACCAAACACTCAACAACCATCTTTAAACACCCTGGCATTTAAAAATACATATAAATGAATCAAAATGACAACTCTCGGTCCACATAATTTTATTGTGCACCACGGAACATTAACAGTTGTAAAGTACCGAAAAACTACAATTATTCACTCAATATGAACCGAGATCAAGTTACAGTTGTCGAATGAACGTAATCAGACGTTAAGGATATAACTCAGTGTGTGATCAATAATAAAAAGTCAAATCAAGCTAACATGACCAAGTGAATTGATTTACATGAATTTCCAACAAAATTATGTAATAATATATTTGTGCATCAAAGTATTCAAGAAAGTTTACATAAATCATGGGAAATGAACTACGTATAAGAACTCATTAAACAACGATAGTTCTCGCATGCATAGTTCTTGCTTGTTGTAAAAACATGTAATCCTATGCAGTTTCGCTTATCAAGCCTTCTAAACACACTCCTGTGTTAATTTATCAAATCAAACTGTAATGATCAATGAAGTCACACTAAACAATAACAAAAGAAAAGTTTGAATACACTATTAAAACCAAAACCAAAATGTATAAGAGACCACATTAATCAACCTTGAAACGATCAACTTTTCCAAACTCATACAAAACACTCAACAACCATCTATAAACACCCTTGCATTTAAAATACATATAAATGAATCAAAATGAAACTCTCGGTCCACATAATCATTTATTGTGCACAATGGAACATTAACAGTTGTAAAGTACCGAAAACTACTCTTATTCACTCAATATGAACGGAGAATCAAGTTACAATTTCGAATGAACGTAATCAGACGTTAAGGATATAAACTCAGTGTGTGATCAAGTAATAAAAGTCAAATCAAGCTAACACGACAGTGAATTAGATTTACATGAATTTCAAACAAAATTATGTAATAATATATTTACGCATCAAAGTATTCGCGAAAGTTTATACAAAAATCATGGGAATGAACTACTTATAAGAACTCATTAAACAACGATAGTTCTCGCATGCATAGTCTTGCTTGTTGTAAAAACATGTAATCTTATGCGGTTTCGCTTATCAAGCTTCTAAAAACACTCCTGTGCTAATTTAATCAAATAAAACGTAATGATCAATGAAATCACACTAAACAATAACAAAAAGAAGAGTTTGAATGCACTATTAAAACCAAAACCAAAACGTATAAGGAGACCACATAAATCAACCTTGAACCGATCAACTTTTCCAACTCATACAAAACCTCAACAACCATCTTTAAAACCCTTGCATTTAAAATACATATAAATGAATCAAAATGACAACTCTCGGTCCACATAATCATTAATGTGCACCAGGGAACATTAACAGTTGTAAAGTACCGAAAAATACTATTATTCACTCAATATGAACCGAGAATCAAGTTACAATTGTCGAATGAACGTAATCAGACGTTAAGATATAACTCAATGTGTGATCAATTAATAAAAGGTCAAATCAAGCTAACATGACAAGTAAATTAGATTTACATAATTTTCAACAAAATTATGTAATAATTATTTGTGCATCAAAGTATTCGAGAAAATTTACAATAAATCATGGGAAATGAACTACGTATAAGAACTCATTAAACAACGATAGTTCTTGCATGCATAGTTCTTGCTTGTTGTAAAACCATGTAATCTTATGGTTTCGCTTATCAAGCCTTCTCACACTCCTGTGCTAATTTAATCAAATCAAACCGTAATGATCAATGAAATCACACTAAACAATAAAAAAGGAGAGTTTGAATGCACTATTAAACCAAAACCAAAACGTATAAGAGACCACATAAATCAACCTTGAACCGATCAACTTCTTCTAAACTCATACAAACACTCAACAACCATCTTTAAACACCCTTGCATTTAAAATACATATAAATGAATCAAAATGACAACTCTCGGTCTACATAATCATTTATTGTGCACCAAGGAACATTAACAGTTGTAAGGTACCGAAAAACTACAATTATTCACTCAATATGAACTGAGAATCAAGTTACAGTTGTCGAATGAACGTAATCAGACGTTAAGGATATAACTCAGTGTGTGATCAAGTAATAAAAGTCAAATCAGCTAACACGACCAAGTGAATTAGATTTACATGAATTTCAAACAAAATTATGTAATAATATATTAAGCATCAATGTATTCGCGAAAGTTTATACTAAATCATGGGAAATGAACTACTATAAGAACTCATTAAACAACGATAGTTCTCGCATGCATAGTTCTTGCTTGTTGTAAAAACATGTAATCTTATGCGGTTCGCTTATCAAGCCTTCTAAACACACTCCTGTGCTAATTTAATCAATCAAACGTAATGATGAATGAAATCACACTAAACAATAACAAAAGGAGAGTTTGAATGCACTATTAAAACCAAACCAAAACGTATAAGGAGACCACATAAATCAACCTTGAAACGATCAACTTCTTCAAACTCATACAAAACACTCACAACCATCTATAAATACCCTTGCATTTAAAATACATATAAATGAATCAAAATGATACTCTCGGCCCACATAATCATTTAATGTGCACCAGCGGAACATTAAAAGTTGTAAAGTACCGAAAAACTACTATTATTCACTCAATATGAACCGAGAATCAAGTTACAATTGTCGAATGAACGTAATCAGACGTTAAGAGATAAACTCAATGTGTGATCAATGAATAAAAGGTCAAATCAAGCTAACATGACCAAGTAAATTAGATTTAAAAGAATTTCCAACAAATTATGTAATAATATATTTGTGCAAAAAGTATTCGAGAAAGTTTACAATAAATCATGGGAAATGAACTACGTATAAGAACTCATTAAACAACGATAGTTCTCGCATGCATAGTTCTTGCTTGTTGTAAAAACATGTAATCTATGCAGTTTCGCTTATCAAACTTCTAAACACACTCTGTGCTAATTTATTCAATCAAACTGTAATGATCAATGAAATCACACTAAACAACATAAAAGGAAAGTTTGAATACACTATTAAAACCAAAACCAAAATGTATAAGGAGACCACATTAATCAACCTTGAACGATCAACTTCTTCCAAACTCATACAAAACACTCAACAACCATATATAAACACCCTTGCATTTAAATACATAAATGAATCAAAATGAATACTCTCGGTCCACATAATCATTTATTGTGCACCAGTGGAACATTAACAGTTGTAAAGTACCGAAAAACTACTCTTATTCACTCAATATGAACCGAGAATCAAGTTACAGTTGTCGAATGAACATAATCAGACGTTAAGGATATAACTCAGTGTGTGATCAATGAATAAAATGTCAAATCAGGCTAACACGACAAGTGAATTAGATTTACATGAATTTCAAACAAAATTATGTAATAATATTTTGTGCATCAAAGTATTCGCGAAAGTTATACTAAATCATGGAAATGAACTACGTATAAGAACTCATTAAACAACGATAGTTCTCGCATGCATAGTTGTTTTGTTGTAAAAACATGTAATCTTATGCGGTTTCGCTTATCAAGCCTTCTAAAAACACTCTTGTGCTAATTTAATCAAATCAAACCGTAATGATCAATGAAATCACACTAAATAATAATAAAAGGAGAGTTTGAATGCACTATTAAAACAAAACCAAAACGTATAAGGAGACCACATAAATCAACCTTGAACCGATCAACTTTTCCAAACTCATACAAAACACTCAAAACATCTTTAAACACCCTTGCATTTAAAATACATATAAATGAATCAAATGACAACTCTCGGTCCACATAATCATTTAATGTTCACCGGCGGAACATTAAACGTTGTAAAGTACCGAAAAACTACTATATTCACTCAATATGAACCGAGAATCAAGTTACAGTTGTCGAATGAACGTAATCAGACGTTAAGAAATAACTCAATGTGTGATCAATGAATAAAAGGTCAAATCAAGCTAACATGACCAAGTAAATTAGATTTACAAGAATTTTCAACAAAATTTTGTAATAATATATTTGTGCATCAAAGTACTCGACAAAGTTTACAATAAATCATGGGAAATGAACTACTTATAAGAACTCATTAAACAACGATAGTTCTCGCATGCATAGTTCTTGCTTGTTGTAAAAACATGTAATCTTATGCGGTTTTACTTATCAAGCCTTCTAAACAAACTTCTGTGCTAATTTAATCAAATTAAACCGTAATGATCAATGAAATCACACTAAACAATAACAAAAGTAGAGTTTGAATGCACTATTAAAACCAAAACCAAAATGTATAAGGAGACCACATGAACCAACCTTGAAACGATCAATTGTTCCAAACTCATACAAAACACTCAACAACCTTTAAACACCTTGCATTTAAAATACATATAAATGAATCAAAATGACAACTCTCGGTCCACATAATCATTTTTATGTGCCCCAGCAGAACATTAACGGTTGTAAAGTACCAAAAACTACTATTATTCACTCAATATGAACCGAGAATCAAGTGAGAATTGTCGAATGAACGTAATCAGAAGTTAAGGATATAACTCAATGTGTGATCAATGAATAAAATGTCAAATCAAGCTAACATGACCAAGTAATTAGATTTACATGAATTTTCAACAAATTTTTGTAATAATATATTTGTGCATCAAAGTTCGCGACAAAGTTTACAATAAATCATGGGAAATGAACTACGTATAAGAACTCATTAAACAACGATAGTTCTCGCATGCATAGTTCTTGCTTGTTGTAAAAACATGTAATCTTATGCGGTTTCGCTTATCAAGCCTTCTAAACACACTCCTGTGCTAATTTAGTCAAATCAAACCGTAATGATCAATGAAATCACACTAAACAATAACTAAAAGGAGAGTTTGAATGCACTATTAAAACCAAAACCAAACGTATAAGAAGACCACATAAATCAACCTTGAACCGATCAACTTCTTCTAAACTCATACAAACGCTCAACAACATCTTTAAAACCCTTGCATTTAAAATACATATAAATGAATCAAAATGACAACTCTCGGTCCACATAATCATTTATGTGCACCAACGGAACATTACTAGTTGTAAGGTACGAAAAAAACTACATTATTCACTCAATATGAACCGAGAATCAAGTTACAGTTGTCGAATGAACGTAATCAGACGTTAAGGATATAACTCAGTGTGTGATCAATTAATAAAAAGTCAAATCAAGCTAACATGACCAAGTGAATTTGATTACATGAATTTCCAACAAAATTATGTAATAATATATTTGTACATCAAAGTATTCAAGAAAGTTTACAATAAATCATGGGAAATGAACTACGTATAAGAACTCATTAAACAACGATAGTTCTCGCATGCATAGTTCTTGCTTGTTGTAAAAACATGTAATCCTATGCAGTTTCGCTTATCAAGCCTTCTAAACACACTCGTGTTAATTTAATCAAATCAAACTGTAATGATCAATGAAATCACACAACAATAACAAAGAAAAAGTTGAATACACTATTAAAACCAAAACGAAAACGTATAAGGAGACCACATAAATCAACCTTGAAACGATCAACTTCTTCCAAACTCATACAAAACACTCAACAACCATATATAAACACCCTTGCATTTAAATACATATAAATGAATCAAAATGAATACTCTCGGTCCACATAATCATTTATTGTGCACCAATGGAACATTAACAGTTGTAAAGTACCGAAAAACTACTCTTATTCACTCAATATGAACGGAGAATCAAGTTACATTTCCGAATGAACGTAATCAGACGTTAAGGATATAACTCAGTGTGTGATCAATAATAAAAGTCAAATCAAGCTAACACGACCAGTGAATTAGATTTACATGAATTTCAACAAAATTATGTAATAAATATTTATGCATCAAGTATTCGCGAAAGTTTATACTAAATCATGGGAAATGAACTACTATAAGAACTCATAAACAACGATAGTTCTCGCATGCATAGTTTTGCTTGTTGTAAAAACATGTAATCTTATGCGTTTCGCTTATTAAGCTTCTAAAACACTCCTGTGCTAATTTAATCAATAAAACCGTAATGATCAATGAAATCACACTAAACATAACAAAAGAAGTTTGAATACACTATTAAAACCAAAACCAAAACGTATAGGAGACCACATAATCAACCTTGACCGATCAATTTTTCCAAACTCATACAAAACTCAACAACCATCTTTAAACACCTTGCATTTAAAATACATATAAATGAATCAAAATGACAACTCCGGTCCACATAATCATTTAATGTGCACCAGTTGAACATTAAAGTTGTAAAGTACGAAAAACTACTATTATTCACTCAATATGAACCGAGAATCAAGTTACACTTGTCGATGACGTAATCAGACGTTAGATATAACTCAATGTGTGATCAATAATAAAAGGTCAAATCAAGCTAACACCAAGTAATTAGATTTACATAATTTCAACAAATTATGTAATAATATATTTGTGCATCAAAGTATTCGAGAAAATTTACAATAAATCATGGAAATGAACTACGTATAAGACTCATTAAACAACGATAGTTCTCGCATGCATAGTTCTTGCTTGTTGTAAAAACATGTAATTTATGTGTTTCGCTTATCAAGCCTTCTAAACACACTCCTGTGCTAATTTAATCAAATCAAACCGTAATGATCAATGAAATCACACTAAACAAAAAAAAGGAGGTTTGAATGCACTATTAAAACCAAAACCAAAACGTATAAGAGACCACATAAATCAACCTTGAACCGATCAACTTCTTCTAAACTCATACAAAACACTCAACAACCATCTTAAACACCTGCATTTAAAATACATAAATGATCAAATGACAACTCTCGGCCACATAATCATTTATTGTGCAAAGGAACATTAAGTTGTAAGTACCGAAAAACTACATTATTCACTCAATATGAACGAGAATCAAGTTACAGTTGTCGAATGAACGTAATCAGACGTTAAGGATAAACTCAGTGTGTGATCAAGTAATAAATGTCAAATCAAGCTAACCGACCAGTGAATTAGATTTACATGAATTTCAACAAATAAGTAATAATATATTTGTGCATCAAGTATTCGCGAAAGTATACTAAATCATGGAAATGAACTACGTATAAGAACTCATTAAACAACGATAGTTCTCGCATGCATAGTTCTTGCTTGTTGTAAAACATGTAATCTTATGCGGTTTCGCTTATCAAGCTTCTAAAACACTCCTGTGCTAATTTAATCAAATCAACGTAATGATCAATGAAATCACACTAAACAATAACAAAGGAGAGTTTGAATGCACTATTAAAACCAAAACAAAACGTATAAGGAGACCACATAAATCAACTTGAACGATCAACTTCTCCAAACTCATACAAAACACTCAACAACCATATTAAATACCCTTGCATTTAAAATAAAATGAATCAAATGAATACTCTCGCCCACATAATCATTTATGTGCACCAGCGGACATAAAGTTGTAAGTACCGAAAAACTACTATTATTCATCAATATGAACCGAGAATCAAGTTACATTGTCGAATGACGTAATCAGACGTTAAGAGTATAACAATGGTGATCAATGAATAAAAGGTCAAATCAAGCTAACGACCAAGTAAATTAGATTTAATGAATTTCAACAAATTATGTAATAATATTTTGTGCATAAAAGTATTCGAGAAAGTTTACAATAAATCATGGGAAATGAACTACGTATAAACTCATTAAACAACGATAGTTCTCGCATGCATAGTTCTTGCTTGTTGTAAAAACATGTAATCCTATGCGTTTCGCTTATCAAACCTTCTAAACACACTCCTGTGCTAATTTATCAAATCAAACCGTAATGATCAATGAAATCACACTAAACAATAACAAAAGGAAAGTTTGAATACACTATAAAACCAAAACCAAAACGTATAAGGAGACCACATAATCAACCTTGAACGATCAACTTCTCCAAACTCATACAAAACACTCAACAACCATATATAACACCCTTGCATTAAAATACATATAATGAATCAAAAAAACTCTCGGTCCACATAATCATTTATTGTACACCAGTGGAACATTAACAGTTGTAAAGTACCGAAAAACTCTTATTCACTCAATATGAACCGAGAATCAAGTTACAGTTGTCGAATGAACATAATCAGACGTTAAGATATAACTCAATGTGTGATCAAGTAATAAAAGGTCAAATCAGCTAACACGACCAGTGAATTAGATTTACATGAATTCAAACAAAATTAAGTAATAATATATTTGCATCAAAGTATTCGCGAAAGTTTTAATAAATCATGGGAAATGAACTACTATAAGAACTCATTAAACAACGATAGTTCTCGCATGCATAGTCTTGCTTGTTGTAAAACATGTAATCTTATGCGGTTTCGCTTATCAAGCTTCTAAAAACACTTGTGCTAATTAATACATCAAACCGTAATGATCAATGAAATCACACTAAACAATAAAAAGGAGAGTTTGAATGCACTATTAAAACCAAAACCAAAACGTATAAGGAGACCACATAAATCACCTTGAACCGATCAACTTTTCCAAACTCATACAAAACACTCAAAAACCATCTTTAAACACCCTTGCATTTAAAATACATATAAATGAATCAAATGACAACTCTCGGTCCACATAATCATTTAATGTGCACCGCGGAACATAAAAGTTGTAAAGTACCGAAAAACTACTATTATTCACTCAATATGAACCGAGAATCAAGTTACAGTTGTCGAATGAACGTAATCAGACGTTAAGAATAACTCAATGTGTGATCATGAATAAAGGTCAAATCAAGCTAACATGACCAAGTAATTAGATTTACAAGAATTTCAACAAAATTTTGTAATAATATATTTGTGCATCAAAGTATCGAAAAGTTACAAAAATCATGGGAAATGAACTACGTATAAAACTCATTAAACAACGATAGTTCTCGCATGCATAGTTCTTGCTTGTTGTAAAAACATGTAATCTTATGCGGTTTTACTTATCAAGCCTTCTAAACACCTTCTGTGCTAATTTAATCAATTAAACCGTAATGATCAATGAAATCACACTAAACAATACAAAAGTAGAGTTTGAATGCACTATTAAAACCAAAACGAAAATGTAAGGAGACCACATAACCAACCTTGAACCGATCAACTTTTCCAAACTCATACAAAACACTCAACAACCATCTTTAAACACCCTTGCATTAAAATACATATAAATGAATCAAAATGACAACTCTCGGTCCACATAATCATTTAATGTGCCAGCAGAACATTAACGTTGTAAAGTACCAAAAAACTACTTATTCACTCAATATGAACCGACAATCAGTGAGAATTGTCGAATGAACGTAATCAAAGTTAAAAATATAACTCAATGTGTGATCAATGAATAAAGTCAATCAAGCTAACATGACCAAGTAAATTAGATTTACAGAATTTCCAACAAATTATGTAATAATATATTTGTGCATCAAAGTATTCGAGAAAGTTACAATAAATCATGGGAAATGAACTACGTTAAGAACTCATTAAACAACGATAGTTCTCGCATGCATAGTTCTTGCTTGTTGTAAAAACATGTAATCTTATGCGGTTTCGCTTATCGAGCCTTCTAAACACACTCCTGTGCTAATTTAATCAAATCAAACCGTAATGATCAATGAAATCACACTAAACAATAACAAAAGGAGACTTTGAATGCACTATTAAAACCAAAACCAAAACGTATAAGGAGACCACATAAATCAACCTTGAACCGATCAACTTTTTCCAAACTATACAAAACAGTCAACAACCATTTTTAAACACCCTTATATTTAAAATACATATAAATGAATCAAAATAACAACTCTCAGTCCACATAATCATTTAATGTGCACCAGCGAAACATTAACAGTTGTAAAGTACCGAAAAACTACTATTATTCACTCAATATGAACAAGTGAATTAGATGTACTTGAATTTCCAACAAAATTATGTAATAATATATTTGTGCACCAAAGTATTCGCGATAGTTTATAATAAATCATGGGAAATGAACTACGTATAAGAACTCATTAAACAACGATAGTTCTCGCATGCATAGTTCTTGCTTGTTGTAAAAACATGTAATCCTATGCGGTTTCGCTTATCAAGCCTTCTAAACGCACTCCGTGTAATTAATCAAATCAAACTGTAATGATCAATGAAATCACACAAACATAATAAAAGGAAAGTTTAATACACTATAAAACCAAAACAAAATGTATAAGAGACCACATTAATCAACCTTGAAACGATCAACTCTTCAAACTCATACAAACACTCAACAACCATATATAAACACCTTGCATTGAAATACATATAAATGAATCAAAATGAATACTCTCAGTCCACATAATCATTTATTGTGCACCAGTGGAACATTTACAGTTGTAAAGTACCAAAAAACTTATCTTATTCACTCAATATGAACCGAGAATCAACTTACAGTTGTCGAATGAACGTAATCAGACGTTAAGGATATAACTCAGTGTGTGATCAATTAATAAAAAGTCAAATCAAGCTAACACGACCAAGTGAATTAGATTTACATGAATTTCCAACAAAATTATGTAATAATATATTGGTGCATCAAAGTATTCGCGAAAGTTTATACTAAATCATAGGAAATGAACTACGTATAAGAACTTATTCAACAACGATAGTTCTCGCATGCATAGTTCTTGCTTGTTGTAAAAACATGTAATCTTATGCGGTTTCGCTTATCAATCTTTCTAAACACACTCCTATACTAATTTAATCAAATCAAACCGTAATGATCAATGAAATCACACTAAACAATAACAAAAGGAGAGTTTGAATGCACTATTAAAACCAAAACCAAAACGTATAAGGAGACCACTTAAATCAACCTTGAACTGATCAATTTTTTCCAAACTCATACAAAACACTTAACAACCATCTTTAAACACCCTTGCATTTAAAATACATATAAATGAATCAAAATGACAACTCTCGGTCCACATAATCATTTAATGGGCACTAGCGGAACATTAACAGTTGTAAAGTACCGAAAAACTACTATTATTCACTCAATACGAACAAGTGAATTAGATTTACATGAATTTCCAACAAAATTATGTAATAATATATTTGTGCACCAAAGTATTCGCGAAAGTTTACAATAAATCATATGAAATGAACTACTTATAAGAACTCATTAAACAACGATAGTTCTCGCATGCATAGTTCTTGCGTGTTGTAAAAACATGAAATCTTATGCGGTTTCGCTTATCAAGCCTTCTAAAAACACTCGTGTGCTAATTTAATCAAATCAAACCGTAATGATTAACGAAATCACACTAAACAATAACAAAAGAGTTTGAATGCACTATTAAACCAAAACCAAAACGTATAAGGAGACCACATAATTAACCTTGAACCGATCACTTTTTCCAAACTCATACAAACACTCAACAACCATCTTTAAAACCCTTGCATTTAAATACATATAAATGAATCAAAATCACTCTCGGTCCACATAATCATTTAATGCGCACCAGCGGAACTTAACAGTTGTAAAGTACCCTATATTATTGACTCAATATGAACCGACATAGTGACATTGTCGAATGAACGTAATCAGACGTTAGGAATAAATAATGTGTGATCAATGATAAAATCAAATCAAGCTAACATGACGAGGAATTAGATTTACATGAATTTCCAACAAATTATGTAATAATATATTTGTGCATCAAAGTATTCGAGAAAGTTTACAATAAATCATGGAAATGAACTACGTATAAGAACTCATTAAACAACGATAGTTCTCGCATGCATAGTTCTTGCTTGTTGTAAAAACATGTATCTTATGCGGTTCGCTTATCAGCCTTCTAACACACTCTGTGCTAATTTAATCAAATCAAACCGTAATGATCAATGAAATCACACTAAACAATAACAAAGGAGAGTTTGAATGCACTATTAAACAAAACCAAAACGTATAAGGACCACATAAATCAACTTGAACGATCAACTTTTCCAAACTCATACAAACACTCAACAACCATCTTTAACACCGTTGAATTAAATACATATAAATGAATCAAATGACAACTCTCGGTCCACAATCTTATGTGCACTAGCAGAACATTACAGTTGTAAAGAACCGAAAAACTACTATTATTCATCAATATGAACAATGTGAATTAGATTACATGAATTTCCAACAAAATTATGTAATAATATTTTGTGCACAAAAGTATTCGCGAAAGTTTACATAAATCATGGGAAATGAACACGTATAGAACTCATTAAACAACGATAGTTCTCGCATGCATAGTTCTTGCTTGTTGTAAAAACATGTAATCTTATGCGGTTTCGCTTATCAAGCCTTCTAAAAACACTCGTGTGCTAATTTAATCAAATCAAACCGTAATGATTAACGAAATCACACTAAACAATAACAAAAGAAGAGTTTGAATGCACTATTAAAACCAAAACCAAAACGTATAAGGAGACCACATAAATTAACCTTGAACCGATCAACTTTTTCCAAACTCATACAAAACACTCAACAACCATCTTTAAACACCCTTGCATTTAAAGTACATATAAATGAATCAAAATCAACTCTCGGTACACATAATCATTTAATGTGCACCAGCGGAACATTAAAAGTTGTAAAGTACCGAAAAACTACTATTATTCACTCAATATGAACCGAGAATCAAGTTACAGTTGTCGAATGAACGTAATCAGACGTTAAGGATATAACTCAATGTGTGATCAATGAATAAAAGGTCAAATCTAGCTAACAGGACCAAGTGAATTAGATTTACATGAATTTCCAACAAAATTATGTAATAATATATTTGTGCATCAAAGTATTCGAGAAAGTTTACAATAAATCATGGAAATGAACTACGTATAAGAACTCATTAAACAACGATAGTTCTCGCATGCATAGTTCTTGCTTGTTGTAAAAACATGTAATCTTATGTGGTTTCGCTTATCAATCCTTGTAAACACACTCCTGTGCTAACTTAATAAAATCAAACCGTAATGATGAATGAGATCACACTAAACAATAACAAAAGAAGAGTTTGAATGCACTATTAAAACCAAAACCAAAACGTATAAGGAGACCACATAAATCAACCTGAACGATCAACTTTTCCAAACTCATACAAAACACTCAACAACCATCTTAAACACCCTTGCATTTAAAATAAATATAAATGAATCAAAATGACAACTCTAGGTCCACATAATCATTTAAAGTGCACGAGCGGAACATTAATAGTTGTAAAGTACCGAAAAAATATTATTATTGACTCAATATGAACCGACAATCTAGTGACAATTGTCGAATGAACGTAATCAGACGTTAAGAATATAACTCAATGTGTGATCAATGAATAAAATGTCAAATCAAGCTAACATGACCAAGTAAATTAGATTTACATGAATTTCCAACAAAATTATGTAATAATATATTTGTGCATCAAAGTATTCGAGAAAGTTTACAATAAATCATGGGAAATGAACTACGTATAAGAACTCATTAAACAACGATAGTTCTCGCATGCATAGTTCTTGCTTGTTGTAAAAACATGTAATCTTATGCGGTTTCGCTTATCGAGTCTTCTAAACACACTCCTGTGCTAATTTAATCCAATCAGACCGTAATGATCAGTGAAATCACACTAAACAATTACAAAAGGAGAGTTTGAATACACTATTAAAACCAAACCAAAACGTATAAGGAGACCACATAAATCAACCTTGAACCGATCAATTTTTTCCAAACTATACAAAACACTCAACAACCATCTTTAAACACCCTTGCATTTAAAATACATACAAATGAATCAAAATGACAACTCTCGGTCCGCATAATCATTTAATGTGCACCAGCGAAACATTAACAGTTGTAAGTACCGAAAAACTACTATTATTCACTCAATATGAACAAGTGAATTAGATGTACATGAATTTCCAACAAAATTATGTAATAATATATTTGTGCACCAAAGTATTCGCGAAAGTTCACAATAAATCATGGGAAATGAACTACGTATAAGAACTCGTTAAACAACGATAGTTCTCGCATGCATAGTTCTTCCTTGTGTAAAAACATGTAATCCTATGCAGTTTCGCTTATCAAGCCTTCTAAACGCACTCCTGTGTTAATTTAATTAAATCAAACTGTAATGATCAATGAAATCACACTAAACAATAATAAAAGAAAAGTTTGAATACACTATTACAACCAAAACCAAAATGTATAAGGAGACCACATTAATCAACCTTGAAACGATCAACTTCTTCCAAACTCATACAAAACACTCAACAACCATATATAAACACCCTTGCATTAAAAATACATATAAATGAATCAAAATAAATACTCCCGGTCCACATAATCATTTATTGTGCACCAGTGGAACATTAACAGTTGTAAAGTACCAAAAAACTACTTTTATTCACTCAACATGAACCGAGAATCAAGTTACAGTTGTCGAATGAACATAATCAGACATTAAGGATATAACTCAATGTGTGATCAATTAATAAAAAGTCAAATCAAGCTAACACGACCAAGTGAATTAGATTTACATGAATTTCCAACAAAATTATGTAATAATATATTTGTGCATCAAAGTATTCGCGAAAGTTTATACTAAATCATGGGAAATGAACTACGTAGGATAACTCATTAAACAACGATAGTTCTCGCATGCATAGTTTTTGCTTGTTGTAAAAACATGTAATCTTATGCGGTTTCGCTTATCAAGTCTTATAAACACAATCCTGTACTAATTTAATCTAATCAAACTGTAATGATCAATGAAATCACACAAAACAATAACAAAAGGAGAGTTTGAATGCACTATTAAAACCAAAACCAAAATGTATAAGGAGACCACATTAATCAACCAAAAAACTATCAACTTTTTCCAAACTCATACAAAACACTCAACAACCTTATATAAACACCATTGCATTTAAAATACATATAAATGAATCAAAATGACTACTCTCAGTCCACATAATCATATATTCTATACCAGCGGAACACTAACACTTGTAAAGTACCCAAAAACTACTTTTATTCACTCAATATGAACCGAGAATCAAGTTACAATTATCGAATGAATGTAATCAGACGTTAAGGATAAAACTCAATGTGTGAGCAATAAATAAAAAGACAAATCAAGCTAACACAACCAAGTGAATTAGATTTACATGAATTTCCAACAAAATTATGTAATAATATATTTGTGCATCAAAGTATTCGAGAAAGTTTACAATAAATCATGGAAATGAACTACGTATAATAACTCATTAAACAACGATAGTTCTCGCATGCATAGTTCCTGCTTGTTGTAAAAACATGTAATCTTATGCGGTTTCGCTTATCAAGCCTTCTAAACACACTCCAGTGCTAATTTAATCTAATCAAACTATAATGATCAATGAAATCACACAAAATAATAACAAAAGGAGAGTTTGAATGCACTATTAAAACCAAAACCAAAACGTATAAGGAGACCACACAAATCAACCTTGAACCGATCAACTTTTTCCAAACTCATACAAAACACTCAACATGCATCTTTTAACACCCTTGCATTTAAAATACAAATAAATGAATCAAAATGACAACTCTCTGTCCACATAATCATTTAATGTGCACGAGCGGAACATTAACAGTTGTAAAGTACAGAAAAACTACTATTATTCACTCAATATGAATCCAGAATCAAGTTACAATTGTCGAATGAACGTAATCAGACGTTAAGGATATAACTTAATGTGTGATCAATGAATAAAAGGTTAAATCAAGCTAACATGACCAAGTAAATTAGATTTACATGAATTTCCAACAAAACTATGTAATAGTATATTTGTGCATCAAAATATTCGAGAAAGTTTACAATAAATCATGGGAAATGAACTACGTATAAGAACTCATTCAACAACGATAGTTCTCACATGCATAGTTCTTGCTTGTTGTAAAAACATGTAATCTTATGCGGTTTCACTTATCAATTTTTCTAAACACACTCCTATGCTAATTTAATCAAATCAAACCGTAATGATCAATGAAATCACAGTAAACAATAACAAAATGAGAGTTTGAATGCACTATTAAAACCAAAACCAAAACGTATAAGGAGACCACATAAATCAACCTTGAACCGATCAACTTTTTCCAAACTCATACAAAACACTCAACAACCATCTTTTAACACTCTTGCATTAAAAATACATATAAATGAATCAAAATGACAACTCTCGGTCCACATAATCATTTAATGTGCACGAGCGGAACATTAACATTTGTAAAGTACTGAAAAACTACTCTTATTCACTCAATATGAACCGAGAATCGAGTTACAGTTGTCGAATGAACGTAATCAGACGTTAAGGAAATAACTCAGTGAGTGATGAATTAATAAAAAGTCAAATCAAGCTAACACGACCAAGTGAATTAGATTTACATAAATTTCCAACAAAATTATGTAATAATATATTTGTGCATCAAAGTAATCGAGAAAGTTTACAATAAATCATGTGAAATAAACTACGTATAAAAACACATTAAACAACGATAGTTCTCGCATGCATAGTTCTTGTTTCTTGTAAAAATATGTAAATTCTATGCGGTTTCGCTTATCAAGCCTTTTAAACACACTCCCGTGCTAATTTAATCAAATCAAACCGTAATAATCAATGAAATCACACTAAATAATAACAAAAGGAATGTTTGAATACACTATTAAAACCAAAACCAAAACGTATAAGGAGAGCACATAAATCAACCTAGAACCGATCAACTTCTTCGAGACTCATACAAAACAATCAACAACTATAAATATACACCCTTGCATTTAAAATACATATAAATGAATCAAAATGACAACTCTCGGTCCACATAATCATTTAATGTGCACTAGCGGAACATTAACACTTGTAAAGTACCAAAAAACTACTCTTATTCACTCAATATGAACCAAGAATCAAGTTACAGTTGTTGAATGAATGTAATCAGACGTTAAGGATAAAAATCAATATGTGATCAATAAATAAAAAGACAAATCAAACTAAGACGACCAAGTGAATTAGATTTACATGAATTTCCAACAAAATTATAAACTAATATATTTGTGCATCAAAGTATTCGAGAAAGTTTACAATAAATCATGGGAAATGAACTACGTATAAGAACTCATTAAACAACGATAGTTCTCGCATGCGTAGTTCGTGCTTGTTGTAAAAACATGTAATCTTATGCGGTTTCGCTTATCAAGTCTTCTAAACACACTCGTGTGCTAATTTAATCTAACCAAACTGTAATGATCAATGAAATCACAGAAAATAATAACAAAAGAAGAGTTTGAATGCACTATTAAAACCAAAACCAAAACGTATAAGGAGACCACATAAATCAACCTTGAACCGATCAACTTTTTCCAAACTCATACAAAACACTCAACAACCATCTTTTAACACCCTTGCATTTAAAATACATATAAATGAATCAAAATGACAACTCTCGGTCCACATAATCATTTATTGTGCACCAGCGGAACATTAACAGTTGTAAAGGAGCGAAAAACTACTATTATTCACTAAATAGGAATCGAGAATCAAGTTACAATTGTCGAATGAACGTAATCAGATGCTAAGGATATAACTCAATGTGTGATCAATGAATAAAAGGTTAAATCAAGCTAACATGACCAAGTAGATTAGATTTACATGAATTTCCAACAAAATTATGTAATAATATATTTGTGCATCAAAATATTCGAGAAAGTTTACGATAAATCATGGGAATTGAACTACGTTTAAGAACTCATTCAACAACGATAGTTCTCGCATGCATAGTTCTTGCTTGTTGTAAAAACATGTAATCTTATGCGGTTTCGCTTATCAAGCCTTCTAAACACACTCCTGTGCTAATATAATAAAATCAAACCGTAATGATCAATGAAATCACACTAAACAATAACAAAAGGAGAGTTTGAATGCATTATTAAAACCAAAACCAAAACGCATAAGGAGACCACATAAATCAACCTTGAACCGATCAACTTTTTCCAAACTCATACAAAACACTCAACAACCATCTTTTAACACCCTTGCATTTAAAATACATAGAAATGAATCAAAATGACAACTCTCGGTCTACATAATCATTTAATGTGCACGAGCGGAACATTAACATTTGTAAAGTACTGAAAAACTACTATTATTCACTCAATATGAATCGAGAATCAAGTTACAATTGTCGAATGAACGTAATCAGACGCTAAGGAAATAACTCAGTGTGTGATCAATTAATAAAAAGTCAAATCAAGCTAACACGACCAAGTGAATTAGATTTACATAAATTTCCTACAAAATTATGTAATAATATATTTGTGCATCAAAGTATTCGAGAAAGTTTACAATAAATCATGTGAAATAAACTACTTATAAAAACTCATTAAACAACGATAGTTCTCGCATGCATAGTTCTTGCTTATTGTAAAAACATGTAAATTCTATGCGGTTTCGCTTATCAAACCTTTTAAACACACTCCTGTGCTAATTTAATCAAATCCAACCGTAATGATAAATGAAATCACACTAAATAATAACAAAAGGAAAGTTTGAATACACTATTAAAACCAAAACCAAAACGAATAAAAAGACCACATAAATCAACCTAGAACCTATCAACTTCTTCCAAACTCATACAAAACACTCAACAACCATAAATAAACACCCTTGCATTTAAAATACATATAAATAATTCAAAATGACTACTCTCAGTCCACATAATCATATATTGTGCACGAGCGGAACATTAACACTTGTAAAGTATCGAAAAACTACTCTTATTCACTCAATATGAACCGAGAATCAAGTTACAGTTGTCGAATGAACGTAATCAGACTTTAAGGATAAAACGTAATGTGTGATCAATAAATAAAAAGACAAATCAAGCTAACACGACCAAGTGAATTAGATTTACATGAATTTCCAACAAAATTATGTAATAATATATTTGTGCATCAAAGTATTCGCGAAAGTTTATACTAAATCATGGGAAATGAACTACGTATACGAACTCATTAAACAACGATAGTTCTCGCATGGATAGTTCTTTCTTGTTGTAAAAACATGTAATCTTATGCGGTTTCGCTTATCAAGCCTTCTAAACACACTCCTGTGCTAATTTAATCTAATCAAACCGTAATGATCAATTAAATCACACTAAACAATAACAAAAGCAGAGTTTGAATGCACTATTAAAACCAAAACCAAAACGTATAAGGAGACCACTTAAATCAACCTTGAACTGATCAACTTCTTCCAAACTCATACAAGACACTCAACAACCATCTTTAAACACCCTTGCATTTTAAATACATATAAATGAATCAAAATGACTCCTCTCAGTCCACATAATTATTTATTGTGCACCAGTGGAACATTAACAGTTGTAAAGTACCGAAAAACTACTCTTATTCACTCAATATGAACCGAGAATCAAGTTACAGTTGCCGAATGAATGTAATCAGACGTTAAGGATAAAACTCAATGTGTGATCAATGAATAAAAAGTCAAATCAAGCTAACACGACCAAGTGAATTAGATTTACATGAATTTCCAACAAAATTATGTAATAATATATTTGTGCATCAAAGTATTCGAGAAAGTTTATGATAAATCATGTGAAATAAACTACTTATAAAAACTCATTAAACAACGATAGTTCACGCATGCATAGTTCTTGCTTATTGTAAAAACATGTAAATTCTATGCGGTTTCGCTTATCAAACATTTTAAACACACTCCTGTGCTAATTTAATCAAATCCAACCGTAATGATAAATGAAATCACACTAAATAATAACAAAAGGAAAGTTTGAATACACTATTAAAACCAAAACCAAAACGAATAAAAAGACCACATAAATCAACCTAGAACCTATCAACTTCTTCCAAACTCATACAAAACACTCAACAACCATAAATAAACGCCCTTGCATTTTAAATACATATAAATGAATCAAAATCACTCCTCTCAGTCCACATAATTATTTATTGTGCACCAGTGGAACATTAACAGTTGTAAAGTATCGAAAAACTACTCTTATTCACTCAATATGAACCGAGAATCAAGTTACAGTTGCCGAATGAATGTAATCAGACGTTAAGGATAAAACTCAATGTGTGATCAATGAATAAAAAGTCAAATCAAGCTAACACGACCAAGTGAATTAGATTTACATGAATTTCCAACAAAATTATGTAATAATATATTTGTGCATCAAAGTATTCGAGAAAGTTTATAATAAATCATGGGGAATGAACTACGTATAAGAACTCATTAAACAACGATAGTTCTCGCATGCGTAGTTCGTGCTTGTTGTAAAAACATGTAATCTTATGTGGTTTCGCTTATCAAGCCTTCTAAACACACTCGTATGCTAATTTAATCTAATCAAACTGTAATGATCAATGAAATCACAAAAAACAATAACAAAAGAAGAGTTTGAATGCACTATAAAAACCAAAACCAAAACGTATAAGGAGACCACATAAATCAACCTTGAACCGATCAACATTTTCCAAACTCATACAAAACACTCAACAACCATCTTTTAACACCCTTGCATTTAAAATACATATAAATGAATCAAAATGACAACTCTCGATCCACATAATTATTTATTGTGCACCAGCGGAACATTAACAGTTGTAAAGTAGCGAAAAACTACTATTATTCACTCAATATGAATCGAGAATCAAGTTACAATTGTCGAATGAACGTAATCAGACGCTAAGGATATAACTCAATGTGTGATCAATGAATAAAAGGTTAAATCAAGCTAACATGACCAAGTAAATTAGATTTACATGAATTTCCAACAAAATTATGTAATAATATATTTGTGCATCAAAATATTCGAGAAAGTTTACAATAAATCATGGGAAATGAACTACGTATAAGAACTCATTCAACAACGATAGTTCTCGCATGCATAGTTCTTGCTTGTTGTAAAAACATGTAATCTTATGCGATTTCGTTTATCAAACCTTCTAAACACACTTCTGTGCTAATATAATAAAATCAAACCGTAATGATCAATGAAATCACACTAAACAATAACAAAAGGAGAGTTTGAATGCACTATTAAAACCAAAACCAAAACATATAAGGAGACCACATAAATCAACCTTGAACCGATCAACTTTTTCCAAACTCATACAAAACACAAAACAACCATCTTTAAACACCCTTGCATTTAAAATACATATAAATGAATCAAAATAACAACTGTCGGTCCACATAATCATTTAATGTGCACCAGCGGAACATTAACATTTGTAAAGTAGCGAAAAACTACTATTATTCACTCAATATGAACCGAGAATCAAGTTACAGTTGTCGAATGAACGTAATCAGACGTTAAGGATATAACTCAATGTGTGATCAATGAATAAAAGGTCAAATCAAGCTAACATGACCAAGTAAATTAGATTTACATGAATTTCCAACAAAATTATCTAATAATATTTTTGTGCATCAAAGTATTCGAGAAAGTTTACAATAAATCATGGGAAATGAACTACGTATAAGAACTCATTAAACAACGATAGTTCTCGCATGCATAGTTCTTGCTTATTGTAAAAACATGTAAATTCTATGCGGTTTCGCTTATCAAGCCTTTTAAACACACTCCTGTGCTAATTTAATCAAATCAAACCGTAATGGTCAATGAAATCACACTAAATAATAACAAAAGGAAAGTTTGAATACACTATTAAAACCAAAACCAAAACGAATAAAGAGACCACATAAATCAACCTAGAACCGATCAACTTCTTCCAAACTCATACAAAACACTCAACAACCATAAATAAACACCCTTGCATTTAAAATACATATAAATGAATCAAAATGACTACTCTCAGTCCACATAATCATATATTGTGCACGAGCGGAACATTAACACTAGTAAAGTATCGAAAAACTACTCTTATTCACTCAATATGAACCGAGAATCAAGTTACAGTTGTCGAATGAACGTAATCAGACTTTAAGGATAAAACTCTATGTGTGATCAATAAATAAAAAGACAAATCAAGCTAACACGACCAAGGGAATTAGATTTACATGAATTTCCAACAAAATTATGTAATAATATATTTGTGCATTAAAGTATTCGCGAAAGTTTATACTAAATCATCGGAAATGAACTACGTATACGAACTCAGTAAACATCGATAGTTCTCGCATGGATAGTTCTTTCTTGTTGTAAAAACATGTAATCTTATGCGGTTTCGCTTATCAAGCCTTCTAAACACACTCCTGTGCTAATTTAATCTAATCAAATCATAATGATCAATTAAATCACACTAAACAATAACAAAAGGAGAGTTTGAATGCACTATTAAAACCAAAACCAAAATGTGTAAGGAGACCACTTAAATCAACATTGAACTGATCAACTTCTTCCAAACTCATACAAGACACTCAACAACCATCTTTAAACACCCTTGCATTTTAAATACATATAAATGAATCAAAATGACTACTGTTAGTCCACATAATTATTTATTGTGCACCAGTGGAACATTAACACTTGTAAAGTATCGAAAAACTACTCTTATTCGCTCAATATGAACCGAGAATCAAGTTACAGTTGTCGAATGAATGTAATCAGACGTTAAGGATAAAACTCAATGTGTGATCAATGAATAAAAAGTCAAATCAAGCTAACACGACCAAGTGAATTAGATTTACATGAATTTCCAACAAAATTATGTAATAATATATTTGTACATCAAAGTATTCGAGAATGTTTACAATAAATCATGTGAAATGAACTACGTATAAGAACTCATTAAACAACGATAGTTCTAGCATGCATAGTTCTTGCTTATTGTAAAAACATGTAAATTCTATGCGGTTTCGCTTATCAAGCCTTTTAAACACACTCCTGTGCTAATTTAATCAAATCAAACCGTAATGCAATGAAATCACACAAAATAATAACAAAAGGAAAGTTTGAATACACTATTAAAACTAAAACCAAAACGTATAAGGAGACCACATAAATCAACCTAGAACCGATCAACTTCTTCCAAACTCATACAAAACACTCAACAACCATAAATAAACACCCTTGCATTTAAATGCATATAAATGAATCAAAATAACTACTCTCAGTCCACAGAATCATATATTCTGCACCAGCGGAACATTAACACTTGTAAAGTATCGAAAAACTACTCTTATTCACTCAATATGAACCGAGAATCAAGTTACAGTTGTCGAATGAATGTAATCAGACTTTAAGGATAAAACTCAATGTGTGATCAATAAATAAAAAGACAAATCAAGCTAACACGACCAAGTGAATTAGATTAACGTGAATTTCCAACAAAATTATTTAATAGTATATTTGAGCATCAACGTATTCGAGAAAGTTTACAATAAATCATGGGAAATGAACTACGTATAAGAACTCATTAAACAACGATAGTTCTCGCATGCATAGTTCTTGCTTGTTGTAAAAACATGTAATTCATGCAGTTTCGCTTATCAAGCCCTCTAAACACACTCCTGTGCAAGTTTCATCAAATCAACTTTAATGATCAATGAAATCACACTAAACAATAACAAAAGGAAAGTTTGAATACACTATTAAAACCACAACCAAAATGTACAAGGAGACCACATAAATAAATCTTGAAACGATCAATTTCTTCCAAACTCATAAAAAACACTCAACAACCATATAAAACACCCTTGTATTTAAAATACGTATAAATGAATAAAAATAACTACTCTCGGTCCACATAATCATTTAATGTGCACCAGCGGAACATTAACAGTTGTAAAGTACCAAAAAACTACTATTATTCAATGAATATGAACCGAGAATCAAGTTACAATTGTCGAATGAACGTAATCAGACGTTAAGAATATATCTCAATGTGTGATCAATGAATAAAAGGTCAAATCAAGCTAACATGACGAGGTAAATTAGATTTACATGAATTTCCAACAAAATTATGTAATAATATATTTGTACATCAAAGTATTCGCGAAAGTTTATTCTCAATCATGAGAAATGAACTACGTATACGAACTCATTAAACAACAATAGTTCTCGCATTGATAGTTCCTTCTTGTTGTAAAAACATGTAATCTTATGCGGTTTCGCTAATCAAGCCTTCTAAACACAATCCTGTGCTAATTTAATCAAATCAAACCGTAATGATCAATGAAATCACACTAAACAATAAGAAAAGAAGAGTTTGAATGCACTATTAAATCCAAAACCAAAACGAATAAAGAGACCACATAAATCAACCTAGAACCGATCAACTTCTTCCAAACTCATACAAAACACTCAACAACCATAAATAAACACCCTTGCATTTAAAATACATATAAATGAATCAAAATGACAACTCTCGGTCCACATAATCATTTAATGTGCACCAGCGGAACATTAACAGTTGTAAAGTACCGAAAAACTACTACTATTCACTCAATATGAATCGAGAATCGAGTTACAATTGTCGAATTAACGTAATCAGACGTTAAGGATATAACTCAATGTGTGATCAAAGAATAAATGGTCAAATCAAGCTAACATGACCAAGTAAATTAGATTTACATGAATTTCCAACAAAATTATGTAATAATATATTTGTGCATCAACGTATTCGAGAAAGTTTACAATAAATCATGGGAAATGAACTACGTATAAGAACTCATTAAACAACGATAGTTCTCGCATGCATAGTTCTGGCTTGTTGTAAAAAACATGTAATCCTATGCGGTTTCGCTTATCAAGCCCTCTAAACACACTCCTGTGCTAGTTTCATCAAATCAAACTTTAATGATCAATGAAATCACACTAAACAATAACAAAAGGAAAGTTTGAAGACACTATTAAAACCAAAACCAAAACCAAAATGTACAAAGAGACCACATAAATAAACCTTGAAACGATCAATTTCTTCCAAACTCATACAAAACACTCAACAACCATATATAAACACCCTTGCATTTAAAATACATATAAATAAATCTAAATGACTACTCTCGGTCCACATAATCATTTAATGTGCCCCAACGGAACATTAACAGTTGTAAAGTACCGGAAAACTACTATTATTCAATCAATATGAACCGAGAATCAAGTTACAGTTGTCGAATGAACGTAATCAGATGTTAAGAATATAACTCAGTGTGTGATCAATGAATAAAAAGTCAAATCAAGCTAACACGACCAAGTGAATTAGATTTACATAAATTTCCAACAAAATTATGTAATAATATATTTGAGCATCAAAGTATTCGCGAAAGTTTATACTAAATCATGGGAAATGAACTACGTATACGAACTCATTAAACAACGATAGTTCTCGCATGGATAGTTCTTTCTTGTTGTAAAAACATGTAATCTTATGCGGTTTCGCTTATCAAGCCTTCTATACACACTCCTGTGCTAATTTAATCTAATCAAACCGTAATGATCAATTAAATCACACTAAACAATAACAAAAGGAGAGTTTGAATGCACTATTAAAACCAAAACCAAAACGTATAAGGAGACCACATAAATCAACCTTGAACTGATGAACTTCTTCCAAACTCATACAAAACACTCAACAACCATCTTTAAACACCCTTGCATTTTAAATACATATAAATGAATCAAAATGACTACTCTCGGTCTACATAATTATTTATTGTGCACCAGTGGAACATTAACAGTTGTAAAGTACCGAAAAACTACTCTTATTCACTCAATATGAACCGAGAATCAAGTTACAGTTGTCGAATGAATGTAATCAGACGTTAAGTATAAAACTCAATGTGTGATCAATGAATAAAAAGTCAAATCAAGATAACACGACCAAGTGAATTAGATTTACATGAATTTCCAACAAAATTATGTAATAATATATTTGTGCACCAAAGTATTCGAGAAAGTTTACAATAAATCATGGGAAATGAACTACGTATAAGAACTCATTAAACAACGATAGTTCTCGCATGCGTAGTTCGTGCTTGTTGTAAACACATGTAATCTTATGCGGTTTCGCTTATCAAGCCTTCTAAACACACTCGTGTGCTAATTTAATCTAATCAAACTGTAATGATCAATGAAATCACAAAAAACAATAACAAAAAAAGTGTTTAATGCACTATTAAAACCAAAACCAAAACATATAAGGAGACCACATAAATCAACCTTGAACCGATCAACATTTTCCAAACTCATACAAAACACTCAACAACCATCTTTTAACACCCTTGCATTTAAAATACATATAAATGAATCAAAATGACAACTCTCGATCCACATAATCATTTATTGTGCACCAGCGGAACATTAACAGTTGTAAAGTAGCGAAAAACTACTATTATTCACTCAATATGAATCGAGAATAAAGTTACAATTGTCGAATGAACGTAATCAGACGCTAAGGATATAACTCAATGTGTGATCAATGAATAAAAGGTTAAATCAAGCTAACATGACCAAGTAAATTAGATTTACATGAATTTCCAACAAAATTATGTAATAATATATTTGTGCATCAAAATATTCGAGAAAGTTTACAATAAATCATGGGAAATGAACTACGTATACGAACTCATTAAACAACGATAGTTCTCGCATGGATAGTTCTTTCTTGTTGTAAAAACATGTAATCTTATGCGGTTTCGCTTATCAAGCCTTCTATACACACTCCTGTGCTAATATAATAAAATCAAACCGTAATGATCAATGAAATCACACTAAACAATAACAAAAGGAGAGTTTGAATGCACTATTAAAACCAAAACCAAAACGTATAAGGAGACCACATAAATCAACCTTGAACCGATCAACTTTTTCCAAACTCATACAAAACACAAAACAACCATCTTTAAACACACTTGCGTTTAAATACATATAAATGAATCAAAATGACAACTGTCGGTCCACATAATCATTTAATGTGCACCAGCGGAACATTAACGGTTGTAAAGTACCGAAAAACTACTATTATTCACTTAATATGAACCGAGAATCAAGTTACAATTATCCAATGAACGTAATCAAACGTTAAGGATATAACTCAATGTGTGATCAATGAATAAAAGGTCAAATCAAGCTAACATGACCAAGTAAATTAGATTTACATGAATTTCCAACAAAATTATCTAATAATATATTTGTGCATCAAAGTATTCGAGAAAGTTTACAATAAATCATGGGAAATGAACTACGTATAAGAACTCATTAAACAACGATAGTTCTCGCATGCATAGTGCTTGCTTATTGTAAAAACATGTAAATTCTATGCGGTTTCGCTTATCAAGCCTTTTAAACACACTCCTGTGCTAAATTAATCAAATGAAACCGTAATGGTCAATGAAATCACACTAAATAATAACAAAAGGAAAGTTTGAATACACTATTAAAACCAAAACCAAAACGAATAAAGAGACCACATAAATCAACCTAGAACCGATCAACTTCTTCCAAGCTCATACAAAACACTCAACAACCATAAATAAACACCCTTGCATTTAAAATACATATAAATGAATCAAAATGACTACTCTCAGTCCACATAATCATATATTGTGCACGAGCGAAACATTAACACTTGTAAAGTATCAAAAAGCTACTCTTATTCACTCAATATGAACCGAGAATCAAGTTACAGTTGTCGAATGAACGTAATCAGACTTTAAGGATAAAACTCAATGTGTGATCAATAAATAAAAAGGCAAATCAAGCTAACACGACCAAGTGCATTAGATTTACATGAATTTCCAACAAAATTATGTAATAATATATTTGTGCATCAAAGTATTCGCGAAAGTTTATACTAAATCATGGGAAATGAACTACGTATACGAACTCAATAAACAACGATAGTTCTCGCATGGATAGTTCTTTCTTGTTGTAAAAACATGTAATCTTATGCAGTTTCGCTTATCAAGCCTCTAAACACACTCTTGTTCTAATTTAATCTAATCAAACCGTAATGATCAATTAAATCACACTAAACAATAACAAAAGGAGAGTTTGAACGCACTATTAAAACCAAAACCAAAACGTATAAGGAGACCACTTAAATCAACCTTGAACTGATCAACTTCTTCCAAACTCATACAAGACACTCAACAACCATCTTTAAACACCCTTGCATTTTAAATACATATAAATGAATCAAAATGACTACTCTCAGTCTACATAATTATTTATTGTGCACCAGTGGAACATTAACAGTTGTAAAGTACCGAAAAACTACTCTTATTCACTCAATATGAACCGAGAATCAAGTTACAGTTGTCGAATGAATGTAATCAGACGTTAAGTATAAAACTCAATGTGTGATCAATGAATAAAAAGTCAAATTAAGATAACACGACCAAGTGAATTAGATTTACATGAATTTCCAACAAAATTATGTAATAATATATTTGTGCACCAAAGTATTCGAGAAAGTTTACAATAAATCATGGGAAATGAACTACGTATAAGAACTCATTAAACAACGATAGTTCTCGCATGCGTAGTTCGTGCTTGTTGTAAACACATGTAATCTTATGCGGTTTCGCTTATCAAGCCTTCTAAACACACTCGTGTGCTAATTTAATCTAATCAAACTGTAATGATCAATGAAATCACAAAAAACAATAACAAAAAAAGTGTTTTAATGCACTATTAAAACCAAAACCAAAACATATAAGGAGACCACATAAATCAACCTTGAACCGATCAACATTTTCCAAACTCATACAAAACACTCAACAACCATCTTTTAACACCCTTGCATTTAAAATACATATAAATGAATCAAAATGACAACTCTCGATCCACATAATCATTTATTGTGCACCAGCGGAACATTAACAGTTGTAAAGTAGCGAAAAACTACTATTATTCACTCAATATGAATCGAGAATCAAGTTACAATTGTCGAATGAACGTAATCAGACGCTAAGGATATAACTCAATGTGTGATCAATGAATAAAAGGTTAAATCAAGCTAACATGACCAAGTAAATTAGATTTACATGAATTTCCAACAAAATTATGTAATAATATATTTGTGCATCAAAATATTCGAGAAAGTTTACAATAAATCATGGGAAATGAACTACGTATACGAACTCATTAAACAACGATAGTTCTCGCATGGATAGTTCTTTCTTGTTGTAAAAACATGTAATCTTATGCGGTTTCGCTTATCAAGCCTTCTATACACACTCCTGTGCTAATATAATAAAATCAAACCGTAATGATCAATGAAATCACACTAAACAATAACAAAAGGAGAGTTTGAATGCACTATTAAAACCAAAACCAAAACGTATAAGGAGACCACATAAATCAACCTTGAACCGATCAACTTTTTCCAAACTCATACAAAACACAAAACAACCATCTTTAAACACACTTGCGTTTAAATACATATAAATGAATCAAAATGACAACTGTCGGTCCACATAATCATTTAATGTGCACCAGCGGAACATTAACGGTTGTAAAGTACCAAAAAACTACTATTATTCACTCAATATGAACCGAGAATCAAGTTACAATTATCCAATGAACGTAATCAAACGTTAAGGATATAACTCAATGTGTGATCAATGAATAAAAGGTCAAATCAAGCTAACATGACCAAGTAAATTAGATTTACATGAATTTCCAACAAAATTATCTAATAATATATTTGTGCATCAAAGTATTCGAGAAAGTTTACAATAAATCATGGGAAATGAACTACGTATAAGAACTCATTAAACAACGATAGTTCTCGCATGCATAGTGCTTGCTTATTGTAAAAACATGTAAATTCTATGCGGTTTCGCTTATCAAGCCTTTTAAACACACTCCTGTGCTAAATTAATCAAATGAAACCGTAATGGTCAATGAAATCACACTAAATAATAACAAAAGGAAAGTTTGAATACACTATTAAAACCAAAACCAAAACGAATAAAGAGACCACATAAATCAACCTAGAACCGATCAACTTCTTCCAAGCTCATACAAAACACTCAACAACCATAAATAAACACCCTTGCATTTAAAATACATATAAATGAATCAAAATGACTACTCTCAGTCCACATAATCATATATTGTGCACGAGCGAAACATTAACACTTGTAAAGTATCAAAAAGCTACTCTTATTCACTCAATATGAACCGAGAATCAAGTTACAGTTGTCGAATGAACGTAATCAGACTTTAAGGATAAAACTCAATGTGTGATCAATAAATAAAAAGGCAAATCAAGCTAACACGACCAAGTGAATTAGATTTACATGAATTTCCAACAAAATTATGTAATAATATATTTGTGCATCAAAGTATTCGCGAAAGTTTATACTAAATCATGGGAAATGAACTACGTATACGAACTCAATAAACAACGATAGTTCTCGCATGGATAGTTCTTTCTTGTTGTAAAAACATGTAATCTTATGCAGTTTCGCTTATCAAGCCTCTAAACACACTCTTGTTCTAATTTAATCTAATCAAACCGTAATGATCAATTAAATCACACTAAACAATAACAAAAGGAGAGTTTGAATGCACTATTAAAACCAAAACCAAAACGTATAAGGAGACCACTTAAATCAACCTTGAACTGATCAACTTCTTCCAAACTCATACAAGACACTCAACAACCATCTTTAAACACCCTTGCATTTTAAATACATATAAATGAATCAAAATGACTACTCTCAGTCTACATAATTATTTATTGTGCACCAGTGGAACATTAACAGTTGTAAAGTACCGAAAAACTACTCTTATTCACTCAATATGAACCGAGAATCAAGTTACAGTTGTCGAATGAATGTAATCAGACGTTAAGGATAAAACTCAATGTGTGATCAATGAATAAAAAGTCAAATCAAGCTAACACGACCAAGTAAATTAGATTTACATGAATTTCCAACAAAATTGTGTAATAATATATTTGTGCATCAAAGTATTCAAGAATGTTTACAATAAATCATGTGAAATGAACTACGTATAAGAACTCATTAAACAACGATAGTTCAAGCATGCATAGTTCTTGCTTATTGTAAAAACATGTAAATTCTATGCGGTTTCACTTATCAAGCCTTTTAAACACACTCCTGTGCTAATTTAATCAAATCAAACCATAATACAATGAAATCACACAAAATAATAACAAAAGGAAGGTTTGAATACACTATTAAAACTAAAACCAAAACGTATAAGGAGACCACATAAATCAACCTAGAACCGATCAACTTCTTACAAACTCATACAAAACACTCAACAACCATAAATAAACACCCTTGCATTTAAAATACATATAAATGAATCAAAATGACTACTCTCAGTCCACATAATCATATATTCTACACCAGCGGAACATTAACACTTGTAAAGTATCGAAAAACTACTCTTATTCACTCAATATGAACCGAGAATCAAGTTACAGTTGTCGAATGAATGTAATCAGACTTTAAGGATAAAACTCAATGTGTGATCAATAAATAAAAAGACAAATCATGCTAACACGACCAAGTGAATTAGATTTATATGAATTTCCAGCAAAATTATTTAATAATATATTTGTGCATCAAAGTATTCGAGAAAGTTTACAATAAATCATGGGAAATGAAGTACGTATAAGTACTCATTAAACAACGATAGTTCTCGCATGCATAGTTCTTGCTTGTTGTAAAAACATGTAATTCTATGCAGTTTCGCTTATCAAGCCCTCTAAACACACTCATGTGCTCGTTTCATCAAATCAACTTTAATGATCAATGAAATCACACTAAACAATAACAAAAGGAAAGTTTGAATACACTACTAAAACCAAAACCAAAATGTACAAAGAGACCACGTAAATAAATCTTGAAACGATCAATTTCTTCCAAACTCATACAAAACACTCAACAACCATATAAAACACCCTTGTATTTAAAATACATATAAATGAATAAAAATAACTACTCTCAATCCACATAATCATTTAATGTGCACCAGCGGAACATTAACAGGTGTAAAGTACCGAAAAACTACTATTATTCACTCAATATGAATCGAGAATCAAGTTACAGTTGTCGAATGAACGTAATCAAACGTTAAGGATATAACTCAATGTGAGATCAAAGAATAAATGGTCAAATCAAGCTAACATGACCAAGTAAATTAGATTTACATGAATTTCCAACAAAATTATGTAATAATATATTTGTGCATCAAAGTATTCGAGAAAGTTTACAATAAATCATGGGAAATGAACTACGTATAAGAACTCATTAAACAACGATAGTTCTCGCATGCATAGTTCTGGCTTGTTGTAAACAACATGTAATCCTATGCGGTTTCGCTTATCAAGCCCTCTAAACATACTCCTGTGCTAGTTTCATCAAATCAAACTTTAATGATCAATGAAATCACACTAAACAATAACAAAAGGAAAGTTTGAACACACTATTAAAACCAAAACCAAAATGTACAAAGAGACCACATAAATAAACCTTGAAACGATCAATTTCTTCCAAACTCATACAAAACACTCAACAACCATATATCAACACCATTGCATTTAAAATACATATAAATGAATCAAAATGACTACTCTCAGTCCACATAATCATATATTATGCACCAGCGGAACATTAACACTTGTAAAGTACTGAAAAACTACTATTATTCACTCAATATGAACCGAGAATCAAGTTGCAATTGTCGAATGAACGTAATCAGACGTTAAGGATATAACTCAATGTGTGATCAATACATAAAATGTCAAATCAAGCTAACGCGACCAAGTGAATTAGATTTACATGAATTTACAACAAAATTATGTAATAATATATTTGTGCATCAAAGTATTCGCGAAAGTTTATACTAAATCATGGGAAATGAACTACGTATACGAACTCATTAAACAACGATAGTTCTCGCATGGATAGTTCTTTCTTGTTGTAAAAACATGTAATCTTATGCGGTTTTGGCTTATCAAGCCTTCTAAACACACTCCTGTGCTAATTTAATCTAATCAAACCGTAATGATCAATTAAATCACACTAAACAATAACAAAAGGAGAGTTTGAATGCACTATTAAAACCAAAACCAAAACGTATATGGAGACCACATAAATCAACCTTGAACTGATCAACGTCTTCCAAACTCATACAAAACACTCAACAACCATCTTTAAACACCCTTGCATTTTAAATACATATAAATGAATCAAAATGACTACTCTCGGTCCACATAATTATTTATTGTGCACCAGCGGAACATTAACAGTTGTAAAGTTCCAAAAAACTACTCTTATTCACTAAATATGAACCGAGAATCAAGTTACAGTTGTCGAATGAATGTAATCAGACGTTAAGGATATAACTCAATGTATGATCAATAAATAAAAGGTCAAATCAAGCTAACATGACCAAGTAAATTACATTTACATGAATTTCCAACAAAATTATGTAATAATATATTTGTGTATCAAAATATTCGAGAAAGTTTACAATAAATCATTTGAAATGAACTACGTATAAAAACTCATTAAACAACGATAGTTCTCGCATACATAGTTCTTGCTTATTGTAAAAACATGTAAATTCTATGCGGTTTCGCTTATCAAGCCTTTTAAACACACTCCTGTGCTAATTTAATCAAATCAAACCGTAATGATCAATGAAATCACACTAAATAATAACAAAAGAAAAGTTTGAATGCACTATTAAAACCAAAACCAAAACGTATAAGGAGACCACATAAATCAACATAGAACCGATCAACTTTTTCCAAACTCATACAAAACACTCAACAACCATAAATAAACACCCTTGCATTTAAATACAAATAAATGAATCAAAATGACTACTCTCAGTCCACATAATCATATATTGTGCACCAGCGGAACATTAACAGTTGTAAAGTACCGAAAAACTACTATTATTAACTCAATATGAACCGAGAATCAAGTTGCAATTGTCAAATGAACGTAATCAGACGTTAAGGATATAACTCAATGTGTGATCAATAAATAAAAGGTCAAATCAAGCTAACATGACCAAGTAAATTAGATTTACATGAATTTCCAACAAAATTATGTAATAATATATTTGTGCATCAAAGTATTCGAGAAAGTTTACAATAAATCATTTGAAATGAACTACGCATAAAAACTCTTTAAACAACGATAGTTCTCGCATGGATAGTTCTTGCTTATTGTAAAAACATGCAAATTCTATGCGGTTTCGCTAATCAAGCCTTTTAAACACACTCCTGTGCTAATTTAATCAAATCAAACCGTAATGATCAATGAAATCACACTAAATAAAAACAAAAGGAAAGTTTGAATACCCAATTAAAACCAAAACCAAAACGTATAAGGAGACCATATAAATCAACTTAGAACAGATCAACTTCTTCCAAACTCATACAAAACACTCAACAACCATAAATAAACACCCATGCATTTAAAATACATATAAATGAATCAAAATGACTACTCTCAGTCTACATAATCATATATTGTGCACCAAATAAACCTTGAAATGATCAAGTTCTTCCAAACTCATACAAAACACTGAACAACCATATATAAACACCCTTGCATTTAAAATACATATAAATGAATCAAAATAACTACTCTCGGTCCACATAATCATTTAATGTGCAGCAGCGGGACATTAACAGTTGTAAAGTACCGAAAAACTACTATTATTCACTCAATATGAACCGAGAATCAAGTTACAGTTGTCGAATAAACGTAATCAGACGTTAAGAATATAACTCAATGTGTGATCAATGAATAAAAGGTCAAATCAAGCTAACATGACCAAGTAAATTAGATTTACATGAATTTTCAACAAAATTATGTAATAATATATTTGTGCATCAAAGTATTCATGAAAGTTTATACTCAATCATGGGAATTGAACTACGTATACGAACTCATTAAACAACAATAGTTCTCGCATGGATAGTTCCTTCTTGTTGTAAAAACATGTAATCTTATGCGGTTTCGCTTATCAAGCCTTCTAAACACACTCCTGTGCTAATTTAATCAAATCACACCGTAATGATCAATGAAATCACACTAAATAACAAAAGGAGAGTTTGAATGCACTATTAAAACCAAAACCAAAACGTATAAGGAGACCACATAAATCAACCTTGAACCGATCAACTTTTTCCAAACTCATACAAAACACTCAACAACCATCTTTAAACACCATTGCATTTAAAATACATATAAATGAATCAAAATGACAACTCTCCATCCACATAATCATTTAATGTGCACCAGCAGAACATTAATAGTTGTAAAGTACCGAAAAACTACTCTTATTCACTCAATATGAATCGAGAATCAAGTTACAGTTGTCGAATGAATGTAATCAGACGTTAAGGATAAAACTCAATGTGTGATCTATAAATAAAAAGACAAATCAAGCTAACACGACCAAGTGAATTAGATTTACATGAATTTCGAACAAAATTATGTAATAATATATTTGTGCATCAAAGTATTCGAGAAAGTTTACAATAAATCATGGGAAATGAACTACGTATAAGAACTCATTAAACAACGATAGTTCTCGCATGCATAGTTCTTGCTTGTTGTAAAAACATGTAATCCTATGCAGTTTCGCTTATCAAGCCCTCTAAACACACCCCTGTGCTAGTTTTATCAAATCAAACTTTAATGATCTATGAAATCACACTAAACAATAACAAAAGGAAAGTTTGAATACACTATTAAAACCAAAACCAAAATGTACAAGGAGACCACATAAATAAACCTTGAAACGATCAACTTCTTCCAAACTCATACAAAACACTCAACAACCATATATAAACACCCTTGCATTTAAAATACATATAAATGAATCAAAATAACTACTCTCGGTCCACATAATCATTTAATTTGCACCAACGGAACATTAACAGTTGTAAAGTACCGAAAAACTACTATTATTCACTCAATATGAACCGAGAATCAAGTTACAATTGTCGAATGAACGTAATCAGTCGTTAAGAATATAACTCAATGTGTGATCAATGAATAAAAGGTCAAATCAAGCTAACATGACCAAGTAAATTAGATTTACATGAATTTCCAACAAAATTATGTAATAATATATTTGTGCATCAAAGTATTCACGAAAGTTTATACTAAATCATGGGAAATGAATTACGTATACGAACTCATTAAACAACAATAGTTCTCGCATGCATAGTTCCTTCTTGTTGTAAAAACATGTAATCATATGCAGTTTCGCTTATTAAGGCTTCTAAACACACTCCTGTGTTAATTTAATCAAATCAAACTCTAATGATCAATGAAATCACACTAAACAATAACAAAAGGAAAGTTTGAATACACTACTAAAACCAAAACCAAAATGTATAAGGAGACCACATTAATCAACCTTGAAACGATCAACTTCTTCCAAACTCATACAAAACACTCAACAACCACATATAAACACCCTTGCATTTAAAATACATATAAGTGAATCAAAATGACTACTCTCGGTCGACATAATCATTTATTGTGCACCGGTGGAACATTAACAGTTGTAATGTACTGAAAAACTACTCTTATGCACTCAATATGAACCGAGAATCAAGTTACAGTTGTCGAATGAACGTAATCAGACGTTAAGGATATAACTCAGTGTGTGATCAATTAATAAAAAGTTAAATCAAGCTAACACGACCAAGTGAATTAGATTTACATGAATTTCCAACAAAATTATGTAATAATATATTTGTGCATCAAAGTATTCATGAAAGGTTATACTAAATCATGGGAAATGAACTACGTATACGAACTCATTAAACAACGATAGTTATCACATGGATAGTTCTTTCTTGTTGTAAAAACATGTAATCTTATGTGGTTTCGCTTATCAAGCTTTCTAAACACACTCCTGTGCTAATTTAATCAAATCAAACCATAATGATCAATGAAATCACACTAAACAATAACAAAAAAAGAGTTTGAATGCACTATTAAAACCAAAACCAAAATGTATATGGAGACCACATTAATCAACCTTGAACCGATCAACTTTTTCCAAACTCATACAAAACACTCAACAACCATCTTTAAACACCCTTGCATTTAAAATACATATAAATGAATCAAAATGACAACTCTGGGTCCACATAATCATTTAATGTGCACCAGCAGAACATTAACAGTTATAAACTACCAAAAAACTACTATTATTCACTCAATATGTGTCACACCCTCAAATTCCACATGCGGAGTTTTACCGCGAGGCGTGCGAACAAACCAGGATCACAGTCACTAGTTACTCAGAACGACACTATATGACACATTTAAAATAAAACCAATCAAAGTTCAAACTTTAAACCTATGCGGAAGCATTTTGTAAATATGTCAAACCCAAAGTATATAAATGTAAAATTTGGCAAAACACGCGCCAACCCATTATTTAAATCTCATAAATTAAATCCAAGTGTTATGACTTAAGATGTAGTCTTAAGGTGCATGCTAGACCTGTGATGTGCTCCTAATGGCAACCTGAGTTAACGACCTAAGAATAGCATACTAAAAAGGTCAAGATAATGGTTGGTGAGTTCAAGAGTTTGCGTTTAACATAAACAGTAATAATTTGTATAACATAAGAAGTGCATTGAAATAGATAGCTAGTCTATATTCACAAGTAATAACATTAGTGATTTCGCGATCGAAGCTGACTACGTTGCGTTTGTTGCCTACCGTCACAACTTACCAGGTCATGACGATGTTTGTGTTTAGGACAATATTGCACCCATTTGACCTCGAGTCGCACAGGTGGGGCTTGTCAAACCCAGTAGTACTACCCAAGATTTCCCGCTAGTTACCATTATTAACGATCCGAAAGTGTGAGGACTTTCAAGGTATTATGCACTATGTTAAAACATACACAACTTATAATAATGATATAATGTTTGCGAACAAGTATGCTACCTCCCCCAGAAGAGAGTTTAAAAAATAGTGGGGCATGAACTCACCTGATGTGCAAAGACAATGATAAGAGAGAACTGATGATGGATGAAAAGACAACCCTGCAAAGGTTACCTAGAACACGCAAGTACATAAGTACGTGTGCACAGAAAACTTAACAACCCTAGGTGCTCAATAAACACATTGACCCAAGGCTTTGGAAAACCAGACTCATTTAACCTAATTGACCCGTTTGACCCGTTGGTGACATATTAATTGAGACATCGTTTAATCAAGCATATCAATTTATCATACATGGTTATCAAACAAACTATTCACATATATCACATCATCACCCAAGTTCAACCTAGATCATCATACAACTCATGCGAATCTCAAACAATCAACATGCTCAACACAATTATAAATATATCACAACTAATCATTTATTCATGAAGTCTAATCATGCACAACAAGCCATGTGAAGCCACTCACGACTTCACACCATAAACCCTGCCCATCCTACTAAGTAGGGACCTCAGATTCGCATGCGTGTATGACAATCAGAATCACATAAATCAACAAGATTTATTCCAACTAACAAACACAATAATGATCAATTTCCAATCCCAATCATGATTTCCTAATCACTAACCATAATTCATCATCATGTATAATAATCAAGAACCTACATTCCTTAAATGTCAATCAAGCACCCATACAACCCAAGTAACACATTCCACCACATTAGACATCATCCATAAGCATTCTAACATGACCCTAACAACATAAACATGCTCACATCATCATATCTAATAATCTTCAAAAATAAAGTTTCCCTTTTGGGAAGGTAACACCCAAAAGCAATCTAACATCCAATTCCTTCATAATTTCATCAACTTTATACCTAATTAAGTTCATAACATTCATTCTAACATGATAATCATCACTAATTCATTAAAATTCCCAATCATCATGCACAAAAGTTTCCACTTATAGTAAGGTATGAACAAACACTAAATTTCAAGACTTTTCTTGCACAATTCATGTAAACCAACATCCAAGCAATGTATCTAACATCATACAATCATAAAATCATGAATTCCAAGAAAAAAAAGTTTCCTCTTATGGCAATGTGTGAGATTCATGATCAAATCATAGATTTCTTGCAAAATCCACATGATCTAACATGCATACAATCTAACCAACATCAAATTAACATCTAACAATCATCAATTTCACTTTTTCATCATCAATTTTGAATTAGGTTCTTCAAGAATAAAAACCATGAAAAACTAATCAAAACTAACCTTTAGGTGTGCTTAGATGATGATTAACACTTGAAAACAACTTGTAATACTTGAAACCACTTGGAATTTGACTTGTGCACTTGTTCTTGGATCAAAATCACAAGGTGAGGGTGTTGGGAGGGGGGTTACGGCCGCAATGGGGAATGGGGGCTGGGGTTGGGTTTAATTTTGTTTATATATGGTAACTTTTAATTTCATTCCAATTACAAAATAAACCCCATTGTTTATATTTTATAAAAACTAATCTTTTTAACACTTTTTAAAAGGTTTTAACTACAAAATATAAACATTACTAATCAACAATAATAATCATATACATTTTCAACTAATAGCAAAGCATATGAGATCATAGTTACACGTTGTCACGTTATCAAGTAAAATTCACAATTAATAACTTAAAATGCATGAACCACATAATCACAACTAAAATCAACATTATTCATTAGGTTATCATTTGTTTACCATAGATAATTGTTATTAAGTCACCAACGTTCAACGACAACTAGTGTGTGCTCACGACACGTGTATGTAAGACCTAAGGGAAATAACGGAGTTTGGTAACAGAAAATTACCGGATGTCACATTATCCCCATGTTGAAAGAATTTTCGTCCCGAAAATTGCGTTACATGGTTGTGTTACATCACTGGTTTACTGCATTGGCATAACGAAATCGAGTGAGTTGTCACATTATCCCCATGTTGAAAGAAATTTCGTCCTGAAATTTAATCAGTACCTTCCCCGGCTGTGACCGTCGTTTTGAACAGATGAGGATACTTGAGCTTCATCTGATCCTCGCGTTCCCATGTGAATTCCGGTCCACGTTTTGAGTTCCAACGAACTTTGACTATAGGTATTTTGCTTTGCTTAAGAGTTTTGACTTCACGGTCCATTACTTCAACAGGCTCCTCAACAAAGCGCAATTCCTCATCCACTTGTACTTCCTTAAGTGGTACAACCAAAGTCTCATCAGATAAGCACTTTTTAAGATTTGAGATGTGTAATACGTTGTGAACGCCACTTAGTGAATTAGGCAGGTCTAATCGATACGCCACTGGACCTATTCTTTCAAGAATCTCAAATGGTCCAACGTATCTCGGATTAAGCTTTCCCCTTTTGCCAAATCGAATGACGCCTTTCCATGGTGAGACCTTCAACAACACTTTGTCACCAACCAGAAACTCCAAAGGTTTCCGTCGCTTGTCAGCATATCTCTTTTGTCTGTCTCGCGCCGCAGCCATACGGTTCCGTATCTGCATAATCTTTTCTGTAGTCTCGTGCACCAATTCAGGGCCAGTCAGCTGACTATCACCAACTTCAGCCCAACAAACTGGTGATCTACACTTTCACCCATACAATGCCTCAAATGGTGATGCCTGAATACTAGTATGATAACTATTGTTGTATGAGAATTCGACCAACGGTAGATGAACTTCCCAATTATTTCCAAAATCAATTACACAAGCACGTAACATGTCCTCCACAGTTTGTATAGTAAGCTCGCTTTGTCCATCGGTCTGCGGATGATACGCAGTACTCATATCCAATCACGTTCCCAAAGATTTATGTAACAACTGCCAGAAATGAGATGTAAAACGAGCATCACGATCAGAAATAATTGAGATCAACATGCCATGTCTTGAAACTACCTCCTTCAGGTAAATTCTGGTCAACTTGTCCATTTTGTCAGTCGATCCACGATCACCCATATCGTGTCATAACCACTAGGAGTTCTGGGTAACTTAGTAATAAAGTCCATAGAGATCTGTTCCCACTTTCACAAAGGAATATCTGGTTGTTGCAGTAACGCAGATGGCTTCTGATATTCCACTTTAACCTTGGAACATGTTAGACACTTACTCACGTACGTTGCTACATCTGCTTTCATATTAGGCCACCAATAGTGCGCCTTCAGGTCATGATACATTTTGTCAAAACCAGGGTGTATGGAATATTTAGACTTATGTGCTTCACTCATGACTAAGTCTCTCAGATCTCCATACATGGGTACCCAAAGTCTATCCATGAAATACCAGATTCCATCGGATTTGACTTCCAACTGTTTGTCCATCCCACATAAGGATTTAGATCCAATGTTTTCCATTTTCAAAGCTTCTGTCTGAGCTTCCTTGATTTGTTTAGGCAAGTGGGTGCTAATCGTAAGCTGCAAAGCACGCACTCGTCGGGGCTTAGCGGTCTCCTTCCTACTCAAAGCATCAGCGACTACATTCGCCTTACCTGGGTGATATTTGATAGCACAATCGTAATCGTTTAACAATTCCACCCAGCGTCGCTGCCTCATGTTTAGCTCTTTCTGCTCAAAGATATGCTGAAGACTCTCGTGATCGGTGTAAATGGTGCATTTGGTACCGTACAAGTAATGTCTTCAGATCTTCAAGGCAAAGATCTCCACACCTAACTCCAAGTCATGAGTAGTATAGTTCTTTTCATGCACCTTTAGTTGTCTCGAGGCATATGCTATTACCTTGCCACGTTGCATCTGGACACAACCAAGTCCTTGGATAGAAGCATCACAGAAAACCACAAAATCATCACTTCCTTCTGGTAATGCTAATATTGACGCGCTATAGAGTTTCTGTTTCAACAACTGAAAAGCGGCTTCTTGACTCTCACCCCATTTATACGTTGTTCCTTTATGGGTCAAGGCTATGAGAGGTTGAGAGATTTTTGAAAATCCCTCAATGAAACGTCGATAGTACCCTGCCAGTCCAAGAAATTGCCTTATCTCACAAGGCGTCTTGGGTACCAACCAGTTCTTTATAGCCTCAATCTTCGTAGGATCCACATGAATTCCCTTCTCGTTAACAATGTGACCCAAGAATTGCACCTCACGAATCCAGAAATCACACTTAGAAAACTTGGCGTACAACTGTTCCTTCCTAAGTAGTTCCAAGATCAAATGTAGGTGCTCTTCGTGCTCTTCTTTGGTCTTAGAATAGGTCAAGATGTCATCGATAAACACAATGACAAACTGATCAAGATAGGGTTTGCACACACGATTCATGAGATCCATGAACACTGCGGGTGCATTAGTCAACCCAAATGGCATGACCAAGAATTCATAATGACCGTAACGAGTACGGAATGCGGTTTTAGAGATGTCTTCCTCCCGAACTCTCAGTTGATTATAACCGGACCTCAAATCAATCTTTGAGTAATAGCTTGATCCCTAAAGCTGATCAAACAAGTTGTCAATACGAGGCAAAGGGTATCGGTTCTTGACTGTGACCTTGTTCAACTCTCTGTAGTCGATGCATATTCGAAAAGTGCCATCTTTCTTCTTAACAAAGAGCACAGGTGCTCCTCACGGTGATGAGCTCGGTAGAATAAATCCTTTATCCAGTAGCTCCTGAAGTTGTGTAGATAGTTCTTGCAGTTCGTTTGGTGCTAACCGATAAGGTGCTCTCGCAATTGGAGCTGCTCTGGGAGTCAAATCGATCTGCAACTCAACCAGACGATAAGGTAGTAGTCCAGGCAGATCCTCTGGAAAGTCGCGAACTACTGGGATATTCTCTATCTTCTTCTTTTTTTGTTGTTTATCGGTCACAAGGTCTAATATGGCTAAGCGACCCGTGCGTAGCCACTTTTGCGCTTTCATAAAAGATATGATGCCCATCACAGCACCACTCTTCTCGCCCTTAACTGAGAGAATCTCTCCCTCCTTGAGAGGAATGCGGATGACTTTCTCATGGCATATGACTTCCGCCTGCTTCTTAGACAGCCAATCCATACCCACGACCACGTCAAAACTCCCAAGTGTAATAGGCATGAGATCGATATCAAAGGTATGACCAGCGAGTTCTATCTTGTAACCCTTACGGATGTGCGTAACGGAGATTTGCTTACCATCAGCTAATTCTACGGTATACTTAGAGTCCAACGCAGAAGGCATATCACTTAGGAGACTACAGAATTTAGTAGAAATAAAACTCCTATCGGCTCCAGTATCAAACAGTACCGAAGCAAATCGACCATTAACAGGAAATTTACAAGTAACAGTAGTAGGATCATTTAGAGCCTCACCTCATCCCATGACAAAGGCCCTCCCTTTTGCTCTACCATTATTGCCACCATTATTGTCACCATTGCCCTCATTATTGTTAATACCACCATTTCCATTGCCATTACCATTTCTTTTTAATTGAGGGCAATTTCTCTTGTAATGCCCCTCTTTTCCACATTCAAAGTAACCCTTTGGTATTTCATGGGACTGCTACGTCTGCTGAGGCTACTGAGGCTTCTTCATCAACTCCCCACGGCAATCATTTGCCGCGTGTCCAACCTTCCCACAACGCTGGCATCGAAAGCTGTCACACCTGCCAGTGTGGTGGTAGTTGCATCGGCTGCATTTGGGGTTTTTCACCGCATAACCACTCAGTCCTTGAGTTGGGGCAGATAATTGGTTGAAGTTGCGGTTGTTATCAAACCTCCTTTGTTGCTGTTGTTGCTGGGACTGTTGTTGTTGAGGTTGACTACCGGACGTCGATCCCTTGCTGGCATTACTTTCCCACTTGCGTTTATTGTCGGGCACGCTTGTCACAGCGCCCCGCTTGGGTAACTTCCCTTGTTCCACTGCCTGATCAGTGAGTTTATGAGCCAATCGAATGACCTGTTGAATAGTAGGGAGATTTGCAGCGGTCACCATACTTTGAATCTCCGGCACCAACCCACGTAAGTAGAGTTCAATTCGCTGGCTCGGCGGGTCAACCATGCCAGGACAGAGTGTAGCTAGCTCATGAGACCTAGTAGTGTAAGCCTCAATGTCAGATCCTTCCATCTTTAATTGCCAGAACTCGGCTTCTAGTTTCTGAACTTCATTACGAGGGCAGTATTCCTCTGTCATCATCGTTTCGAATTCATCCCATGGCAGCACGTTTGCCATCGCCTGGCTAAGCATCTGCACTTGTGCATTCCACCATGTGAGTGCTGCACCCTTAAGTGTCCCTTTGGTGAATTTCACCTGGTCCACCGCTGGACAGTTGCGCTTGGCGAAGACTGATTCAGTCTTCTCGAACCACCTCACGAGCCCTACAGCTCCCTTAGATCCACTGTTAGTATGGGGCTTGCAATCCATAAATGCCTTGTAAGTGCACCCAGGCGGTCCTGTATTCAACATGACAGAGTATTTAAATCGAACCGAATGAATTTATCACTTAATAGAATATTCGCGTAATTGATGACTAAAGTCACCGTTTACCTCCAAACTGGGCGGTTTGAGTGTTCAGTGCCGCCTGCACATGCTGATTAATCAGGGCAGCTAATTCAGCTGGGTCATATTCACGGTGCCGGCGCCACGCCCACCGCCACGCCCACGGCCACGTCCACGTCCTCTACCTCGGCCGTCCATATTTCACTTTACATTTACAAACACAATAATGAGTAACATCCAACATATTAATCTCATTGAAGTATGGTAAATAATAAGAAATAATGTACTGCCACAACCACAACATTTATAACCAAAATAATAATGTTGGAGCTCTTGAAGATTAGCATTTAGTCTTTAGATTTTGTTTTTGTCATAGTATAGGGACTTATTGTGTAAATATATGTTCTTTAGTTTCATTGTTAGTATAAATAGGATATTGTTTATATGTGCAGGTAGACTTTTGATGAATTTCAGTTAGAACTCTCTCTGTACATTGTATCCGATTGCAAACTGCTTTCAATGAAATCACTGTGAATTTTTGAAGTATTTTGCTTTTGTTGATTACTTTGTGCTTATAATTGATCTTTGCATTACAATATCATCACAGATCGATCCATTTGAACCCATCAAATGGTATCAGAGCTTTTGGTTCAGTGATTTGAAGCTTAAAATTGAATTTTGAGCTCTGTGAATCACTTGAATCTGTGATTGATAGCAATTGATCAAGTAATTGTTGATTTCAGTTGTGTTTCATCATCTGAAACATGAATTAAATCACAATTGAGTGATTTCTTACATTCAGATCTGAATTTGCATCAAATTTGTGTGCGAACTGTTCTTCGTTGTCGAACTCTAATTCTATTAGAAATTCAGATTTGTTGTTGTTAATTGAGAGAGTTGATGAATTAGGATTGATTAAAGACTTGAATTCTACCTTATTGGAAGTTTTTAGATCAATTAATCAAGTTTTGAAGAATTTGATAAGATCATGTTGTTATGAAGATGATGAATTAGGCGCTTGGGGTGTTAAAATCATCTGAAATTTGCTCAAGTGTTTAGGCGCATTGCAACTGTGTAGGCGCATCAATACTGTTTGGGCGTTTTAGAGTTGGACTTTTTGACACTATTTGGACGTTTTACCACTGTGTGGACGTTTTTGAAAACCGTGTTCCAGGTGTTTGACAAATGTTTGAACGCTTGACAACTGTTCAGGCATTTGACAACTGTTCAGGCGCTTCTTCGGTTGGACGTTTCAAGAATTCTACCAAGGCATTCCCTTAGGCGTTTCAAGTACAAAGTGGGCGTTTCACTACTATTCAGGCGCATGAGATTTCAGACGCTTCATTCAACACTTAGAAAATTTTTCAAAAACTAAAATCCAAAAACATTGTCACTTCTTTGTTTCATTTCAAACTTTAAAACAACAAAAACATTTTCTTGTCTTAATTTTAAAACTTAAAATGGCTAAATCTGAAGATTCTGAGAACAGGGTTCCTAAGTTGAAGAATAGAGCTGATTTCAAGAACTGGTCTCTCAGATTAAAACATCACTTAAACTCTATTGATACAGATCTCTGGAAGTCAATAGAGAAAGGACCTCACATTCCTGTTTCATTAGATGGTCCTGACAGAGGATTTGTTTACACCAAAGACTCTCAAGAACCATATCCTGAAGATGGTCTACATGGTGATGATTTGAAGAAGGTTAAAAATGATATTAAAGCTTATTCTCTGATGTGCAAGGGTTTACCTTTGGAAGTCTTAACAAGACTTGATAGTTATCAGACTGGCTATACCATGTACAAAGCTTTAAAGATAATTTGTGAAGGTGGTAAAGAGATTCAAGATCTCAAAAAGCAGAAACTAAAAAGGTAACTTGAATTGTTTGAGCATCTTTCTGGAGAAACAATCAATCAAATGATGAACAGATTTCCGCAGCTCATTACTGAAATGTCAACTGTTGGAGTGAAGAATGAACTCAAAGATCTAAATGACAGACTTCTCAATGCTCTTCCATCTTCATGGAAACAAACAGTTACTTTGTTGAAGCATACAGAAAAGTTTCCCATGGATCTTGATCTTCTGATTGCCAAAATAGAATCAGTTGAAATTGATGAGAGTTCAAGGAACAATTATAGATCCACATCAACATCTCAGTATAAGTATGTCGCATCTCCAGCTAACAAAATGGAGAATGCATTTGTGGCTAAAGATGATAGTTCTTCAAATGATGAGGGTGATTTGTTTATTGGAGCTGGTTTCTTTGCTGACTCAACCTATACAAGTGCTCCTGTCTACACAAATCAATCACAGTCTCCTCCTAAAACTCAAATGCCTAAACCTCAAACTGAGACTCCATCTTCTAACTCTGTTAAACCTAGCAAAGTTAAAGATGTCATAAACATTCTTTTACAGGATGAAGAGTCAAAATCTGCTTTTACTGCTCTCATGGCAAGCTTTCAAGCTTATCAAGGTAGTCATCTAACTCAAGTTGATTTAATTTTGCAGGATTTATTTGAGATGGATCCTGATGATGTAGAGGAGATGGATTTGAACTGGCAAATAGTGATGATAGCTTACAGAACTCAGAGACACTCTTATGTGAATAGAAATTATAAGCCAAGTGCAAACAAAAAGGTTGGCTTTGACAAGTCAAAATCAAGGTGTTTCAACTGCAATAGCTATGGTCATTTTTCAAGAGAATGCAAAGCTCCAAGAAATCAAGGAGGAAATGATCAAGCAGGTTCCAGTAGTCAAAGATATCAACAACAGTCTCAGAAAACTTTTCAGAAGCCATATCAGAGTCTTCCTATGCTAGAGCTGAAAGAAGAATCAAAAACAACTGAAGAGCCAAAGAAAGCTCTAGTCGTCAGCATCAAGGATGGTTATGACTGGAGTGCTTATGCAGAATAGTTTATAGCTGATCTCACTTCTGGTTTAGCATTTGTTGCTGAAATTAATGATGAAGACTGGTCTGAAGATAATGATCCAAAGGCAGATGATGATTCAGACAATGATGAAAGCTATGACTGGAGTGACAAATCTAATCCCAAGGAAGATTCAGAAGAAATTGCTCTCATGGCACAATCAGAACAACCAAAGGTTGAACACTCATCATCTAATACTGAGACTTCACCTTCTTATCCAGAAATTCCAATTGAAGTCAGAGAGAAAATGTGCACAAAAGCATGTTTTGAACAAGTTGAACACTACAGAACCTACTCATTCAAAATATGTGACAAACTTAAACAAGAAGAATTAATGCACAACAAACTCAAAGATGATCATAAAATCTCTAATGACAAAATCATATCTCTTCAAACATCATGGAACAAAACATTAAAAGATCTTGAACAAGTAAAAAGACAACTTGAAGAGATGACCAAAACTCTAGAACAAGAAAAGTTGGCACATGCTGCAACTCAAGTTGATCTTGCAAAAGTTAAAAGTTCAAAAACTATAGTTGAACAACTGGTAAATAGGAGAAAAGGTAAAAATAAAACAGGTCTAGGTTTCACACATGAGCCTATGCCTGAATCAATCTCAAACACTTTGCCAGAGAACTTTAACACTCATGATCACTCACCTGAAAACAAAGCAAAGCTCAAAGCATTTCATGAAAAGAAAAAGAATGAGCAATCTACTAAAAAAAGTGAAATTAAAAAGATAAACATTGAAATCTTTGAGGAGAAGGATTCAGAAAAGATAAAAAATGGTCATCCGATAAAAGTCAAATCATATGAACCACGACCTAAGAACAAGAAGTTGTTTGTCCCAAAAGGATCTAATGAATGTGTTGTTGAACAATGTGTTGAAGAAGTCATTGAAATAAATGACAAAAAGAAAAGGAAAGCTAAAGAAGAAAAATTGAAATCAGATACTTCATGTTCTGATGATTCAAGCTTTTGTGAATCAAACTAAAATGAACATAAAATTAAAGAATCTGAAAAAGAATCTTCTCAAAAACCAATTTCTTCCCAAAGCAACAAAACATCTTCAAGATCAAGAAATCAAAGAAGGAGAAAATCAAATGTTAAATCTAAAAATTATCAAACTCAAAGAACTGATCAATCGAATCAATTGAAACCTGTGAAGTTTGTGTCAGCAGGAGCCTTTGACATGAACACAATTTCTGTAACAACATCAAAATCAAAGATCAAATCTAACTCTGATCTGAAAACAGGTTTAGGTCCTAAGTCTTCCGCTGTTAATAAAAGATTTGCATTTAAGGAGTCAAAGAATTATGAAAATGTTCAAAAAATCAAACCTAAAAATCAAAAGACCAAACTCACAAATCAAAAACAACAGATTAACCTGCCAACTTCTAAATCTAAACAAGGATCAAATGTGGCATCCACATCTAGGGTTAATCATCAGTTCTTTAATTCTTCATAAAGGTACTGTGACATCTGTGACATGTATAATCATAACACATCTGAATGTTATTTTAACAAATACTGTCACATTTATGATATGACAAATCACACAACTGCTGAGTGTTATATCAATAAATACTGTGCCTTGTGTGATGAAAGAAATCATAATACTGAAGATTGTTACTTCAGAAAGAACTCGCCAAGGAATGAATATATTCATCCAAAATTTCAAAGAAATCAAAACAATGGTTTTCAAGGTTTATCACAGCAACCTTCCTTAGGCTTGAGATCTCTCAGAAGAATCAATTCTGATTATGATGATCATTATACTGTGAGAACAAAACAGTATACACAAAATAAAGAATGTTTTTCTAAGAATGAACAATGGAATATTTCCCAAGCAAAATTTTTCAAGAATGTTTCAACGAATGGTTCAAAATTTCTTGATAAGGATCTTGAAAATAGATTTAATGTTTTGAGGAGTAAACAAAATAAAGATAATCAGAAATTTGTCAGAAAAGGAATTGATAATTCTAAATATCAAATGAAACCTAACATGAACAAATTCCATTTTAAGCAGTTTACCATTGTTGATAAATATGGCAAGCCCAAGACCATCTCGGCTTGGGTTGATAACTCAACTTAATTATCTTTGAAATGCAGGTACGCCCAAAAAGACCAATAAACACGTGGTATGTTGATAGGGGGTGTAGCCAGCATATGACACGCAATCATGCCTACTTCAAGACTTTAAGATGAAAGATGGTACACATGTAGCATTTGGAGGTGATGCAGGTGGAAAGATTACTGGAGAAGGAACAGTATCAAATGGGATCATTAGCTTTGATAAAGTCAACTACTGTGCTCAGTTGAACTTTAATCTTTTAAGTGTTTGCCAAATTTGTGATAAATCATATTCTGCTTTATTTGATGACTCTCATTGTTACATTTTAAAGCCAGGTTTTCAGATTAGCAAGGAATGGGTAGTTGTTAAAGCTGTTCGTGATCGAGATGTATACAAACTAGATATGTCTGAAGTTGATCCTTCAATAGAAACAACTTGCCTAATTGCTCAAGCATCAAATGATGAAAGCCAGCTTTGGCATAGACGTCTCGGACATTCTAACTTCAAAAACATGAATAAACTTGCTGCAGGAGATCATGTAGTAGGCATTCCAACAAAGAAGTTTGCTACATCAAATCTCTGCAAAGCATGTTTGAAAGGAAAACAACATAGAGCGTCTTATAAGTCCAAGCTGATAAACTAAAATTCCAAGCCTCTACAGATGTTGCACATGGATCTATTCGGTCCAGTAAACGTGCAAAGTATTGGAAAGAAATCTTACTGTTTAGTTATCATTGATGACTTTACAAGATTTACTTGGGTTTTCTTTTTTGCATGCTAAATCTGAAACGGCTGAATTATTAAAAGAGTTTATCATTAAAGTAGAAAATCAATTAGATCAAAAAGTAAAAATCATTAGAAGTGATAATGGAACTGAATTTAAAAATGCTAATGTCGACATGTTTTGTGCAGGAAAAGGAATTGCTCATCAGTTCAGTGCTCCTAGAACTCCACAACAAAATGGAGTTGCTGAAAGGAAGAACAGAACATTGATTGGGGCAGCTCGTGTAATGCTAGCAGATGCGAAGATTCCAATCACCTTCTGGGATGAAGCCATATCCACTGCATGTTTTGTTCAAAATCGTACTTTATTAGTGAAAGATAAATAGAAAACTCCTTATGAGTTGATGTTTGGCAGGAAACCAAACATAAATTTTCTTAAATCTTTTGGTTGCCCGGTTTTGATCTTAAACTTAAATGATCAGATTGGAAAATTTGAAGCAAAATCTGATGATGGATTTTTTCTTGGATATTCATCAGTTTCAAAAGCATTTAGAGTTTATAACTTTAAGAAGAATGTTATTACTGAAACATTCAATGTTAAATTCCTTGAAAATTCATTTCCATCAGTTGCAAATGGTCCAGCTTGGTTATTTGATTTAGATTCTTTGTCAAACTCATTCAATTCTAACCCGTTTGAATCTTCATGTGTCAACAGGAAACAGGTAGGAGATCTTGGATCCTTCAGTGATGATTCAGATTTTGATGATATGGATGATTCAAGCCCAGATTATCCATTCTTCTCATTTGTTAAAGATTATGTGTTAAATTCAGATTCTCATGTTCAACAAGCTCAAGAACAACCTCCAGTTTCTCAAAATTCAAATGATTCTCAACCTATTCCTAATGATGGTCCAGAAACTCTACATCCTGAGTCTGGAACTTCATCTATATCTGGAGATGTAGATATTAATGACAAGTTTGATTATTTTATCAACTCACCGACTCAAGTTCCAAATTTCACTCCACATTCTTCAAACTTGTTGCATCAGCTTTCCAACTTGAACCAGACTAATCTTGATGTGAATGTTCAAGAAGATACAATCCCAACGACTCGTGTTCACAAGAAACATCCTATATCACAGATTATTGGTCCTTTGAATGAGAGAACTACGAGAAGTCAGTTCAAACAAGCAAACATTTGCTTATACTCTTGTTTCCTATCTCAAATTGTTCCTAAAAACATTACTGAAGCGTTACAGGACAATAGTTGGATTGAGGCTATGCAAGAAGAGTTATTACAGTTCTGTAAACAGGAAGTGTGGAAGCTTATGGATTTGCCTGAAGGAGAAAATGCCATTAGCACAAAATAGTTGTTCAGAAACAAATCAGATGATAGAGGAATTGTTGTTCGAAACAAAGCAAGGCTAGTAGCACAAGGTTACACCCAAGAGGAAGGAGTGGATTATGATGAAGTGTTTGCTCCAGTTGCAAGACTTGAAGCAATTCGTGTCTTCCTAGCATATGCTTCATATATGAAATTCAAGGTGTACCAAATGGATGTTAAAGGTGCTTTCTTGTATGGACCAATCACAGATGATGTGTATGTCAAGCAACCTCAAGGTTTTGAAGATACTGAATTTCCTCATCGTGTGTACAAGCTGAGCAAAGCGTTATATGGTCTACATCAAGCTCCTAGAATCTGGTATGAAACATTGTCACAGCACTTGATCCAAAATGGATACACAAGAGGGAAAATTGATCCAACTTTATTCATAAAGAAGGATGTAGATGATCTCTTATGTGTTCAAGTATATGTTCACGATATCATATTTGGTTCTACTAGTCAGAAATTGTGCTCAGAATTTGAAGATATCATGAAATCTCGCTTTCAAATGAGTTCTATGGGAGAAATAAACTTTTTTCTTGGTTTACAAGTGAAACAGTCTGCAGATGGAATTTTCATCAATCAAGAGAAATTTGTTGACAAGCTCTTGAAAAAGTTTAAACTGCAAGACTGTCAATCAATCAAAACTCCAACTGACGTTAACACCAAGATTAATCCTGATTCAAAAGGAAAATCAATTGACCAAACTCTATACAGATCTATGATTGGATCTTTGATGTATCGTACTGCATCTAGACCTGATATAATGTATGCTGTTTGTGTTTGTGCCAGGTATCAATCAGACCCAAAGGAATCTCACCTTATTGCTGTCAAACGCATTTTCAGATATCTCAAAGGAAAACAGGCTCAAGGGTTATGGTATCCTTATGAAGGAAACTTCAAGTTACATGGATATACTGACAGTGATTATGGGGGATGTTGTCAAGATAGAAAATCTACAACAGGTGGTTGTCAGTTTTTGGGTCCCAAATTAGTCTCATGGCTGTGTAAGAAACAAACAAATGTCTCAGTCTCAACTGTAGAAGCTGAGTATATAGCTGCATCAGCAGGATGTTCTCAAATTCTTTGGTTACAAAACCAACTGCTGGATTACGGGTTCAATTTTCTTAAAACTCCAATTTACATTGATAACACCGCTGCTATGTTTATAACAGCTAATCCTGTTTAACATTCAAAAACAAAGCATATCGAAATTCGATATCATTTTCTCAGAGATAACTCTGAAAAAGGTTTAATCATTTTGATTCAAATATCAACAGAAAAACAATTGGCTGACCTATTTACAAAAGCCTTTTTACCAAGAAGGTTTGAGTATTTGGTTGAGTCTATTGGTCTTATTAACCATATTGAAAATTGATTTTAATGGTTCAAAATGAATATAACCCTCCCTTCTTTTAATAAGGAAAAATAAAAAGAAATTGTCAACATTAACTGCCTGATTGTATATATTGTGTGTGTGTGCTAAATGAAAAAGCAAATACAAAATTAGAAAAGTGCAAAATCAAAATAGAAAATTATAAATTGAAAATACAAAAATATATTTTATTATTGCATATGCCATTGCATTATGTGAGAAATGATAGTACATCAGTTTTAATCAGTTGCATACTTCACTCGTTAATAAAGTCTGACGTGATCAGATATGACGTGCAGGTAATCTCATGCAATTATACTAAACAAGTAGATTCTTGTGATTTAACTAAATCATTATGCATTTGTGTGTATCCGTCTTAGTTCTAAAGAGAGGTATTGACTTTTCTGATTGTGTGCTTGTCAAGTTACAAACTCACACCTAGTAATGATATGATTAACCATGAGATCTGTTTACAGCATCTGTTCACTTCTTTGTTATGAGTCATCATAGACCTGAAGTGACGAGGTATCCTCTGTTGTAAGTCATTACAGACCTGGATATTCTCACCTGATGCAAAAATTGTCAATGTACACAAACTATTCAATAGTCCAAAAATGGATATAAACATGAGATCTGGTTATTCATATATGTCAGGTTTTTAAGCGGAGAAAAAGTGATTGCTTGCATTACTTAACGAAGGTCAGACTCTCTAAGTCTAATACTGGGTCACATAATGTCATATCTAATCAAACCAAATCAATCCAAGAATTGAAAAAGTAGGTGTGCTGATACTTTACCAAAGTACTCATTGTCTGTCCTTAGATCTAGTGTCTCCTTTGCTGTGGAAACGCTGACCTGGAACACACCTGATCAGGATTTAATCATTGTCTATGACTATCCAAAATTTTTTTTGGTTAATGTGCTGATTGTTTACTGATATGATCTCACTGCAGGCATGTGATTCATTATAAGCATAGTGTAGAGTTTTATTCTGCTTTATCTTAATTTTTGCATGATTTTATGTGTGCAGGCATGTTGATAACGACTGGTTTGTCTTTCTTTTTCATCAATTAAATAAACTTCTAAGTTTGTGAACTTAAAAGTTTAGGGGGAGTAAAGATTGAAAGAGAATTTCAAAATAAATGATTGAATGATGAAAAGGATGAGGCTAAATGTTTACAAGTATGTGTTGTTTGATATGATTCAAAAATGAACCTGAAAAGAATTCAAATTAAGTTGAAATGTGGAAAAGCTTCTTGCAATAAAAAAAATAAAAAAAAAAATAAAAATAAATAAATAAATAAAGAACTGAGATTATTTGTAATTTTTGAAAATTTCAAAAGTTTGAGACTAAAATGATGGGAAATTAATTGAGAAATAAAAGGTATATTTTGAGTGAGAAATAAATTTTTGAATGATAAAAGTCAAAAAGTCAAAGACTTTTAAAGTCAAAAAGTCAAACATTGACCAGGTTGAAATTCCATGATGAACAGTGAAAATTTTCAAAATTAGAGTTTGGATGAATTTGGTGAAAAAATGCCAAGTGTTAGACGAATGGAAAGGTCTCATACGCCTGAACAGTGGTCAAAAGTCTAATTCAGGAGTATGTTGATATTTCAGGAATATGTTCAAGTGTTGGGCGTTTTGTTTTAATTCATGCGCCTAAACAGTAGTCATAAGTCTGAAAATTTGGTTAAGTAATGGGCGTTTCAAACAAACTCATGCGCTTAAACAGTACCAGACTTTCCATGTTAAAAATATTCCAAGTGTAGAAGCTTTGAAAGTCCATGCGCCTAAACAGTTCTCATACGGACTGAAGGTTCATGAAATTGTCCAAGTGTTAGGCGTTTCAGGCTAGGTCATGCGCCTGAACAGTGCTCATGCGCCTAAACAGTGCTCATGCGCTTGAACAGTGTCCATGCGCCTAAGTCCTTCAATAAAAATCTGACCAAGTGAATTCATGAGTCTAGGTCTCATGCGTCTCAACAAGGGTAATACGCCTGTACAGTTTTCATGCGCCTAAACCTCATGCGTCTCAACAGTGGTCATACGCCTTCACAGTGGTCATGTGCCTAAGAGTTTTTCACACTTGTATAAATTCAACACTTGACAGAATCTCATTTCACTCGTTCATTCACACTAATACTTTGTTCTTAGTCATTCATCCGACGATTATCATCTTCATATTCATACTGATTTACTGAAATCATTGTGACATTTAGGTATAATCTTTGATGCTAAACATCATATTGAGTTCAAATCATCAAAACACAGAACATTTAACACACGTTTGGTTGGGTGTATGAACCCTATTCGGGCGTTCGAACCCTAAGGGTTTAAGAAATTTGAAATTTTCAGATTAAATGTGTTAAATTGTTCAAAATTGAATTTGAAATTGCTGAATAAATGTGTTTCCGACCTGATTGACATAATTAAAACTCAATTTCATCATAAAAAAATTTTGATGATTCTGTGCTTATTAGTCAAATAAAATAATAATAAAAATTTAAAAATGAAATGAATTGACAAAAATTAAAGTTTTAATAAAAGTTTAATCTTAATCATCAAAAACATCTCTTAAATGTTATAAATCAAAAAGAAACAAACTACTTAGTGATTATAAATTTTTAAAACTTGAATTTATATATATAACAGTAAGTGTTTCAAACACTTAGAAAATTTGAATAAAATTAATCAAGTTTTAACAATTTAAAATCCATTAAGTGAAATTTTAAAAACATTTTGTTATATGTTACTTGATTTTAATCTCAAATTATTAATTGATTTATATCCAATACATTTGAGTAATGAGTATATAAAATACTTAGAAAATGTCTAAGTATTATTGGATAAAAATTGATAAATCATTATGAGATTTATATCAATGTAATACATTCATTCTTATATTGGTTCTTTGTAAATGACAGATGGCAGAACTCAAGTTTAAGCCCAAGCATAATGTAGCTGCTTTCTTAAATGAAGAAGTTAGAGAGGCTACTGGATATGAAGAAATGATCAGATTCTTAAGAACAAGATATGTGTATGCTATGTGTGCTCGTCCGGTCATATATTCAAGGCTGATTAAGAGATTTTGGAGAACAGCAGAGATTGAAAGAGATGAAGAAGGCAATAAAGTGCTGAGGGGATTTGTAACCGGTGATAGAATAATAGAAGTATCTGAAGAGTCAATCAGAGAAGCATTAAGACTGGGTGAAAATGATGCACAAGATTTATCAGAATTTTCTTTCAATGAATGCAGAGATACTTTCATGATGATGGGTCACCCAGATTACTTTCCAAAGAAACAATTCTTCAGAGCCAGATTTTTTAACCACCGAAAACTTCTGTGCTATATATTTCAACATTGTATGTCTAAAGAAGTGCGGGATGGAACTCATTTCCTGTTGATATAGCTTCTCCTATTGTTGCACTGGCAACAAACAGAAGGTTTAATATGGCAAGATGGATTATGAATGGGTTCTTATTTAATTTGGAGAAAGGAAAGAGGAATAAATACCTGATGTATCCAAGATTCCTGCAAATGATTATAAACGTAGAATACCCTGATTTTCATGTATATGGTGTAAATGGTGAAACACTGGATTTAGAACACATGTCTGAAACTGTGTACAAAAGATTATCTGTTGTTACTGGAGCCCAGAACATTCAAATGTTTGATTACATGAGGGCAGTAGCTAGAGATGAAGTAGACATCAATCAAGATCACTTTCATTTAATTGAGGATGAACCAGTTAATCCAAATGATTTGATTGAAGATGTTATTCAAGAAGTTGTTGAAGAAGAAGAGGAAGTTTATGATGATGAAGATGAGCAAGATGGTGATGAAAGCTCATCAACTGATGATGATAATGATGATGATGCTAATGTTGGTGGGAATGTTGAAGAAACCATTCAAGATGTTGATAGTGAAGAAACTATGTCTGATTAAAGGAATGAAAAGTCTGATGATGATGAATCTGGAATGAATGAGCAAGCTGAAAATGAAGAGTTTGAAGTTGATAATGAGAATGTTGATGAAAGTTTAGATCAAAATCAGACATTTGATTTTGATTACATTAATGCAATATTATCTGAGCCTATAAATGTATCCTCTGAAGATGTGCAAGAGGAACAGATAGTTATTGTGGATGAAAGTATAAGGAAACAAACTCAAAATGCAATTATGCAAACTGAAGATGACAGTGATGATGAATTAATTGATGAGTTGAAAGTTAAGAGTGTAAAACAAGAAGAATTGATTAAGAAGCTTCAAGAAGAGAATGATGTATTAAAAGCTGAGGTTGATAATAAAGATTTGATAGTGGCTGATCTTGAAGAGAAAGTAAAAAGATTGAATGAAGAAGTTGAAAGATTGAAAGAGAATTTAAAAGAGAAAGAGATAGAATCAGAATCAGAAGTGGAGATAATTGAAAAGATCTCTGAAGCTGATAAAGGAAAAAGAAAGATTGATGAAGTAATTATAGATGTATCTGCTGCTTCATCTAAAATTCAGAAAACTGTAGATGAAACAGTGTATGCTGATGAAGGAAATGTGCAACAGCAAATTGAAGCTTTAGATGACATTAACTCTGAATTTAATGATGATTGGTACAACGAAGTACTCGAAGATGAAGATGTGTGTGAACTTGTTGAATCTCCAATTCAAAACATTCAAGATGATATTCCAATTGACTTTGAAAAAAGATACAATTATTTTGTTAAAAATAAGTATAATCGTGTATTTTTGGATGGGTTAATAGTTTCTCAAATAAATGAAAAATATGAGAAATGCGTGTTAGCTGAATCATCTGCTCCGGTGGATCCAAATGAAATTTGTATAGAACATGGAGAATGGACACCGATGAGTGAGAGCATAAATATTGATGATATTCCTGTGTCTGAATTGCATCATCCTAATCCTGAAGATATAAGCATACCGGCATTAAGGATGTGGTTGCAGTCAAGGAATTATCCAAGGAAAAGATTAAATAGGCTTCAAGGAGCTTCTCTGAGAAATTTAGTGAGAAGTTTTCAAGAAACAGAAAAGCAAAACAATAAAATGATTGTGCTTGATACAGACAATCCTCAATACCTTGAGCTCACCAAAAGAACAAGTATTTTGAAACCACAAGAGATAAAGTCCATGGAGCTTGTGAAGAAGAGTCATGAACAGAGACAAGAGTTAATGAAAATGTTTCCAGAGAAAGAAAAGCAAGCTTATCAAGTCTCAATTGATCAAAAACAACTGTGGAACAAAGCAAGATCTGCTGGTGATATAGTGAGGAATGTGTTGCAAACAGGACAATCTATTTCAGAGCTGTTAAATGTTATGAGTGTGCCTGATAATACTAAAGAAGTAAAGATTGTTGCATGGAAGTATGATGAAGTATTTGATGCATTTTTGATCAAGAGAGTAAATGCTATTTGTGATGTATATCATTTTTACTCTAGTATTATTGCTCTTCCGGTTCAAGATTTAAAAGAATTACACAAGTTACCTCTAATTAATCCAACCAAGTCATCAAGAGGAGAAAACTTTGTGAAACTTTTGGATTATGGGATTTCAAGAATGGTATCCTTTTTGAAAACAAGATGTGATCAAGAAGATAAGTTGTATTTCCAATCTTTAAAGAAAAGAAAGAAAGGAGAATCAAGCTTATCAGAAAAAGAAAGCTATCTGGAGACTTTCAGTGATAAATATTTTGATAAAATAACCAATCCAGGATTGAAAGTGATAGATGGTACCCAAACATCAAAACCTATTCTTAGGTGGTTTTATGATTCAGAATCATTTCAATTGATGTTGGTACGAAATGAAGATGATTGGGATAAGGATATGATAAGTTTGTTTGGAGTGTTTGAGTTGAAACTTTTGCATCCAAGTTACATTTCATTTTTGTCAAATCAAAAGTTTGAAAGGGTGTCATCTGAAGCAGCTAAAAATGATAGAAAGTATTTCTTGACAATCATTAAAGTGATGAATGCAGCCATGGAGCGGATTTCGTTGAGTAAAGCTCTGGCTTATGCAAATATTGTCAAGAAAGATGTACATAATATAGAATTTATGAGAATATCAAGCAAAGGAGTGTTAGAGATTCATACAAAGGATAATCAAGATCCGTTAGAATTTTATGCAAACATAGACATTGCAGGGTTATCAAAAGAAACCTTGATGGTAATGGATGCTATGGAAATAAAGACAAATGAATCAAAGCCTGAACAAGGCATTTTGGCAGCAAAATTCAAATCTGCAATAAAGAAAGCATTAAAAGAAATAGAGATATACAAAGAAAAGCCGATGTTCAAAATCAAAGAAGAACCTGAAGATTTTTTTTGACTAAAGACTATGCAAATCTTAGGGGGAGTATTGTTGGAGCTCTTGAAGATTAGCATTTAGTCTTTAGATTTTGTTTTTGTCATAGTATAGGGACTTATTCTGTAAATATATGTTCCTTAGTTTCATTGTTAGTATAAATAGGATATTGTTTATATGTGCAGGTAGACTTTTGATGAATTTCAGTTAGAACTCTCTCTGTACATTGTATCCGATTGCAAACTGCTTTCAATGAAATCACTGTGAATTTTTGAAGTATTTTGCTTTTGTTGATTACTTTGTGCTTATAATTGATCTTTGCATTACAATATCATCACAGATCGATCCATTTGAACCTATCAAATAACTTATCATAAATAAATTGTAAGTAACTCACAAAATATCCAATCAATGTCAAAATTTCAAGTTTTCAGTTGTGTGGGAAACAACCCTTCCCATATAGGTTTAAAAAAAACGCTTTGCAGTCTAGATCATATAAATAGAAAAAGAACCAATCAAACAAATCCGATCCATCACTATCTCCGCTGTCTGGGGCTTCTTCCGGCTCTTCTTCGGGGTCTTCATCAACATCTTCTGCTGGTGCAGGATTGTCCACAATCTGTAGTGCTGCAAACTGTGCCTCTAGTCCAGTCAACCTATCCTGCACATCTACATTATGAAGTTCCTGCTCGTCCATACGCTCCACAAGCTGCATCAAAGTACCTAGTCAGGGTATGATGTCCGGTAATAGCCATCGAGAGTCGTTCCTGGAGTGTCTCCACTAGTAGGCGTAGCTGGCGCACTTCATACGTTAAAGTGGAGTTCTCGTCAGTGAGTACCCTGATACGTCAACGTTCAGTGTCCAGGGTCGCAACAAAAGCTGCCACAGCCTGCTCGAGAGGATCGTCAAGTGAAGGAAGAGCAGGTGCCGTAGAGGCAGTAGCTAACCTGGTCATGGTCCAGTAGTAGCAGGGCTTGGGACCCGTTCCCTGTAAACCATGCGGTTCACATAGGTAGCATAGTATCTCCAATCTCGTGGAGGATCGAGCTCAGGTGACACAAACGGCTGGTCCAAATCTATCTCTCTAGAAGGGTAAGGATATCGCGGCCAATCGGGTTCTCGATGAGGTACAGGAGGAGAAGGAGGGGATTCAGAACGCGCAGGTCTTTTACCCAAAACCCGTGATGATGATGCCATGCTGCAGTGCACGTGATGTGTATGCCAATGAGTATACAGTAAGAGAATAAGCAAAGAGTAACTAACTAACTATGTGCGGTTATAGACTAGTGTGTATGCAACCTAGTTCCTTATAACCAATGGCTCTGATAGCAATCTGTCACACCCTAAAATTCCACATGCGGAGTTTTACCACGAGGCGTGCGAACAAACCAGGATCATAGTCACTAGTTACTCAGAACGACACTATATGCCACATTTAAAATAAAACCAATCAAAGTTCAAACTTTAAAACTATTCGGAAGCGTTTTGTAAATAAGACAAACCCAAAGTATATAAATGTAAAATTTGGCAAAACACGCGCCAACCCATTGTTTAAATCTCATAAATAAAATCCAAGTGTTATGACTTAAGATGAAGTCTTAAGATGCATGCTGGACCCGTGATGTGCTCCTAATGGCAACCTGAGTTAACGACTTGAGAATAGCATACTAAAAAGGTCAACACAATGGTTGGTGAGTTCAAGAGTTTGCGTTTAACATAAACAGTAATAATGTGTATAACATAAGAAGTGCATTGAAATAGATAGCTAGTCTATATTCACAATTAATAACATTAGTGATTTCGCGATCGAAGTTGACTACGCTGCGTTTGTTGCCTCCCGTCACAACTTACCAGGTCGTGACGATGTTTGTGTTTAGGACAATATTGCACCCATTTGACTTCAAGTCGCACAGGTGGGGCTTGTCAAACCCAGTAGTACTACCCAAGATTTCCTGCTAGTTACCATTATTAACGATCCGAAAGTGTGAGGACTTTCAAGGTATTATGCACTATGTTAAAACATACACAACTTATAATAATGATATATTGTTTGCGAACAAGTATGCTACCTCCCCCAGAAGAGAGTTTATAAAATAGTGGGGCATGAACTCACCTGATGTGCAAAGACAATGATAAGAGAGAACTGATGATGGATGAAAAGACAACCCTTCAAAGGTTACCTAGAACACGCAAGTACATAAGTACGTGTGCACAGAAAACTTAACAACCCTAGGTGCTCAATAAACACATTGACCCAAGGCTTTGGAAAACCAGACTCATTTAACCTAGTTGACCCGTTTTACCCGTTGGTGACATAATTAAGACATCGTTTAATCAAGCGTATCAATTTATCATACATGGTTATCAAACAAACTATTCACGTATATCACATCATCACCCAAGTTCAACCTAGATCATCATACAACTCATGTAAATTTCAAACAATCAACATGCTCAACACAATTATAAATATATCACAACTAATCATTTATTCATGAAGTCTAATCATGCATAACATGCCATGTGAAGCCACTCACGACTTCACACCCTAAACCCTACCCATCCTACTAAGTAGGGGCCTCAGATTCGCATGCGTGTATGACAATCATAATCTCACATAAATCAACAAGATTTATTCCAACTAACAAACACAATAATGATCAATTTCCAATCCCAATCATGATTTCCTAATCACTAACCATAATTCATCATCATGTATAATCATCAAGAACCTACATTCCTTAAATGATCAATCAAGCACCCATATAACCCAAGTAACACATTCCACCACATTAGACATCATCCATAAGCATTCTAACATGACCCTAACAACATAAACATGCTCACATCATCATATCCGATAATCATCAAAAATAAAGTTTCCCTTTTGGGAAGGTAACACCCAAAAGCAATCTAACATCCAATTCCTTCATAATTTCATCAACTTTATACCTGATTAAGTTCATAACATTCATTCTAACATGATAATCATCACTAATTCATCAAAATTCCCAATTATCATGCACAAAAGTTTCCGCTTATAGTAAGGTATGAACAAACACTAGATTTCAAGACTTTTCTTGCACAATTCATGTAAACCAACATCCAAGCAATGTATCTAACATCATACAATCATCAAATCATGAATTCCAAGAGCAAAAAGTTTCCTCTTAAGGCAATGTGTGAGATTCATGATCAAATCATAGATTTCTTGCAAAATCCACATGATCTAACATACATACAATCTAACCAACATCAAATTAACATCTGACAATCATCAATTTCACTTTTTCATCATCAATTTCGAATTAGGTTCTTCAAGAAAAAAAACCATGAAAAACTAATCAAAACTAACCTTTAGGTGTGCTTAGATGATGATTAACACTTGAAAACAACTTGTAATACTTGAAACCACTTGGAATTTGACTTGTGCACTTGTTCTTGGATCAAAATCGCAAGGTGAGGGTGTTGGGGGGGGGGGGGGTTACGGCCGCAATGGGGAATGGGGGCTAGGGTTGGGTTTAATTTTGTTTATATGTGGTAACTTTTAAAATACATATAAATCAACCTAGAACCGATCAACTTCTTCCAAACTCATACAAAACACTCAACAACCATATATAAACACCCTTGCATTTAAAATACATATAAATGAATCAAAATGACTACTCTCGGTCCACATAATCATATATTGTGCACCAGCGGAACATTAACAGTTGTAAAGTACCAAAAAACTACTCTTATTCACATAATATAAACCGAGAATCAAGTTACAGTTGTCGAATGAATGTAATCAGACGTTAAGGATAACACTAATGTGTGATCAATAAATAAAAAGACAAATCAAGCTAACACTACCAAGTGAATTAGATTTACATGAATTTCCAACAAAATTATGTAATAATATATTTGTGCGTCAAAGTATTCGAGAAAGTTTACAATAAATCATACAAAATGAGTTACGCATAAGAACTCATTAATCAACGATAGTTCTCGCATGCATAGTTCTTGCTTGTTGTAAAAACATGTAATCCTATGCAGTTTCGTTTATCAAGCCTTCTAAACACACTCATGTGCTAATTTAATCTAATCAGACCGTAATGATCAATGAAATCACAGTAAACAATAACAAAAGGAGAGTTTGAATGCACTATTAAAACCAAAACCAAAACGTATAGGGAGACCACATAAATCAACCTAGAACCGATCAACTTCTTCCAAACTCATACAAAACACTCAACAACCGTATATAAACACCCTTGCATTTAAAATACATATAAATGAATCAACAACTCTCGGTCCACATAATCATTTAATGTGCACCAGCGGAACATTAACAGTTGTAAAGTACCAAAAAACTACTATTATTTACTCAATATGAACCGAGAATCAAGTTACAATTGTCGAATGAACGTAATAAGACGTTAAGGATATAACTCAATGTGTGATCAATGAATAAAAGGACAAATCAAGCTAACATGAACAAGTAATTAGATTTACATGAATTTCCAATAAAATTATGTAATAATATATTTGTGCATCAAAATATTCGAGAAAGTTTACAATAAATCATGGAAAATGAACTAAGTATAAGAACTCATTAAACAACGATAGTTCTCGCATGCATAGTTCTTGCTTGCTGTAAAAACATGTAATCCTATGCAGTTTCGCTTATCAAGCCTTCTAAACACACTCCTGTGTTAATTTAATCAAATCAAACTATAATGATCAATGAAATCACACTAAACAATAACAAAAGAATGTTTGAATACACAATTAAAACCAAAACCAAAACGTATAAAGAGACCACATAAATCAACCTAGAACCGATAAACTTCTTCCAAACTCATAGAAAACAGTCAACAACCATATATAAACACCCTTGCATTTAAAATACATATAAATGAATCAAAATGACTACTCTCGGTCCACATAATCATTTATTGTGCACCAGTGAAACATTAACAGTTGTAAAGTACTGAAAAACTACCCTTATTCACTCAATATGAACCGAGAATCAAGTTACAGTTATCGAATTAACATAATCAGACGTTAAGGATATAACTCATTGTGTGATCAATTAATAAAAAGTCAAATCAAGCTAACATGACCAAGTGAATTAGATTTACATGAATTTCCAACAAAATTATGTAATAATATATTTGTGCATCAAAGTATTCGCGAAGGTTTATACTAAATAATGGAAAATGAACTACGTATACGAACTCATTAAACAACGATAGTTCTCGAATGGATAGTTCTTTCTTGTTGTAAAAACATGTAATCTTATGCGGTTTCGCTTATCAAGACTTCTAAACACAGTCCTGTGCCTATTTATTCAAATCAAACCGTAATGATCAATGAAATCACACTAAACAATAACAAAAGGAGAGTTTGAATGCACTATTAAAACCAAAACCAAAACGTATAAGGAGACCACATAAATCAATCTTGAACCGATCAACTTTTTCCAAACTCATACAAAACGCTCAACAACCATCTTTAAACACCCTTGTATTTAAAAAACTTATAAATGAATCAAAATTACAACTCACGGTCCACATAATCATTTAATGTGGACCAGGGGAACATTAACAGTTGTAAAGTACCGAAAAACTACTATTATTCACTCAATATGAACCGAGAATCACGTTACAATTGTCGAATGAACGTAATCAGACGTTAAGGATATAACTCAATGTGTGATCAATGAATAAAAGGTCAAATCAAGCTAACATGACCAAGTAAATTAGATTTACATGAATTTCCAACAAAATTATGTAATAATATATTTGTGCATCGAAGTATTCGAGAAAGTTTACAATAAATCATGGGAAATGAACTAAGTATAAGAACTCATTAAACAACGATAGTTCTCGCATGCATAGTTCTTGCTTGTTGTAAAAACATGTAATCCTATGCAGTTTCCCTTATCAAGCCTTCTAAACATACTCCTGTGCTAATTTAATCAAATCAAACCGTAATGATCAATGAAATCACACTAAACAATAACAAAACGAGAGTTTGAATGCACTATTAAAACCAAAACCAAAACGTATAAGGAGACCACATAAATCAACCTTGAACCGATCAACTTTTTCCAAACTCATACAAAACACTCAACAACCATCTTTAAACACCCTTGCATTTAAAATACATATAAATGAATCAAAATGACTACTTTCGGTCCACATAATCATTTATTATGCACCAGTGGAACAATAACAGTTGTAAAGTATCGAAAAACTACTCTTATTCACTCAATATGAACCGAGAATCAAGTTACAGTTGTCAAATAATGTAATCAGACGTTAAGAATATAACTCAATGTGTGATCAATGAATAAAAGGTCAAATCAAGCTAACATGACCAAGTAAATTAGATTTACATGAATTTCCAACACAATTATGTAATAATATATTTGTGCATCAAAGTATTCGAGAAAGTTTACAACAAATCATGGGAAATGAACTAAGTATAAGAACTCATTAAACAATGATAGTTCTCGCATGCATAGTTCTTGCTTGTTGTAAAAACATGTAATCCTATGTAGTTTCGCTTATCAAGCCTTCTAAACACACTCCTATGCTAATTTAATCAAATCAAACCGTAATGATCAATGAAATCACACTAAACAATAACAAAAGGAGAGTTTGAATGCACTATTAAAATCAAAACCAAAACGTATAATGTCACACCCCAACCACAGCGGTTTCCCGCGGGGCGTGATTATCATGGAAACCATAGTCATTGATCGACCACTACATGATTTGATAAAAACATACGTTGCAATCACGTTGAAAGATACATAATTGTTTTCAGAGTTACATAGCGGAAGTAGTAGCAAAATGTAAATTGTTTTTCAAACAAGACCATTTAGAAATAATGTCCCAAAAGCATGCGTGAATCCTAGAATGCAATAAGCTCCAGACAAGCCTATCATCGTGCAAACCTTAATTTCCTGAGAAAACATGCATGAAATATGTCAACATAAAGTTGGTGAGTTCACAGGTTTTAAGTAACAGTAATCAGTATAATGGACCACAAGACTTTCTATGATTTGATTGTCGATCATACAATACTACATTATTATATAAGCACCGCAACCGAAGCTAGACTGAAAATGTAATAGATTGCCCCTACCAGTGCCTACCGTAAGCACAGGGTTGAACAGGCTAATAATGCACCCGTTTAGACCTCCAGTCAAGGTTAGGGTAATTAACCCGGGTGGGGGTAGTCAAACCCAATAGTACTATCCATGATTACCTCGCTTTGAGAAATAAACTAACGGTCCGATAGCAGGGGACTTTATACGGTAAGTAACAACTTATATAACAATGTGAAATCATTGACAAGTAAATGTGTCCATGAAAATAGTAATTTGCATGTAATCTCCCCCAAAATAAAAGTAAGTGAAAATGGGGCCGTGACACTCACCTGACAGTGGTAAACGAGTATGGAAACTTGTAAATACCCAAAGTGCTCGGGGAAACCGACCTAAGTCCGCCCTAGAATAATTAAGGCAACTTTTGTCTGAGTTATTGCTCCTACATGTAATGTGAGCATGTAACCATTTCATCCACATAACTTGGTAATAAAATATTTGACTCGACGACCTGTTGGTGATATAGGATGATAATTGTGAAAAATATATATTACTTAGAAAATATTAATAAATTATACTTTGCTTGAGAATGTTTAAAGAACTTTTGTATTTTAAAGTTGACATATTATTTGGGTAACTAAATATCATTTTGACTCGACCCGAGATGTGACTCGAGTGTCTTGAATTATTTATATATATTTTTCATATGTAATGTATAGAAATTAGAGTTTAAAAAAAAAATCTTATTTTTCTCGGTAAAATAATACTTGTATTATTTTAAATGAAATACAATTTTAAAATGTTTACATCCAAGTAAAATCACTAACTTTCATATTTTACAACCCATGTATAAATATATATATGTATATATATATATATATTTGCCCATAAAATAATTATTTAATTATTTTCTTAGCAGATTTATTATTTTATTTTATTTAACTTTTATGAACTTATATTTATGAAATTAGGGTTTCTTTAAATTATTTATAATTTTATTACATTATATCATAATGTAAAATATATTTAATGAATTTACTAGCTACTTTAGTCAATTTATCAACTTGTTTTAATCCATATTTTAGTGAACTAGTAGCTAGCATTAAAAAATCTATAAATTTTATATTTTAAGTCCCATGGCAACTTAGCAACAAAATCATGTGTCATCTTTGTTAAAAGTTATCTACTAACCATTTTAACAATTTCTTTAAACTAACATAATATTTAGTTATGAAGTTCATATTTTTCATTTAAGGTCCCATGTATATATATATTTAACCATACTTGTGATTTGGTCAAATTGTCATCTAGTCATAACCCAACTTTTGTAATACTATATTACCAGTCATCAACTTAGTTTAACTTGAAGAATATGTATAAGTATTCATAATAACACTTGTAAATAATTAAAGTTACATAACCATAATATAACCCTTTTGTAGTTTTTCTTGAGTTTTAACAATTTTTATAACTTTTATAAAATCATCAACTAGTAATTTCTTCAAACATGGATTTATGAGCATTTACTTTTTAAGAACAAGAATCATTATTTAACTCATGTTAAAATGTTTTATATGAATTATTATTCTTGAAACTCTTTGTTGGTAAAAACATTATTTTTTACATGAAATATTTTTGTGAATGAAGATGGTTACACATGAACTAGTTTATAGTAAAACATAACAAAGTAAAATATATATAAACAAGAAGAAGTTATTCTCACTAAAAACAAGCAAGGAAAGGTGGAAGGAGAGATGTAGGAAGCTTGAAAACTCTAGAAATTGCTTGATCTTCAACAATGACACTTAGAATACCCTTGATTTGTAGAAGATAAATTCGAAAAGTGATGGAATGATGGAGTTGGTATGGTGAACGTTTTTTTTAGAGGGAGGAAGAGAAGAAATGATGAGATGTGTATGTGAAATTTGATGTATGTGCTTGATTTTAAAAAGACATCTTCCATTCATGGTCAAATTTATGAGAGGTGAGGTGGTTAAATATGGTAAGGGCCAAAGTCCTTTCATCACTCAAATAAATAATCATAAAAATAGAAATCCTCAAACTTGACAAAAGTCAAAGGATTTTATGTGGATTAGGTGAAAAGCAAAGAATAAATATTCATAAAAATAGAAATCCTCAAACTTGACAAAAGTCAAAGGATTTTGTGGGGATTAGGTGAAAAGTAAAGAAGATGTGCAGGGTAAAATTAAGGGGGAAACGACCAATATGATGGAATTGGGAGGTTTATTTTCAATTTAAGTAGTATTAGGTATTTTGAGTGGTATTTGTTACACTATGGTAATTTTTACATATTTTTATATTTTTACTTTTTACTTTTTAAAATACATGAAAATATTATAAGAAATCATATAATATCATATATTTTAATATTGATAATATGTAAATAATAACTCGTGTATCTAGTAGTTGCGTTATACGAGATTTATCCGGGTAAAATATCAATTTACGCGTTAAGGTTTATCTTAAATTTTAAACTTTTTTAATGTATTTAATTTGGAATCTAAGGTACTTTGAAACACTTTAAAGTATTCATTGACACATATATATATTAATTATCACCAACGTTCGTGTGTGCTTGTATCGCGTGTAAAAATGGTAATTACGGCGAATTACCGATGCATGAAATGTTATGCGTGAAATTTTGCAATGCATAAAACAACTTCAATAAATGTAATCAAATTGAAAATCAAGTATTATAGATGTAATTATAACCAAGTCAAGGCCGGGTATTGACCTGAAATTGCCGGTTGTCACATACTCCCCATGTTAGAAAGAATTTCGTCCCGAAATTCAGTTAGGGTTGTCTGCAGATGCCAGGGTTTCGAACAAGTAAGGGTAGTTGAGCTTCATTTTGTCTTCGCGTTCCCAAGTAAATTCAGGTCCTCGTCTGGCCTTCACTATGGGAATGCGGCTTCGTTTCATCCTCTTTACCTCTCGATCTAGGATCTCCACAGGTTTCTCAATGAAATGGAGTTGTTCATTAATCTGAACCTCATCGAGTGATATAACTAGAGTTTCATCTGACAGGCGCTTCTTCAGATTTGACACGTGAAAACTGTCATGAACACTACTAAGTTCTTGAGTAAGTTTGAGCTTGTAAGCTACAGGACCAATCCTGGCTAGGATTTCAAACGGTCCAATGTATTTAGGGTTTAGCTTACCATGTTTACCGAATCGAATGACTCCTTTCCAAGGTGAGACTTTAAGTAGAACCTTATCTCCCACTTGGAATTCCAATGGTTTGCGTCTCACGTCAGCGTAGCTTTTCTGACGGTCACGCGCGGCTTTAAGTCGGTTCTGAATCTGAGCGATCTTTTCCGTGGTCTCGTGTATGATCTCGGGACCAGTGAGTTGACTATCGCCAACCTCCGTCCAACAGAGTGGTGATCGACACTTCCTTCCGTATAGTGCTTCAAACGGTGCAGCTTTGATGCTGGTGCGATAACTGTTATTGTAAGAAAACTCAGCTAAGGGTAGATGAGTATCCCAACGGTTTCCGAAGTCTATCACACAAGCTCTAAGCATGTCTTCCAATGTCTGAATGGTCCGTTCACTCTGACCATCCGTTTGAGGGTGGTATGCGGTACTCATATCCAACCGTGTACCCAAGGCCTTTTGTAATGATTGCCAAAACCTCGAGGTAAATCGACTGTCTCGATCGGAGATAATGGAGATCGGTACTCCATGTCTCGAAACAACCTCCTTGAGATAAACCCTCGTCAACCTTTCCATTTTATCAGTTTCCTTAATTGGTAGGAAGTGTGCAGACTTTGTCAATCGATCCATAATTACCCAAATCGTATCACAACCGGTGGGTGTCTTGGGTAGTTTCGTGATGAAGTCCATGGAAATCTGCTCCTATTTCCATTCTGGAATCTCCGGTTGGTGCAGTAATCTAGACGGTTTCTGATATTCTGCCTTAACCTTTGAACATGTAAGGCACTTGCTAACATAGGTGGCTATGTCAGCTTTCATGTTAGGCCACCGGTATAACTCCTTCAGGTCCTGATACAACTTATCAGAGCCCGGGTAGATGGAGTATCTTGATTTGTGTGCCTCGTTCATCACAAGTTCCCTTAAGTTTCCAAAATTTGGCACCCAAATTCGGTTCACGAAATAACGAGCTCCATCAGACTTGATCTCAAATTGCTTATCCATGCCGCGAAGAGATTCATTTTTCAAATTCTCTTCTTTCAGTGCTTCTGACTGAGCATCTCGAATTTGAGTAGTTAGACTCGTATGGATCGTCATTCCCAACGCTCGCACCCATAAAGTTTTGGTTCGTTCTTTCCTGCTCAGAGCGTCTGCTACAACATTCGCCTTTCCAGGATGATAACGAATCTCACAGTCATAATCGTTTAGTAACTCGACCCACCTGCGTTGTCTCATGTTTAGTTATTTCTGATCGAAAATGTGTTGCAGGCTTTTGTGATCAGTGAATATAGTACACTTCAGGTAATGTCGCCAAATCTTTAGTGCAAAAACAACAGCTCCCAATTCGAGGTCGTGAGTGGTGTAATTTTTCTCATGCACTTTCAATTGTCGAGAAGCGTAAGCAATAACCTTGTCGTGTTGCATCAGGACACAGCCAAGTCCTTGTCGTGACGCGTCGCAGTACACCACAAAACCATCAGTTCCCTCCGGTAGGGACAGAATTGGCGCGCAACACAGTTCTGTTTTAACAATTGAAACGCTGCTTCTTGTTTATCACCCCAATCGAATTTCTTGTCTTTCTGAGTCAAGGTTGTCAACGGTTGGGCTATTTTGGAGAAATTTTCGATAAAGCGTCAGTAATAACCTGCCAAACCTAAGAATTGTCGCCCCTCAGTCGGGGTCTTAGGTGCTTCCCAGTTCTTAATGGCCTCTATCTTGGAGGGGTCAACATGTATGCCTTTCTCGTTGACTACATGCCCGAGAAATTGCACTTCTCGAATCCAGAAGTCGCATTTTGAGAATTTGGCGTACAACTTCTCGTTTTTGAGTAGTTCCAAGATTAACCTTAGATGTTGCTCGTGCTCATCCCTGGTTCGCGAGTATATTAAGATGTCATCGATGAAGACGATCACGAATTTATCCAAATAGGGTTTGCACACTCTATTCATGAGGTCCATGAATACAGCTGGTGCATTGGTTAACCCAAATGGCATGACCCTGAACTCGTAGTGGCCGTAACGAGTTCGAAATGCGGTCTTAGGAATATCTTCCTCTTGGATTCGTAATTGGTGATATCCCGAACGTAAATCAATTTTCGAGTAGTAGCTAGATCCTTGAAGTTGGTCGAATAAGTCGTCGATTCGAGGGAGAGGATACCGGTTCTTAATGGTGAGTTTGTTTAACTCTCGGTAGTCGATGCACATTCGAAAAGATCCATCCTTCTTCTTGACAAACAAGACCGGGGCTCCCCAGGGTGAGAAACTTGGTCTTATGAATCCTTTATCTAGTAATTCTTGTAATTGATTAGACAACTCTTGCATCTCCGACGGTGCTAGCCGGTATGGGGATCGTGCTACTGGAGCAGCTCCAGGTACCAGGTCAATGCGAAATTCAACTTGCCTTTGAGGTGGAAGTCCGGGCAAGTCCTCGGGAGAGACTTCCGGATGGTCTCGCACGATGGGTATATCCTCAATTCTTTTCTCCTCGGTTTGCTTCTCCACTACGTGCGCCAAGATTGCATGATAGCCCTTTCGTAAGTACTTCCGGGCCTTCATACATGAAATGATCCTTAACACCGTACCATACTTTTCTCCTTGAATTGATATGGTCTCTCCACTCGGAAGTGGAATGCGAACGATCTTCTCACGACAAACGATTTCTGATCGGTTTTCCGACAACCAATCCATGCCAACAACGATGTCGAAACTCCCTAGGGTTACAGGTAGCAAATCTATATCGAACGTGTGATCCGCCAAGCTAAGAGTGCATCCTTGTATGATTTTGTCGGTTTCAATCAACTTACCATCGGCTAACTCTATTGTATACGTAGAGGTCAAACAGGTGGGAGTAATTTCAAGCAATGGACTAAATTCGCTAGACACGAAACTCCTATCGGCACCCGTATCGAATAGGATAGATGCATAGAGATTATTTACAAGAAACGTACCCGTAACAATGTTCGGGTCCTGTCGAGCTTCTCCAACTCCAATTACAAAAGGTCGAGCACGTGCGTTGTTTCCACCAGTCTGTTTCAAGTTTGGACAATCCTTGCGAAAATGCTCGGCAACACCACATTCGAAGCACGCACGATTGTTTCCTGTTTTAGGAGTAGGGTTGGGCTTTCGGCAGTCCTTAGTCGCATGGCCAAAACGTTTGCACTTCTGGCACATGGAATCCCCACATGCACCTAGATGATGAAAGTTACACTTGTTGCACTTAGGTAGGTTTCCAGCGTACCCACCTTTTGTTTTCTTCTCAGATGGGCTAGCAGTGAAAGCCCTAACAATCTCTTGTTTGTTTTGGTTTTGATGCGGAGCATTCCGACCATGATTGTTGTCCCACTTCCTCTTGTTGTCATAGTTCTTTTCCACTACCGTCTTCTTCACAAACACCCCCTGACGTACAGCTTGATCAGTCAAGTCATGAGCAATTCTGACAGCCTCTTGGATGGTGGCTGGCTTGGATGAGGTCACCATGCTCTGAATTTGGGGTGCAAGGCCCCAAATGTACCTTTCCACATGCTTAAACTCTGGGTTAACCATGTGAGGGCATAGACGAGCAAGGTCATGAAATCGGGTGGTGTAGCCGGTAACTTCTGTACCCTTCATGGTGTGATTCCGGAATTCAACCTCAAGTTTTTGCAATTCATTCCGGGGGCAATATTCATCAATTAGCATTTGCTTCAGCTCATCCCAAGTGATTTGATAGGCAGCGTCAATACCCAGAGTCTGGGCATAAGCATTCCACCAAGTGAGTGCTTGACCTTCAAAGGTACAAGTGGCGAATTTCATCTTATTCTCTTCAGCACAGTTACTGATTCGCTGAACTAACTCCATCTTCTCTATCCAGCGGACCAAACCAACAGCTCCTTCATTACCGCGAAAGTTAAACGGTTTACAGTTCAGAAACGTCTTGTAGGAGCAACCTTTGTTGTTGGCATCAGATCCTGTGTTGTAGGTTTAATCATATTAATAATAATTAAACATTAACAATGACCTTTGTATCTCAGGTCTTTAGTTAAGCCAGACATTATAATACCTCCTGCGCCACTGGCATTGCCTCCATTTACTTCAGATCCTCCTGCGCTGCGATTCGCCTCGTGATGTGCGATTGCATCCGCCACTCGTTGCGCCACAAGCTGTTCGATGGCCTCTGCTGTCAGGGGAGTACCGCTTCCCACATTGGTTCTGACGTTTCTCCTTCGCGGTGGCATGTTTCTTCAAATCATATTGATAAGCAAGATAAGACAATATGTAATAATGTCAAGCACATGTGCACCAAAAGTAAACAATCATAACAACCAAGCAATCACGCAATATATAAAAGATAACATAACTTGATAATAAATTGTACGAATTACAAAGTATTTTAAGAGTACATACTCCAACAACAAGTTAATATCCAATATTACGTGAGCACAACCCGCTCACGATAGGCAATCAATGAAATAAATGAGTAAATGCGCCTGTCTGCATTGCTGCCATGGCCATGAGCATAAACACGGCAGCCAATACAGTAGAGGACACCAGGCGCTCTTCCATCACCATCACTCTTTCTTCAGCCACTATTGCGCGCTGCTCTGCTTGGGTAGCCCTATGCTCTGCTGCCTCCACTCTCTGCGTCATAGCTGACATCTCCTGCTGTACTCGGGTGAGGCGATCGTGCATAGTATGTAAGGCTTGATCATCCAGGTACCTACCCTCCTCTATAGATAGCAGTCGGCTCTCCACATCCTCCATGTCGATGGCCTCCTGAACTCCGGTAAGTTCGGTACGTATCTCGTGAAGCTGCTGGTCGTGCCTCGCAGATCGGGCTACAAGAAGGGGCACGGTCAGCTCCACAGGCTCCCGAGTGAGGGGTGTCGGACGTGAAGCACGTGACGACTCACCTATCTCGAAGATGGAGGGAATACCCTCGATGTCTCTCCACTCGTCCAGTCGACTAGGCATCCACTCCCACCGACGAATGTCGATTCTGCGCCTTTTGGGCGCAGGCTCGGGCTCGGCAGTATAGTCTCGAGCGGGTGTGACAGGACGAATCGGGATACGAACCCGCTTCCTAGGAGTGTGTGCGAGAAGCACACTCCTAGGGCGAGCCCGATAGCGACGGAAAGAGGGCGGTGGTACACCCGGACCAAAGATACGGTAGGTGTCCACAGCCACTGGCTCGGGACTAGCGGCTAGAGGGGTGGGGTCAGCAGGCTCGGGGGCGAGATCGAGGGGGTTAAGGTCTGCTAGAGGAGTCGGGACAGAGGGCTGGGGAATCGGGTCAATAGGCTGGGAAACAGGATCAGCAGGGTGAGAGGTGGGGTCACTGGGCTGAGGGATGGCCTCGGTGGGCTCCGGGTCGGAATCGACCGGGTCAGTGTCGGCCGTCTGAGAAACCGGGTCGGTAGACTCAGAATCAAGGTCGACTACCTCAGTGTCAGCAGGCTGAGGGGTGGGATCTGTGGCCTAGGGAGTGGGGTCAACTGGCTGAGAATCAGTAGCCACAGGGGCAGACTCCAGAGATGACTCAACAAAAATATGCGACATAGTCAGCGGAATGGCTATCGGCAGTTTCGGGCCGATGATACGCACGACTCCTGGGATGAGCTCCTCCGGAAGGTTAGCATGCGTCTCAGGTGTAGGCGCCCACCAATACGTGCCTGGAGGAGGAGGAGGTAGCCCGGAGAATCGAGTCGAGGGTACAGCTTCCGGGGCAACAGGTGCAGGGTCAAGAGTAGGTTCAGCGACAGGGATAGAGGGTGGTGCAGAGGTCTCGGTCTCAGTAACAAAAGTAGGCTGAATCAGGGCATCGGGAGTAAGGGTCGGGAGTGCAGACGTGGATCCTGCAGAAGAGGTCGGAGACGTGGGCTCGTACTCCTCATCCGAATCAAAAATGTAGATCGGCATCGATGCTGAAGACATCTCTATGACAAGGCAATACACAAGTACAATTGATATAAGCTAAGTTATTGTAATAAGCGTTAAAGATATGTAATGAACTACAGTTATAGTCTAGGTCCACTAAAGGCAACCTAATTCCCTATAACCAATGGCTCTGATACCAATCTGTCACACCCCAACCACAGCGGTTTCCCGCGGGGCGTGATTATCATGGAAACCATAGTCATTGATCGACCACTACATGATTTGATAAAAACATACGTTGCAATCACGTTGAAAGATACATAATTGTTTTCAGAGTTACATAGCGGAAGTAGTTGCAAAATGTAAATTGGTTTTCAAACAAGACCATTTAGAAATAATGTCCCAAAAGCATGCGTGAATCCTAGAATGCAATAAGCTCCAGACAAGCCTATCATCGTGCAAACCTTAATTTCCTGAGAAAACATGCATGAAATATGTCAACATAAAGTTGGTGAGTTCACAGGTTTTAAGTAACAGTAATCAGTATAATGGATCACAAGACTTTCTATGATTTGATTGTCGATCATACAATACTACATTATTATATAAGCACCGCAACCGAAGCTAGACTGAAAATGTAATAGATTGCCCCTACCAGTGCCTACCGTAAGCACAGGGTTGAACAGGCTAATAATGCACCCGTTTAGACCTCCAGTCAAGGTTAGGGTAATTAACCCGGGTGGGGGTAGTCAAACCCAATAGTACTATCCATGATTACCTCGCTTTGAGAAATAAACTAACGGTCCGATAGCAGGGGACTTTATACGGTAAGTAACAACTTATATAACAATGTGAAATCATTGACAAGTAAATGTGTCCATGAAAATAGTAATTTGCATGTAATCTCCCCCAAAATAAAAGTAAGTAAAAATGGGGCCGTGACACTCACCTGACAGTGGTAAACGAGTATGTAAACTTGTAAATACCCAAAGTGCTCGGGGAAACCGACCTAAGTCCGCCCTAGAATAATTAAGGCAACTTATGTCTAAGTTATTGCTCCTACATGTAATGTGAGCATGTAACCATTTCATCCACATAACTTGTTAATAAAATATTTGACTCGACGACCTGTTGGTGATATAGGATGATAATTGTGAAAAATATATATTACTTAGAAAATATTAATAAATTATACTTTGCTTGAGAATGTTTAAAGAACTTTTGTATTTTAAAGTTGACATATTATTTGGGTAACTAAATATCATTTTGACTCGACCCGAGATGTGACTCGAGTGTCTTGAATTATTTATATATATTTTCATATGTAATGTATAGAAATTAGAGTTTAAAAAAAAATCTTATTTTTCTCGGTAAAATAATACTTGTATTATTTTAAATGAAATACAATTTTAAAATGTTTACATCCAAGTAAAATCACTAACTTTCATATTTTACAACCCATGTATAAATATATATATGTATATATATATATATATTTGCCCATAAAATAATTATTTAATTATTTTCTTAGCAGATTTATTATTTTATTTTATTTAACTTTTATGAACTTACATTTATGAAATTAGGGTTTCTTTAAATTATTTATAATTTTTATTACATTATATCATAATGTAAAATATATTTAATGAATTTACTAGCTACTTTAGTCAATTTATCAACTTGTTTTAATCCATATTTTAGTGAACTAGTACCTAGCATTAAAAAATCTATAAATTTTATATTTTAAGTCCCATGGCAACTTAGCAACAAAATCATGTGTCATCTTTGTTAAAAGTTATCTACTAACCATTTTAACAATTTCTTTAAACTAACATAATATTTAGTTATGAAGTTCATATTTTTCATTTAAGGTCCCATGTATATATATATTTAACCATACTTGTGATTTGGTCAAATTATCATCTAGTCATAACCCAACTTTTGTAATACTATATTACCATTCATCAACTTAGTTTAACTTGAAGAAGATGTATAAGTATTCATAATAACACTTGTAAATAATTAAAGTTACATAACCATAATATAACCCTTTTGTAGTTTTTCTTGAGTTTTAACAATTTTTATAACTTTTATAAAATCATCAACTAGTAATTTCTTCAAACATGGATTTATGAGCATTTACTTTTTAAGAACAAGAATCATTATTTAACTCATGTTAAAATGTTTTATATGAATTATTATTCTTGAAACTCTTTGTTGGTAAAAACATTATTTTTTACATGAAATATTTTTGTGAATGAAGATGGTTACACATGAACTAGTTTATAGTAAAACATAACAAAGTAAAATATATATAAACAAGAAGAAGTTATTCTCACTAAAAACAAGCAAGGAAAGGTGGAAGGAGAGATGTAGGAAGCTTGAAAACTCTAGAAATTGCTTGATCTTCTATAATGACACTTAGAATACCCTTGATTTGTAGAAGATAAATTTGAAAAGTGATGGAATGATGGAGTTGGTATGGTGAACGTTTTTTTTAGAGGGAGGAAGAGAAGAAATGATGAGATGTGTATGTGAAATTTGATGTATGTGCTTCATTTTAAAAAGACATCTTCCATTCATGGTCAAATTTATGAGAGGTGAGGTGGTTAAATATGTTAAGGGCCAAAGTCCTTTCATCACTCAAATAAATATTTATAAAAATAGAAATCCTCAAACTTGACAAAAGTCAAAGGATTTTGTGGGGATTTGGTGAAAAGCAAAGAAGATGTGCAGGGTAAAATTAAGGGGGAAACGACCAATATGATGGAATTGGGAGGTTTATTTTCAATTTAAGTAGTATTAGGTATTTTGAGTGGTATTTGTTACACTATGGTAATTTTTACATATTTTTATATTTTTACTTTTTACTTTTTAAAATACATAAAAATATTATAAGAAATCATATAATATCATATATTTTAATATTGATAATATGTAAATAATAACTCGTGTATCTAGTAGTTGCGTTATACGAGTTTTATCCGGGTAAAATATCAATTTACGCGTTAAGGTTTATCTTAAATTTTAAACTTTTTCAATGTATTTAATTTGGAATCTAAGGTACTTTGAAACAATTTAAAGTATTCATTGACACATATATATATTAATTATCACCAACGTTCGTGTGTGCTTGTATCGCATGTAAAAATGGTAATTACGGCGAATTACCGATGCATGAAATGTTATGCGTGAAATTTTGCAATACATAAAACGACTTCAATAAATGTAATCAAATTGAAAATAAAGTATTATAGATGTAATTATAACCAAGTCAAGGACGGATATTGACCTGAAATTGCCGGTTGTCACATATAAGGAGACCACATAAATCAACCTTGAACCGATCAACTTTTTCCAAACTCATACAAAACACTCAACAACCATCTTTAAACACCCTTGCATTTAAAATACATATAAATGAATCAAAATGACAACTCTCGGTCCACATAATCATTTAATGTGCACCAGCGGAACATTAACAGTTGTAAATTACCGAAAAACTACTATTATTCACTCAATATGAACCGAGAATCACGTTACAATTGTCGAATGAACATAATCAGACGTTAAGGATATAACTCAATGTGTGATCAATGAATAAAAGGTCAAATCAAGCTAACATGACCAAGTAAATGAGATTTACATAAATTTCCAACAAAATTATGTAATAATATATTGGTGGATCAAAGTATTTGAGAAAGTTTACAATAAATCACGGGAAACGAACTAAATATAAGAACTCATTAAACAACGATAGTTCTCGCATGCATAGTTCTTGCTTGTTGTAAAAACATGCAATCTTATGCGGTTTCGCTTATCAAGCCTTCTAAACACACTCCTGTGCAAATTTAATCTAATCAAACCGTAATGATCAATGATATCACACTAAACAATAACAAAAGGGGAGTTTGAATGCACTATTAAAACCAAAACCAAAACGTATAAGGAGACCACATAAATCAATCTTGAACCGATCAACTTCTTCCGAACTCATACAAAACACTCAACAACCATCTTTAAACACCCTTGCATTTAGAATACATATAAATGAATCAAAATGACAACTCTCGGTCCACATAATCAATTAATGTGGACCAGGGGAACTTTAACCGTTGTAAAGTACCCAAAAACTACTCGTATTCACCCAATATGAACCGAGAATCAAGTTACAGTTGTCGAATGAACGTAATCAGATGTGAAGGATATAACTCAATGTGAGATCAATGAATAAAAAGTCAAATCAAGCTAACACGACCAAGTGAATTAGATTTACATGAATTTCCAACAAAATTATGCAATAATATATTTGTGGATCAAAGTATTCGCGAAAGCTTACAATACAAAATGGGAAAAGAACTACGTATACAAACTCATTATACAAAGATAGTTCTCCTATGGATAGTTATTGCTTGCTGTAAAAACATGTAATCCTATGCGATTTCGCTTATCAAGCCTTTTAAACACAATCCTGTGCTAATTTAATCAAATCAAACCGTAATGATTAATGAAATCACACTACACAACAACAAAAGGAAAGTTTGAATACACTATTAAAACCAGAACCAAAACATATAAGGAGACCACATAAATCAACCTTGAATCGATCAACTTCTTTCGAACTCATACAAAACACTCAACAACCATCTTTAAACACCCTTGCATTTAGAATACATATAAATGAATCAAAATGACAACTCTCAGTCCACATAATCAATTAATGTGCACCAGGGGAACTTTAACAGTTGTAAAGTACCAAAAAACTACTCGTATTCACTCAATATGAACCGAGAATCAAGTTATATTTGTCGAATAAATGTTATCAGACGTTAAGGATATAACCCAATGTGTGATCATTGAATAAAAAGTCAAATCAAGCTAACACGACCAAGTGAATTAGATTTACATGAATTTCCAACAAATTTAGGTAATAATATATTGGTGGATCAAAGTATTCGCGAAATCTTACAAAACAAAATGGGAAAACAACTACGTGTACAAACTCATTAAACAAAGATAGTTCTCGCATGGATAGTTCTTTCTTGTTGTAAAAACATGTAATCCTATGCGGTTTCGCTTATCAAGCCTTTTAAACCCAATCTTGTGCTAATTTTAATCAAATTAAACCGTAATGATCAATGAAATCACACTACACAATAACAAAAGAAAAGTTTGAATACACTATTAAAACCACAACCAAAACTTATAAGGATACCACATAAATCAACCTTGAATCGATCAACTTCGTCCGAACTCATACAAAACACTCAACAACCATTTTTAAACACCCTTGCATTTAGAATACATATAAGTGAATCAAAATGACAACTCTCGGTCCACATAATAATCTAATGTGCACCAGTGGAACCTTAATAGTTGTAAAGTATCGAAAAACTACTCTTATTCACTCAATATGAACCGAGAATCGAGTTACAGTTGTCGAATGAACGTTATCAGACGTTAAGGATATAACTCAATGTGTGATCAATTATTAAAAAGTCAAATCAAGCTAACACGACCAAGTGAATTAGATTTACATGAATTTCCAACAAAATTAGGTAATAATATATTGGTGGATCAAAGTATTCGCGAAAGCTAACAATACAAAATGGGAAAAGAACTACGTGTACAAACTCATTAAACAAAGATAGTTCTCGCATGGATAGGTTTTTCTTGTTGTAAAAACATGTAATCCTATGCAGTTTTGCTTATCAAGCATTTTAAACACAATCCTGTGCTAATTTTAATCAAATCAAACCGTAATGATCAATGAAATCACACTACACAATAACAAAAGAAAAGTTTGAATACACTATTAAAACCAAAACCAAAACATATATGGAGACCACATAAATCAACCTTGAATCGATCAACTTCATCCGAACTCATACAAAACACACAACAACCATCTTTAAACACCCTTGCATTTAGAATACATATAAATGAATCAAAATGACAACTCTCGGTCCACATAATCAATTAATGTGGACCAGGGGAACTTTAACCGTTGTAAAGTACCGAAAAACTACTCGTATTCACTCAATATGAACCAAGAATCAAGTTACAGTTGTCGAATGAACGTAATCAGATGTGAAGGATATAACTCAATGTGTGATCAATGAATAAAAAGTCAAATCAAGCTAACACGACCAAGTGAATTAGATTTACATGAATTTCCAACAAAATTATGCAATAATATATTTGTGGATCAAAGTATTCGCGAAAGCTTACAATACAAAATGGGAAAAGAACTACGTATACAAACTCATTATACAAAGATAGTTCTCGCATGGATAGTTATTACTTGTTGTAAAAACATGTAATCCTATGCGATTTCGCTTATCAAGCCTTTTAAACACATTCCCGTGCTAACTTAATCAATTCAAACCGTAATGATCAATGAAATCACACTAAACAATAACAAAAGGAAAGTTTGAATACACTATTAAAACCAAAACCAAAACATATAAGGAGACCACATAAATCAACCTTGAATCGATCAACTTCTTCCGAATTCATACAAAACACTCAACAACCATCTTTAGACACCCTTGCATTTAGAATATATATAAATGAATCAAAATGACAACTCTCGGTCCACATAATCAATTAATGTGCACCAGGGGAACTTTAATAGTTGTAAAGTACCGGCAAACTACTCGTATTCACTCAATATGAACCGAGAATCAAGTTATAATTGTCGAATAAATGTTATCAGACGTTAAGGATATAACTCAATGTGTGATCAATGAATAAAAAGTCAAATCAAGCTAACACGACCAAGTGAATTAGATTTACATGAATTTCCAACAAAATTAGGTAATAATATATCGGTGGATCAAAGTATTCGCGAAAACTTACAATTCAAAATGGGAAAAGAACTATGTGTACAAACTCATTAAACAAAGATAGTTCTCGCATTGATAGTTCTTTCTTGTTGTAAAAACATGTAATCCTAAACGGTTTCGCTTACCAAGCCTTTTAAACACAATCCTGTGCTAATTTTAATCAAATCAAACCGTAATGATCAATGAAATCACAGTACACAGTAACAAAAGAAAATTTTGAATACACTATTAAAACCAAAATCAAAACATATAAGGAGACCACATAAATCAACCTTGAATAGATCTACTTTTCCCGAACTCATACACAACACTCAACAACCATCTTTAAACACCCTTGCATTTAGAATACATATAAATGAATCAAAATGACCACTCTCGGTCCACATAATCAATTAATGTGCACCAGGGGAACTTTAACCGTTGTAAAGTACCGAAAAACTACTTGTATTCACTCAATATGAATCGAGAATCAAGTTATAATTGTCGAATAAATGTTATCAGACGTTAAGGATATAACTCAATGTGTGATCATTGAATAAAAAGTCAAATCAAGCTAACACGACCAAGTGAATTAGATTTACATGAATTTCCAACAAAATTAGGTAATAATATATTGGTGGATCAAAGTATTCGCGAAAGCTTACAATATAAAATGGGAAAAGAATCACGTGTACAAACTCATTAAACAAAGATAGTTCTCGCATGGATAGTTCTTTCTTGTTGTAAAAACATGTAATCCTATGCGGTTTCGCTTACCAAGCCTTTTAAACTCACAATCCTGTGCTAATTTTAATCAAATTAAACCGTAATGATCAATGAAATCACACTACACAATAACAAAAGAAAAGTTTGAATACACTATTAAAACCAAAACCAAAACATATAAGGAGACCTCATAAATCAACCTTGAATCTATCAACTTCCTCCGAACACATACAAAACACTCAACAACCATCTTTAAACACCCTTGCATTTAGAATACATATAAATGAATCAAAATGACAACTCTCGGTCCACATAATCAATTAATGTGTACCAGGGGAACTCTAACCGTTGTAAATTACCGAAAAACTACTCGTATTCACTCAATATGAACCGAGAATCAAGTTACAGTTATCGAATGAACGTAATCAGACGTGAAGGATATAACTCATTGTGTGATCAATGAATAAAAAGTCAAATCAAGCTAACACGACCAAGTGAATTAGATTTAGATGAATTTCCAACAAAATTAAGCAATAATATATTTGTGGATCAAAGTATTCGCGAAAGCTTACAATACAAAATGGGAAAAGAACTACGTATACAAACTCATTAAACAAAGATAGTTCTCACATGGATAGTTCTTTCTTGTTGTAAAAACATGTAATCCTATGCGGTTTCGCTTATCATGCTTTTTAAAAACAATCCTGTGCTAATATAATCAAATCAAACCGTAGTGATTAATGAAATCACACTACACAATAACAAAAGGAGAGTTTGAATACACTATTAAAACCAAAACTAAAACATATAAGGAGACCACATAAATCAAACTTGAATCGATCAACTTCTACCGAACTCATACAAAACACTCAACAACCATATTTAAACACCGTTGCATTTAAAATACATATAAATGAATCAAAATGACAACTCTCGGTCCACATAATCAATTAATGTGCACCAGTGAAACTTTAACAGTTGTAAAGTACCGAAAAACTACTCGTATTCACTCAATATGAACCGAGAATCAAGTTATAATTGTCGAATAAATGTTATTAGACCTTAAGGATATAACTCAACGTGTGATCATTGAATAAAAAGTCAAATCAAGCTAACACGACCAAGTGAATTAGATTTAAATGAATGTCCAACAAAATTAGGTAATAATATATTGGTGGATCAAAGTATTCGCGAAAACTTACAATACAAAATGGGAAAAGAACTACGTGTACAAACTCATTAAACAAAGATAGTTCTCGCATGGATAGTTCTTTCTTGTTGTAAAAACATGTAATCCTAAACGGTTTCGCTTACCAAGCCTTTTAAACACAATTCTGTGCTAATTTTAATCAAATCAAACCGTAATGATCAATGAAATCACACTACATAATAACAAAAGAAAATTTTGAATACACTATTAAAACCAAAATCAAAACATATAAGGAGACCACATAAATCAACCTTGAATCGATCTACTTTTTTCGAACTCATACACAACACTCAACAACCATCTTTAAACACCCTTGCATTTAGAATACATATAAATGAATCAAAATGACCACTCTCGGTCCACATAATCAATTAATGTACACCAGGTGAACTTTAACCGTTGTAAAGTACCGAAGAACTACTCGTATTCACTCAATATTAACCGAGAATCAAGTTATAATTGTCGAATAAATGTTATCAGACGTTAAGGATATAACTCAATGTGTGATCATTGAATAAAAAGTCAAATCAAGCTAACACGACCAAGTGAATTAGATTTACATGAATTTCCAACAAAATTAGGTAATAATATATTGGTGGATCAAAGTATTCGCGAAAGCTTACAATATAAAATGTGAAAAGGACTACGTGTACAAACTCATTAAACAAAGATATTTCTCACATAGATAGTTATTTCTTGTTGTAAAAACATGTAATCCTATGCGGTTTCGCTTATCATGCCTTTTAAACACAATCTTGTGCTAATATAATCAAATCAAACCGTAATGATCAATGAAATCACACTACACAGTAACAAAAGGAAAGTTTGAATACACTATTAAAACCAAAACCAAAACATATAAGAAGACCACATAAATCAACCTTGAATCGATCAACTTCTTCCGAACTCATACAAAACACTCAACAACCATCTTTAAACACCTTTGCATTTAGAATACATATAAATGAATCAAAATGACAACTCTCGGTCCACATAATCAATTAATGTGCACCAGGGGAACCTTAACATTTGTAAAGTACCGAAAAACTACTCTTATTCACTTAATATGAACCGAGAATCAAGTTACAGTTGTGGAATGAACGTTATTAGACGTAAAGAATATAACTCAATGTGTGATCAATGAATAAAAAGTCAAATCAAGCTAACCCGACCAAGTGAATTAGATTTACATGAATTTCCAACAAATTTAGGTAATAATATATTGATGGACCAAAGTATTCACGAAAGCTTACAATACAAAATGGTAAAAGAACTACGTGTACAAACTCATTAAACAAAGATAGTTCTCGCATGGATAGTTATAACTTGTTGTAAAAACATGTAATACTATGCGGTTTTGCTTACCAAGCCTTTTAAACACAATCCTGTGCTAATTTTAATCAAATCAAACCGTAATGATCAATGAAATCACACTACACAATAACAAAAGAAAAATTTGAATACACTATTAAGATCAAAACCAAAACATATAAGAAGACCACACAAATCAACCTTGAATAGATCAACTTTTTCCGAACTCATACAAAACACTCAACAACCGTCTTTAAACACCCTTGCACTTAGAATACATATAAATGAATCAAAATGACCACTCTCGGTCCACACAATCAATTAATGTGCACCAGGGGAACTTCAACAGTTGTAAAGTACCGAAAAACTACTCCTATTCACCCAATATGAACCGAGAATCAAGTTATAATTGTCGAATAAATGTTATCAGACGTTAAGGATATAACTCAATGTGTGATCATTGAATAAAAAGTCAAATCAAGCTAACACGACCAAGTGAATTAGATTTACATGAATTTCCAACAAAATTAGGTAATAATATATTGGTGGATCAAAGTATTCGCGAAAGCTTACAATATAAAATGGGAAAAGAATCACGTGTACAAACTCATTAAACAAAGATAGTTCTCGCATGGATAGTTCTTTCTTGTTGTAAAAACATGTAATCCTATGCGGTTTCGCTTACCAAGCCTTTTAAACACACAATCCTGTGCTAATTTTAATCAAATTAAACCGTAATGATTAATGAAATCACACTACACAATAACAAAAGAAAAGTTTGAATACACTATTAAAACCAAAACCAAAACATATAAGGAGACCTCATAAATCAACCTTGAATCTATCAACTTCCTCCGAACACATACAAAACACTCAACAACCATCTTTAAACACCCTTGCATTTAGAATACATATAAATGAATCAAAATGACAACTCTCGGTCCACATAATCAATTAATGTGTACCAGGGGAACTCTAACCGTTGTAAATTACCGAAAAACTACTCGTATTCACTCAATATGAACCGAGAATCAAGTTACAGTTATCGAATGAACGTAATCAGAAGTGAAGGATATAACTCATTGTGTGATCAATGAATAAAAAGTCAAATCAAGCTAACACGACCAAGTGAATTAGATTTAGATGAATTTCCAACAAAATTAAGCAATAATATATTTGTGGATCAAAGTATTCGCGAAAGCTTACAATACAAAATGGGAAAAGAACTACGTATACAAACTCATTAAACAAAGATAGTTCTCACATGGATAGTTCTTTCTTGTTGTAAAAACATGTAATCCTATGCGGTTTCGCTTATCATGCTTTTTAAAAACAATCCTGTGCTAATATAATCAAATCAAACCGTAATGATTAATGAAATCACACTACACAATAACAAAAGGAAAGTTTGAATACACTATTAAAACCAAAACTAAAACATATAAGGAGACCACATAAATCAACCTTGAATCGATCAACTTCTTCCGAACTCATACAAAACACTCAACAACCATCTTTAAACACCCTTGCATTTAAAATACATATAAATGAATCAAAATGACAACTCTCGGTCCACATAATCAATTAATGTGCACCAGTGAAACTTTAACAGTTGTAAAGTACCGAAAAACTATTCGTATTCACTCAATATGAACCGAGAATCAAGTTATAATTGTCGAATAAATGTTATTAGACCTTAAGGATATAACTCAACGTGTGATCATTGAATAAAAAGTCAAATCAAGCTAACATGACCAAGTGAATTAGATTTAAATGAATGTCCAACAAAATTAGGTAATAATATATTGGTGGATCAAAGTATTCGCGAAAACTTACAATACAAAATGGGAAAATAACTACGTGTACAAACTCATTAAACAAAGATAGTTCTCGCATGGATAGTTCTTTCTTGTTGTAAAAACATGTAATCCTAAACGGTTTCGCTTACCAAGCCTTTTAAACACAATTCTGTGCTAATTTTAATCAAATCAAACCGTAATGATCAATGAAATCACACTACACAATAACAAAAGAAAAATTTGAATACACTATTAAAACCAAAATGAAAACATATAAGGAGACCACATAAATCAACCTTGAATCGATCTACTTTTTTCGAACTCATACACAACACTCAACAACCATCTTTAAACACCCTTGCATTTAGAATACATATAAATGAATCAAAATGACCACTCTCGGTCCACATAATCAATTAATGTGCACCAGGTGAACTTTAACCGTTGTAAAGTACCGAAGAACTACTCGTATTCACTCAATATTAACCGAGAATCAAGTTATAATTGTCGAATAAATGTTATCAGACGTTAAGGATATAACTCAATGTGTGATCATTGAATAAAAAGTCAAATCAAGCTAACACGACCAAGTGAATTAGATTTACATGAATTTCCAACAAAATTAGGTAATAATATATTGATGGACCAAAGTATTCACGACAGCTTACAATACAAAATGGTAAAAGAACTACGTGTACAAACTCATTAAACAAAGATAGTTCTCGCATGGATAGTTATAACTTGTTGTAAAAACATGTAATACTATGCGGTTTTGCTTACCAAGCCTTTTAAACACAATCCTGTGCTAATTTTAATCAAATCAAACCGTAATGATCAATGAAATCACACTACACAATAACAAAAGAAAAATTTGAATACACTATTAAAATCAAAACCAAAACATATAAGAAGACCACACATATCAACCTTGAATCGATCAACTTTTTCCGAACTCATACAAAACACTCAACAACCATCTTTAAACACCCTTGCACTTAGAATACATATAAATGAATCAAAATGACCACTCTCAGTCCACATAATCAATTAATGTGCACCAGGGGAACTTTAACAGTTGTAAAGTACCGAAAAACTACTCCTATTCACCCAATATGAACCGAGAATCAAGTTATAATTGTCGAATAAATGTTATCAGACGTTAAGGATATAACTCAATGTGTGATCATTGAATAAAAAGTCAAATCAAGCTAACACGACCAAGTGAATTAGATTTAAATGAATGTCCAACAAAAATAGGTAATAATATATTGGTGGATCAAAGTATTCGCGAAAACTTACAATACAAAATGGGAAAAGAACTACGTGTACAAACTCATTAAACAAAGATAGTTCTCGCATGGATAGTTCTTTCTTGTTGTAAAAACATGTAATCCTAAACGGTTTCGCTTACCAAGCCTTTTAAACACAATTCTGTGCTAATTTTAATCAAATCAAACCGTAATGATCAATGAAATCACACTACACAATAACAAAAGAAAAATTTGAATACACTATTAAAACCAAAATCAAAACATATAAGGAGACCACATAAATCAACCTTGAATCGATCTACTTTTTTCGAACTCATACACAACACTCAACAACCATCTTTAAACACCCTTGCATTTAGAATACATATAAATGAATCAAAATGACCACTCTCGGTCCACATAATCAATTAATGTGCACCAGGTGAACTTTAACCGTTGTAAAGTACCGAAGAACTACTCGTATTCACTCAATATTAACCGAGAATCAAGTTATAATTGTCGAATAAATGTTATCAGACGTTAAGGATATAACTCAATGTGTGATCATTGAATAAAAAGTCAAATCAAGCTAACACGACCAAGTGAATTAGATTTACATGAATTTCCAACAAAATTAGGTAATAATATATTGGTGGATCAAAGTATTCGCGAAAGCTTACAATATAAAATGGGAAAAGAACTACGTGTACAAACTCATTAAACAAAGATAGTTCTCACATAGATAGTTATTTCTTGTTGTAAAAACATGTAATCCTATGCGGTTTCGCTTATCATGCCTTTTAAACACAATCCTGTGCTAATATAATCAAATCAAACCGTAATGATCAATGAAATCACCCTACATAGTAACAAAAGGAAAGTTTGAATACACTATTAAAACCAAAACCAAAACATATAAGGAGACCACATAAATCAACCTTGAATCGATCAACTTCTTCCGAACTCATACAAAACACTCAACAACCATCTTTAAACACCTTTGCATTTAGAATACATATAAATGAATCAAAATGACAACTCTCGGTCCACATAATCAATTAATGTGCACCAGGGGAACCTTAACATTTGTAAAGTACCGAAAAACTACTCTTATTCACTTAATATGAACCGAGAATCAAGTTACAGTTGTGGAATGAACGTTATTAGACGTGAAGGATATAACTCAATGTGTGATCAATGAATAAAAAGTCAAATCAAGCTAACACGACCAAGTGAATTAGATTTACATGAATTTCCAACAAATTTAGGTAATAATATATTGGTGGACCAAAGTATTCGCGAAAGCTTACAATACAAAATGGTAAAAGAACTACGTGTACAAACTCATTAAACAAAGATAGTTCTCGCACGGATAGTTATAACTTGTTGTAAAAACATGTAATACTATGCGGTTTTGCTTACCAAACCTTTTAAACACAATCCTGTGCTAATTTTAATCAAATCAAACCGTAATGATCAATGAAATCACACTACACAATAACAAAAGAAAAATTTGAATACACTATTAAAATCAAAACCAAAACATATAAGAAGACCACACAAATCAACCTTGAATCGATCAACTTTTTTCGAACTCATACAAAACACTCAACAACCATCTTTAAACACCCTTGCACTTAGAATACATATAAATGAATCAAAATGACCACTCTCGGTCCACATAATCAATTAATGTGCACCAGGGGAACTTTAACAGTTGTAAAGTACCAAAAAACTACTCCTATTCACCCAATATGAACCGAGAATCAAGTTATAATTGTCGAATAAATGTTATCAGACGTTAAGGATATAACTCAATGTGTGATCATTGAATAAAAAGTCAAATCAAGCTAACACGACCAAGTGAATTAGATTTACATGAATTTCCAACAAAATTAGGTAATAATATATTGGTGGATCAAAGTTTTCGCGAAAGCTTACAATACAAAATGGGAAAAGAACTACGTGTACAAACTCATTAAACAAAAATAGTTCTCGCATGGATAGTTCTTTCTTGTTGTAAAAACATGTAATCCTATGCGGTTTCGCTTACCAAGCCTTTTAAAAACAATCCTGTGCTAATTTTAATCAAATCAAACCGTAATGATCAATGAAATCACACTGCACAATAACAAAAGAAAAATTTGAATACACTATTAAAACCAAAATCCAAACATATAAGGAGACCACATAAATCAACCTTGAATCGATCAACTTTTTCCGAACTCATACACAACACTCAACAACCATCTTTAAACAACCTTGCATTTAGAATACATATAAATGAATCAAAATGACCACTCTCGGTCCACATAATCAATTAATGTGCACGAGGGGAACTTTAACCGTTGCAAAGTACCGAAAAACTACTCGTATTCACTCAATATGAACGGAGAATCAAGTTACAGTTGTCGAATGAACGTAATCAGACGTGAAGGATATAACTCAATGTGTGATCAATGAATAAAAAGTCAAATCAAGCTAACACGACCAAGTGAATTAGATTTACATGAATTTCCAACAAAATTAGGTAATAATATATTGGTGGATCAAAGTATTCGCGAAAGCTTACAATACAAAATGGGAAAAGAACTACGTGTAGAAACTCATTAAACAAAGATAGTTCTCGCATGGATAGTTCTTTCTTGTTGTAAAAACATGTAATCCTATGCGTTTCGCTTATCAAGCCTTTTAAACACAATCCTGTGCTAATTTTAATCAAATCATACCGTAATGATCAATGAAATCACACTATACAATAACAACAGAAAAGTTTGAATACACTATTAAAATCAAAACCAAAACATATAAGGAGACCACATAAATCAACCTGGAATCGATCAACTTCTTCCAAACTCATACAAAACACTCAACAACCATCTTTAAACACCCTTGCATTTAGAATACATATAAATGAATCAAAATGACAACTCTCGGTCCACATAATCAATTAATGTGCACTAGTGGAACTTTAACAGTTGTAAAGTACCGAAAAACTACACGTATTCACTCAATATGAACCGAGAATCAAGTTATAATTGTCGAATAAATGTTATTAGACGTTAAGGATATAACTCAATGTGTGATCATTGAATAAAAAGTAAAATCAAGCTAACACGACCAAGTGAATTAGATTTACATGAATTTCCAACAAAATTAGGTAATAATATATTCGTGGATCAAAGTATTCGCGAAAGCTTACAATACAAAATGGGAAAAGAACTACGTGTACAAACTCATTAAACAAAGATAGTTCTCGCATGGGTAGTTCTTTCTTGTTGTAAAAACATGTAATCGTATACGGTTTCGCTTACCAAGCCTTTTAAACACAATCCTGTGCTAATTTTAATCAAATCAAACCGTAATGATCAATGAAATCACACTACACAATAACAAAAGAAAATTTTGAATACACTATTTAAACCAAAATCAAAACATATAAGAAGACCACATAAATCAACCTCGAATCGATCAACTTTTTCCGAACTCATACACAACACTCAACAACCATCTTTAAACACCCTTGCATTTAGAATACATATAAATGAATCAAAATGACCACTCTCGGTCCACATAATCAATTAAAGTGCACCCGAGGAACTTTAACCGTTGTAAAGTATCGAAAAACTACTCGTATTCACTCAATATGAACCGAGAATCAAGTTATAATTGTCGAATAAATGTTATCAGACGTTAAGGATATAACTCAATGTGTGATCATTGAATAAAAAGTCAAATCAAGCTAACACGACCAAGTGAATTAGATTTACATGAATTTCCAACAAAATTAGGTAATAATATATTGGTGGATCCAAGTATTCGCGAAAGCTTACAATACAAAATGGGAAAAGAACTACGTGTACAAACTCATTAAACAAAGATAGTTCTCACATGGATAGTTCTTTCTTGTTGTAAAAACATGTAATCCTATGCGGTTTCGCTTATCAGGCCTTTTAAACACAATCCTGTGCTAATATAATCAAATCAAACCGTAATGATTAATGAAATCACACTACACAATAACAAAAGGAAAGTTTGAATACACTATTAAAACCAAAACCAAAACGTATAAGGTGACCACATAAATCAACCTTGAATCGATCAACTTTTTCCGAACTCATACAAAACACTCAACAACCATCTTTAAACACCCTTGCATTTAGAATACATATAAATGAATCAAAATGACAACTCTCGGCCCACATAATCAATTAATGTGCACCAGTGGAACTTTAACAGTGGTAAATTACCGAAAAACTACTCGTATTCACTCAATAAGAACCGAGAATCAAGTTATAATTGTCGAATAAATGTTATCAGACGTTAAGGATATAACTCAATGTGTGATCATTGAATAAAATGTAAAATCAAGCTAACACGACCAAGTGAATTAGATTTACATTAATTTCCAACAAAATTAGGTAATAATATATTGGTGGATCAAAGTATTCGCGAAAGCTTACAATACAAAATAGGAAATGAACTACGTGTACAAACTCATTAAACAAAGATAGTTCTCGCATGGATAGTAATTTCTTGTTGTAAAAACATATAATCCTATACGGTTTCGCTTACCAAGCCTTTTAAACACAATCCTGTGCTAATTTTAATCAAATCAAACCGTAATGATCAATGAAATCACAATACACAATAACAAAAGAAAATTTTGAATACACTATTAAAACCAAAATCAAAACATATAAGGAGACCACATAAATCAACCTCGAATCGATCAACTTTTTCCGAACGCATACACAACACTCAACAACCATCTTTAAACACCCTTGCATTTAGAATACATATAAATGAATCAAAATGACCACTCTCGGTCCACATACTCAATTAATGTGCACTAGGGGAACTTTAACCGTTGTAAAGTACCGAAAAACTACTCGTATTCACTCAATATGAACCGAGAATCAAGTTATAATTGTGGAATAAATGTTATCAGACATTAAGGATATAACTCAATGTGTGATCATTGAATAAAAGGTCAAATCAAGCTAACACGACAAAGTGAATTAGATTTACATGAATTTCCAACAAAATTAGGTAATAATATATTGGTGGATCAAAGTATTAGCGAAAGCTTACAATACAAAATGGGAAAAGAACTACGTGTACAAACTCATTAAACAAAGATAGTTCTCACATGGATAGTTCTTTCTTGTTGTAAAAACATGTAATCCTATGCGGTTTCGCTTATCATGCCTTTTAAACACAATCCTGTGCTAATATAATCAAATCAAACCGTAATGATCAATGAAATCATACTACACAATAACAAAAGGAAAGTTTGAATACACTATTAAAACCAAAACCAAAACGAATAAGGAGACCACATAAATCAACCTTGAATCGATCAACTTCTTCCGAACTCATACAAAACTCTCAACAACCATCTTTAAACACCCTTGCATTTAGAATACATATAAATGAATCAAAATGACAACTCTCGGCGCACATAATCAATTAATGTGCACCAGTGATACTTTAACAGTTGTAAAGTTCCGAAAAACTACTCGTATTCACTCAATATGAACCGAGAATCAAGTTATAATTGTCGAATAAATGTTATCAGACGTTAAGGATATAACTCAATGTGTGATCATTGAATAAAAAGTAAAATCAAGCTAACATGGCCAAGTGAATTAGATTTACATGAATTTCCAACAAAATTAGGTAATAATATATTGGTGGATCAAAGTATTCGCGAAAGCTTACAATACAAAATGGGAAAAGAACTACGTGTACAAACTCATTAAACAAAGATAGTTCTCGCATGGGTAGTTCTTTCTTGTTGTAAAAACATGTAATCGTATACGGTTTCGCTTACCAAGCCTTTTAAACACAATCCTGTGCTAATTTTAATCAAATCAAACCGTAATGATCAATGAAATCACACTACACAATAACAAAAGAAAAATTTGAATACACTATTAAAACCAAAATCAAAACATATAAGGAGACCACATAAATCAACCTCGAATCGATCAACTTTTTCCGAACTCATACACAACACTCAACAACCATCTTTAAACACCCTTGCATTTAGAATACATATAAATGAATCAAAATGACCACTCTCGGTCCACATAATCAATTAAAGTGCACCCGGGGAACTTTAACCGTTGTAAAGTATCGAAAAACTACTCGTATTCACTCAATATGAACCGAGAATCAAGTTATAATTGTCGAATAAATGTTATCAGACGTTAAGGATATAACTCAATGTGTGATCATTGAATAAAAAGTCAAATCAAGCTAACACGACCAAGTGAATTAGATTTACATGAATTTCCAACAAAATTAGGTAATAATATATTGGTGGATCCAAGTATTCGCGAAAGCTTACAATACAAAATGGGAAAAGAACTACGTGTACAAACTCATTAAACAAAGATAGTTCTCACATGGATAGTTCTTTCTTGTTGTAAAAACATGTAATCCTATGCGGTTTCGCTTATCAGGCCTTTTAAACACAATCCTGTGCTAATATAATCAAATCAAACCGTAATGATTAATGAAATCACACTACACAATAACAAAAGGAAAGTTTGAATACACTATTAAAACCAAAACCAAAACGTATAAGGTGACCACATAAATCAACCTTGAATCGATCAACTTTTTCCGAACTCATACAAAACACTCAACAACCATCTTTAAACACCCTTGCATTTAGAATACATATAAATGAATCAAAATGACAACTCTCGGCCACATAATCAATTAATGTGCACCAGTGGAACTTTAACAGTGGTAAATTACCGAAAAACTACTCGTATTCACTCAATAAGAACCGAGAATCAAGTTATAATTGTCGAATAAATGTTATCAGACGTTAAGGATATAACTCAATGTGTGATCATTGAATAAAATGTAAAATCAAGCTAACACGACCAAGTGAATTAGATTTACATTAATTTCCAACAAAATTAGGTAATAATATATTGGTGGATCAAAGTATTCGCGAAAGCTTACAATACAAAATAGGAAATGAACTACGTGTACAAACTCATTAAACAAAGATAGTTCTCGCATGGATAGTAATTTCTTGTTGTAAAAACATGTAATCCTATACGGTTTCGCTTACCAAGCCTTTTAAACACAATCCTGTGCTAATTTTAATCAAATCAAACCGTAATGATCAATGAAATCACAATACACAATAACAAAAGAAAATTTTGAATACACTATTAAAACCAAAATCAAAACATATAAGGAGACCACATAAATCAACCTCGAATCGATCAACTTTTTCCGAACGCATACACAACACTCAACAACCATCTTTAAACACCCTTGCATTTAGAATACATATAAATGAATCAAAATGACCACTCTCGGTCCACATAATCAATTAATGTGCACTAGGGGAACTTTAACCGTTGTAAAGTACCGAAAAACTACTCGTATTCACTCAATATGAACCGAGAATCAAGTTATAATTGTGGAATAAATGTTATCAGACATTAAGGATATAACTCAATGTGTGATCATTGAATAAAAGGTCAAATCAAGCTAACACGACAAAGTGAATTAGATTTACATGAATTTCCAACAAAATTAGGTAATAATATATTGGTGGATCAAAGTATTAGCGAAAGCTTACAATACAGAATGGGAAAAGAACTACGTGTACAAACTCATTAAACAAAGATAGTTCTCACATGGATAGTTCTTTCTTGTTGTAAAAACATGTAATCCTATGCGGTTTCGCTTATCATGCCTTTTAAACACAATCCTGTGCTAATATAATCAAATCAAACCGTAATGATCAATGAAATCATACTACACAATAACAAAAGGAAAGTTTGAATACACTATTAAAACCAAAACCAAAACGAATAAGGAGACCACATAAATCAACCTTGAATCGATCAACTTCTTCCGAACTCATACAAAACTCTCAACAACCATCTTTAAACACCCTTGCATTTAGAATACATATAAATGAATCAAAATGACAACTCTCGGCGCACATAATCAATTAATGTGCACCAGTGATACTTTAACAGTTGTAAAGTTCCGAAAAACTACTCGTATTCACTCAATATGAACCGAGAATCAAGTTATAATTGTCGAATAAATGTTATCAGACGTTAAGGATATAACTCAATGTGTGATCATTGAATAAAAAGTAAAATCAAGCTAACATGGCCAAGTGAATTAGATTTACATGAATTTCCAACAAAATTAGGTAATAATATATTGGTGGATCAAAGTATTCGCGAAAGCTTACAATACAAAATGGGAAAAGAACTACGTGTACAAACTCATTAAACAAAGATAGTTCTCGCATGGGTAGTTCTTTCTTGTTGTAAAAACATGTAATCGTATACGGTTTCGCTTACCAAGCCTTTTAAACACAATCCTGTGCTAATTTTAATCAAATCAAACCGTAATGATCAATGAAATCACACTACACAATAACAAAAGAAAATTTTGAATACACTATTTAAACCAAAATCAAAACATATAAGAAGACCACATAAATCAACCTCGAATCGATCAACTTTTTCCGAACTCATACACAACACTCAACAACCATCTTTAAACACCCTTGCATTTAGAATACATATAAATGAATCAAAATGACCACTCTCGGTCCACATAATCAATTAATGTGCACGAGGGGAACTTTAACCGTTGTAAAGTACCGAAAAACTACTCGTATTCACTCAATATGAACCGAGAATCAAGTTATAATTGTCGAATAAATGTTATCAGACGTTAAGGATATAACTCAATGTGTGATCATTGAATAAAAAGTCAAATCAAGCTAACACGACAAAGTGAATTAGATTTACATGAATTTCCAACAAAATTAGGTAATAATATATTGGTGGATCAAAGTATTAGCGAAAGCTTACAATACAAAATGGGAAAAATACTACGTGTACAAACTCATTAAACAAAGATAGTTCTCACATGGATAGTTCTTTCTTGTTGTAAAAACATGTAATCCTATGCGGTTTCGCTTATCATGCCTTTTAAACACAACCCTGTGCTAATATAATCAAATCAAACCGTAATGATCAATGAAATCACACTACACAATAACAAAAAGAAAGTTTGAATACACTATTAAAACCAAAACCGAAACGTATAAGGAGACCACATAAATCAACCTTGAATCGATCAACTTCTTCTGAACTCATACAAAACACTCAACAACCATCTTTAAACACCCTTGCATTTAGAATACATATAAATGAATCAAAATGACAACTCTCGACGCACATAATCAATTAATGTGCACCAGTGGAACTTTAACAGTTGTAAAGTACCGAAAAACTACTCGTATTCACTCAATATGAACCGAGAATCAAGTTATAATTGTCGAATAAATGTTATCAGACGTTAAGGATATAACTCAATGTGTGATCATTGAATAAAAAGTAAAATCAAGCTAACACGGCCAAGTGAATTAGATTTACATGAATTTCCAACAAAATTAGGTAATAATATATTGGTGGATCAAAGTATTCGCGAAAGCTTACAATACAAAATGGGAAAAGAAGTACGTGTACAAACTCATTAAACAAAGATAGTTCTCGCATGGGTAGTTCTTTCTTGTTGTAAAAACATGTAATCCTATACAGTTTCGCTTACCAAGCCTTTTAAACACAATCCTGTGCTAATTTTAATCAAATCAAACCGTAATGATCAATGAAATCACACTACACAATAACAAAAGAAAATTTTGAATACACTATTTAAACCAAAATCAAAACATATAAGGAGACCACATAAATCAACCTCGAATCGATCAACTTTTTCCGAACTCATACACAACACTCAACAACCATCTTTAAATACCCTTGCATTTAGAATACTTATAAATGAATCAAAATGACCACTCTCGGTCCACATAATCAATTAATGTGCACCAGGGGAACCTTAACATTTGTAAAGTACCGGAAAACTACTCTTATTCACTTAATATGAACCGAGAATCAAGTTGCAGTTGTGGAATGAACGTTATTAGACGTGAAGGATATAACTCAATGTGTGATCAATGAATAAAAAGTCAAATCAAGCTAACACGACCAAGTGAATTAGATTTACATGAATTTCCAACAAATTTAGGTAATAATATATTGGTGGATGAAAGTATTCGCGAAAGCTTACAATACAAAATGGGAAAAGAACTACGTGTACAAACTCATTAAGCAAAGATAGTTCTCACATGGATAGTTCTTTCTTGTTGTAAAAACATGTAATCCTATACGGTTTCGCTTACCAAGCCTTTTAAACGCAATCCTGTGCTAATTTTAATCAAATCAAACCGTAATGATCAATGAAATCACACTACACAATAACAAAAGAAAATTTTGAATACACTATTAAAAGCAAAATCAAAACATATAAGGAGACCACATAAATCAACCTCGAATCGATCAACTTTTTCCGAACTCATACACAACACTCAACAACCATCTTTAAACACCCTTGCATTTAAAATACATATAAATGAATCAAAATGACCACTCTCGGTCCACATAATCAATTAATGTGCACCAGGGGAACCTTAACATTTGCAAAGTACCGGAAAACTACTCTTATTCACTTAATATGAACCGAGAATCAAGTTACAGTTGTGGAATGAACGTTATTAGACGTGAAGGATATAACTCAATGTGTGATCAATGAATAAAAAGTCAAATCAAGCTAACACGACCAAGTGAATTAGATTTACATGAATTTCCAACAAATTTAGGTAAATTGGTGGACCAAAGTATTCGCGAAAGCTTACAATACAAAATGGGAAAAGAACTACGTGTACAAACTCATTAAACAAAATAGTTCTCGCATGGATAGTTATTACTTGTTGTAAAAACATGTAATCCTATGCGGTTTCGCTTACCAAGCCTTTTAAACACAATCCTGTGCTAATTTTAATCAAATCAAACCGTAATGATCAATGAAATAACACTACACAATAACAAAAGAAAATTTTGAATGCACTATTAAAACCAAAACCAAAACATATAAGAAGACCACATAAATCAACCTTGAATAGATCAACTTCTTCCGAACTCATACAAAACACTCAACAACCATCTTTAAACACCCTTGCATTTAGAATACATATAAATGAATCAAAATGACCACTCTCAGTCCTCATAATCAATTAATGTGCACCAGGGGAACTTTAACCGTTGTAAAGTACCGAAAAACTACTCGTATTCACTCAATATGAACCGAGAATCAAGTTATAATTGTCGAATAAATGTTATCAGACGTGAAGGATATAACTCAATGTGTGATCATTGAATAAAAAGTAAAATCAAGCTAACACGGCCAAGTGAATTAGATTTACATGAATTTCCAACAAAATTAGGTAATAATATATTGGTGGATCAAAGTATTCGCGAAAGCTTACAATACAAAATGGGAAAAGAAGTACATGTACAAACTCATTAAACAAAGATAGTTCTCGCATGGGTAGTTCTTTCTTGTTGTAAAAACATGTAATCCTATACGGTTTCGCTTACCAAGCCTTTTAAACACAATCCTGTGCTAATTTTAATCAAATCAAACCGTAATGATCAATGAAATCACACTACACAATAACAAAAGAAAATTTTGAATACACTATTTAAACCAAAATCAAAACATATAAGGAGACCACATAAATCAACCTCGTATCGATCAACTTTTTCCGAACTCATACACAACACTCAACAACCATCTTTAAATACCCTTGCATTTAGAATACTTATAAATGAATCAAAATGACCACTCTCGGTCCACATAATCAATTAATGTGCACCAGGGGAACCTTAACATTTGTAAAGTACCGGAAAACTACTCTTATTCACTTAATATAAACCGAGAATCAAGTTGCAGTTGTGGAATGAACGTTATTAGACGTGAAGGATATAACTCAATGTGTGATCAATGAATAAAAAGTCAAATCAAGCTAACACGACCAAGTGAATTAGATTTACATGAATTTCCAACAAATTTAGGTAATAATATATTGGTGGATGAAAGTATTCGCGAAAGCTTACAATACAAAATGGGAAAAGAACTACGTGTACAAACTCATTAAGCAAAGATAGTTCTCGCATGGATAGTTCTTTCTTGTTGTAAAAACATGTAATCCTATACGGTTTCGCTTACCAAGCCTTTTAAACGCAATCCTGTGCTAATTTTAATCAAATCAAACCGTAATGATCAATGAAATCACACTACACAATAACAAAAGAAAATTTTGAATACACTATTAAAAGCAAAATCAAAACATATAAGGAGACCACATAAATCAACCTCGAATCGATCAACTTTTTCCGAACTCATACACAACACTCAACAACCATCTTTAAACACCCTTGCATTTAAAATACATATAAATGAATCAAAATGACCACTCTCGATCCACATAATCAATTAATGTGCACCAGGGGAACCTTAACATTTGCAAAGTACCGGAAAACTACTCTTATTCACTTAATATGAACCGAGAATCAAGTTACAGTTGTCGAATGAACGTTATTAGACGTGAAGGATATAACTCAATGTGTGATCAATGAATAAAAAGTCAAATCAAGCTAACACGACCAAGTGAATTAGATTTACATGAATTTCCAACAAATTTAGGTAAATTGGTGGACCAAAGTATTCGCGAAAGCTTACAATACAAAATGGGAAAAGAACTACGTGTACAAACTCATTAAACAAAATAGTTCTCGCATGGATAGTTATTACTTGTTGTAAAAACATGTAATCCTATGCGGTTTCGCTTACCAAGCCTTTTAAACACAATCCTGTGCTAATTTTAATCAAATCAAACCGTAATGATCAATGAAATAACACTACACAATAACAAAAGAAAAATTTGAATGCACTATTAAAACCAAAACCAAAACATATAAGAAGACCACATAAATCAACCTTCAATAGATCAACTTCTTCCGAACTCATACAAAACACTCAACAACCATCTTTAAACACCCTTGCATTTAGAATACATATAAATGAATCAAAATGACCACTCTCAGTCCACATAATCAATTAATGTGCACCAGGGGAACTTTAACCGTTGTAAAGTACCGAAAAACTACTCGTATTCACTCAATATGAACCGAGAATCAAGTTATAATTGTCGAATAAATGTTATCAGACGTTAAGGATATAACTCAATGTGTGATCATTGAATAAAAAGTAAAATCAAGCTAACACGACCAAGTGAATTACATTTACATGAATTTCCAACAAAATTAGGTAATAATATATTGGGGGATCAAAGTATTCGCGAAAGCTTACAATACAAAATGGGAAAAGAACTACGTGTACAAACTCATTAAACAAAGATAGTTCTCGCATGGATAGTTCTTTCTTGTTGTAAAAACATGTAATCCTATGCGGTTTCTCTTAACAAGCCTTTTAAACACAATCCTGTGCTAATTTTAATCAAATCAAACCGTAATAATCAATGAAATCACACTACACAATAACAAAAGAAAAATTTGAATACACTATTAAAACCAAAACCGAAACGTATAAGGAGACCACATAAATCAACCTTGAATCGATCAAGTTTTTCCGAACTCATACACAACACTCAACAACCATCTTTAAACACCCTTGCATTTAAAATACATATAAATGAATCAAAATGACCACTCTCGGTCCACATAATCAATTAATGTGCACGAGGAGAACTTTAACCATTGTAAAGTACCGAAAAACTACTCGTATTCACTCAATATGAACCGAGAATCAAGTTGCTGTTGTCGAATGAACGTAATCAGACGTGAAGGATATAACTCAATGTGTGATCAATGAATAAAAAGTCAAATCAAGCTAACACAACCAAGTGAATTAGATTTACATGAATTTCCAACAAAATTAGGTAATAATATATTGGTGGATCAAACTATTCGCGAAAGCTTACAATACAAAATAGGAAAAGAACTACGTGTACAAACTCATTAAACAAAGATAGTTCTCGCATGGATAGTTCTTTCTTGTTGTAAAAACATGTAATCCTATGCGATTTCGCTTATCAAGCCTTTTTTACACAATCCTGTGCTAATTTTAATCAAATCATACCGTAATGATCACTGAAATCACACTACACAATAACAAAAGAAAAGTTTGAATACACTATTAAAACCAAAACGAAAACATATAAGGAGACCACATAAATCAACCTTGAATCGATCAACTTCTTCCAAACTCATACAAAACACTCAACAACCATCTTTAAACACCCTTGCATTTAGAATACATATAAATGAATCAAAATGACAACTCTCGGTCCACATAATCAATTAATGTGCACCAGTGGAACTTTAACAGTTGTAAAGTACCGTAAAACTACTCGTATTCACTCAATATGAACCGAGAATCAAGTTATAATTGTCGAATAAATGTTATCAGACGTTAAGGATATAACTCAATGTGTGATCATTGAATAAAAAGTAAAATCAAGCTAACACGACCAAGTGAATTAGATTTACATGAATTTCCAACAAAATTAGGTAATAATATATTGGTGGATCAAAGTATTCGCGAAAGCTTACAATACAAAATGGGAAAAGAACTACGTGTACAAACTCATTAAACAAAGATAGTTCTCGCATGGATAGTTATTTCTTGTTGTAAAAACATGTAATCCTAACGGTTTCGCTTACCAAGCCTTTTAAACACAATCCTGTGCTAATTTTAATCAAATCAAACCATAATGATCAATGAAATCACACTACACAATAACAAAAGAAAATTTTGAATACACTATTAAAACCAAAATCAAAACATATAAGGAGACCACATAAATCAACCTCGAATCGATCAACTTTTTCCGAACTCATACACAACACTCAACAACCATCTTTAAACACCTTTGCATTTAGAATACATATAAATGAATCAAAATGACCACTCTCGGTCCACATAATCAATTAATGTGCACCAGGGGAACTTTAACAGTTGTAAAGTACCGAAAAACTACTCCTATTCACCCAATATGAACCGAGAATCAAGTTATAATTGTTGAATAAATGTTATCAGACGTCAAGGATATAACTCAATGTGTGATCATTGAATAAAAAGTCAAATCAAGCTAACACGACAAAGTGAATTAGATTTACATGAATTTCCAACAAAATTAGGTAATTATATATTGGTGGATCAAAGTATTAGCGAAAGCTTACAATACAAATTGGGAAAAATACTACGTGTACAAACTCATTAAACAAAGATAGTTCTCACATGGATAGTTCTTTCTTGTTGTAAAAACATGTAATCCTATGCGGTTTCGCTTATCATGCCTTTTAAACACAATCCTGTGCTAATATAATCAAATCAAACCGTAATGATTAATGAAATCACACTACACAATAACAAAAGGAAAGTTTGAATACACTATTAAAACCAAAACCAAAACGTATAAGGTGACCACATAAATCAACCTTGAATCGATCAACTTCTTCCGAACTCATACAAAACACTCAACAACCATCTTTAAACACCCTTGCATTTAGAATACATATAAATGAATCAAAATGACAACTCTCGGCCCACATAATCAATTAATGTGCACCAGTGGAACTTTAACAGTTGTAAAGTACCCAAAAACTACTCGTATTCACTCAATAAGAACCGAGAATCAAGTTATAATTGTCGAATAAATGTTATCAGACGTTAAGGATATAACTCAATGTGTGATCATTGAATAAAATGTAAAATCAAGCTAACACGACCAAGTGAATTAGATTTACATGAATTTCCAACAAAATTAGGTAATAATATATTGGTGGATCAAAGTATTCGCGAAAGCTTACAATACAAAATAGGAAATGAACTACGTGTACAAACTCATTAAACAAAGATAGTTCTCGCATGGATAGTTATTTCTTGTTGTAAAAACAAGTAATCCTATACGGTTTCGCTTACCAAGCCTTTTAAAAACAATCCTGTGCTAATTTTAATCAAATCAAACCGTAATGATCAATGAAATCACACTACACAATAACAAAAGAAAATTTTGAATACACTATTAAAACCAAAATCCAAACATATAAGGAGACCACATAAATCAACCTTGAATCGATCAACTTTTTCCGAACTCATACACAACACTCAACAACCATCTTTAAACACCCTTGCATTTAGAATACATATAAATGAATCAAAATGACCACTCTCGCTCCACATAATCAATTAATGTGCACGAGGGGAACTTTAACCGTTGCAAAGTACCGAAAAACTACTCGTATTCACTCAATATGAACCGAGAATCAAGTTACAGTTGTCGAATGAACGTAATCAGACGTGAAGGATATAACTCAATGTGTGATCAATGAATAAAAAGTCAAATCAAGCTAACACGACCAAGTGAATTAGATTTACACGAATTTCCAACAAAATTAGGTAATAATATATTGGTGGATCAAAGTATTAGCGAAAGCTTACAATACAAAATGGGAAAAGAACTACGTGTACAAACTCATTAAACAAAGATAGTTCTCACATGGATAGTTCTTTCTTGTTGTAAAAACATGTAATCCTATGCGGTTTCGCTTATCATGCCTTTTAAACACAATCCTTTGCTAATATAATCAAATCAAACCGTAATGATCAATGAAATCATACTACACAATAACAAAAGGAAAGTTTGAATACACTATTAAAACCAAAACCAAAACGTATAAAGAGACCACATAAATCAACCTTGAATCGATCAACTTCTTCCGAACTCATACAAAACTCTCAACAACCATCTTTAAACACCCTTGAACTTAGAATACATATAAATGAATCAAAATGACAACTCTCGGCGCACATAATCAATTAATGTGCACCAGTGGAACTTTAACAGTTGTAAAGTACCGAAAAACTACTCGTATTCACTCAATATGAACCGAGAATCAAGTTATAATTGTCGAATAAATGTTATCAGACGTTAAGGATATAACTCAATGTGTGATCATTGAATAAAAAGTAAAATCAAGCTAACACGGCCAAGTGAATTAGATTTACATGAATTTCCAACAAAATTAGGTAATAATATATTGGTGGATCAAAGTATTCGCGAAAGCTTACAATACAAAATGGGAAAAGAACTACGTGTACAAACTCATTAAACAAAGATAGTTCTCGCATGGGTAGTTCTTTCTTGTTGTAAAAACATGTAATCCTATACGGTTTCGCTTACCAAGCCTTTTAAACACAATCCTGTGCTAATTTTAATCAAATCAAACCGTAATGATCAATGAAATCACACTACACAATAACAAAAGAAAATTTTGAATACACTATTTAAACCAAATTCAAAACATATAAGAAGACCACATAAATCAACCTCGAATCGATCAACTTTTTCCGAACTCATACACAACACTCAACAACCATCTTTAAACACCCTTGCATTTAGAATAAATATAAATGAATCAAAATGACCACTCTCGGTCCACATAATCAATTAATGTGCACCAGGGGAACTTTAACCGTTGTAAAGTACCGAAAAACTACTCGTATTCACTCAATATGAACCGAGAATCAAGTTATAATTGTCGAATAAATGTTATCAGACGTGAAGGATATAACTCAATGTGTGATCATTGAATAAAAAGTCAAATCAAGCTAACACGACAAAGTGAATTAGATTTACATGAATTTCCAACAAAATTAGGTAATTATATATTGGTGGATCAAAGTATTAGCGAAAGCTTACAATACAAAATGGGAAAAATACTACGTGTACAAACTCATTAAACAAAGATAGTTCTCACATGGATAGTTCTTTCTTGTTGTAAAAACATGTAATCCTATGCGGTTTCGCTTATCATGCCTTTTAAACACAATCCTGTGCTAATATAATCAAATCAAACCGTAATGATCAATGAAATCACACTACACAATAACAAAAAGAAAGTTTGAATACACTATTAAAACCAAAACCGAAACGTATAAGGAGACCACATAAATCAACCTTGAATCGATCAACTTCTTCCGAACTCATACAAAACACTCAACAACCATCTTTAAACACCCTTGCATTTAGAATACATATAAATGAATCAAAATACAACTCTCGACCACATAATCAATTAATGTGCACCAGTGGAACTTTAACAGTTGTAAAGTACCGAAAAACTACTCGTATTCACTCAAATATGAACCGAGAATCAAGTTATAATTGTCGAATAAATGTTATCAGACGTTAAGGATATAACTCAATGTGTGATCATTGAATAAAAAGTAAATCAAGCTAACACGACCAAGTGAATTAGATTTACATGAATTTCCAACAAAATTAGGTAATAATATATTGGTGGATCAAAGTATTCGCGAAAGCTTACAATACAAAATGGGAAAAGAACTACGTGTACAAACTCATTAAACAAAGATAGTTCTCGGATGGGTAGTTCTTTCTTGTTGTAAAAACATGTAATCCTATACGGTTTCGCTTACCAAGCCTTTTAAACACAATCCTGTGCTAATTTTAATCAAATCAAACCGTAATGATCAATGAAATCACACTACACAATAACAAAAGAAAATTTGAATACACTATTAAACCAAAATCAAAACATATAAGGAGACCACATAAATCAACCTCGAATCGATCAACTTTTTCCGAACTCATACACAACACTCAACAACCATCTTTAAACACCCTTGCATTTAAAATACTTATAAATGAATCAAAATGACCACTCTCGGTCCACATAATCAATTAATGTGCACCAGGGGAACCTTAACATTTGTAAAGTACCGGAAAACTACTCTTATTCACTTAATATGAACCGAGAATCAAGTTGCAGTTGTGGAATGAACGTTATTGGACGTGAAGGATATAACTCAATGTGTGATCAATGAATAAAAAGTCAAATCAAGCTAACACGACCAAGTGAATTAGATTTACATGAATTTCCAACAAATTTAGGTAATAATACATTGGTGGATCAAAGTATTCGCGAAAGCTTACAATACAAAATGGGAAAAGAACTACGTGTACAAACTCATTAAGCAAAGATAGTTCTCGCATGGATAGTTCTTTCTTGTTGTAAAAACATGTAATCCTATACGGTTTCGCTTACCAAGCCTTTTAAACGCAATCCTGTGCTAATTTTAATCAAATCAAACCGTAATGATCAATGAAATCACACTACACAATAACAAAAGAAAATTTTGAATACACTATTAAAAGCAAAATCAAAACATATAATGAGACCACATAAATCAACCTCGAATCGATCAACTTTTTCCGAACTCATACACAACACTCAACAACCATCTTTAAACACCCTTGCATTTAAATACATATAAATGAATCAAAATGACCACTCTCGGTCCACATAATCAATTAATGTGCACCAGGGGAACCTTAACATTGTAAAGTACCGGAAAACTACTCTTATTCACTCAATATGAACCGAGAATCAAGTTACAGTTGTGAATGAACGTTATTAGACGTGAAGGATATAACTCAATGTGTGATCAATGAATAAAAAGTCAAATCAAGCTAACACGACCAAGTGAATTAGATTTACATGAATTTCCAACAAATTTAGGTAATAATATATTGGTGGACCAAAGTATTCGCGAAAACTTACAATACAAAATGGGAAAAGAACAACGTGTACAAACTCATTAAACAAAATAGTTATCGCATGGATAGTTATTACTTGTTGTAAAAACATGTAATCCTATGCGGTTTCACTTACCAAGCCTTTTAAACACAATCCTGTGCTAATTTTAATCAAATCAAACCGTAATGATCAATGAAATAACACTACACAATAACAAAAGAAAAATTTGAATACACTATTAAAACCAAAACCAAAACATATAAGAAGACCACATAAATCAACCTTGAATAGATCAACTTCTTTCGAACTCATACAAAACACTCAACAACCATCTTTAAACACCCTTGCATTTAGAATACATATAAATGAATCAAAATGACCACTCTCAGTCCACATAAACAATTAATGTGCACCAGGGGAACTTTAACCGTTGTAAAGTACCGCAAAACTACTCGTATTCACTCAATATGAACCGAGAATCAAGTTATAATTGTCGAATAAATGTTATCAGACGTTAAGGATATAACTCAATGTGTGATCATTGAATAAAAAGTAAAATCAAGCTAACACGACCGAGTGAATTACATTTACATGAATTTCCAACAAAATTAGGTAATAATATATTGGTGGATCAAAGTATTCGCGAAAGCTTACAATACAAAATGGGAAAAGAACTACGTGTACAAACTCATTAAACAAAGATAGTTCTCGCATGGATAGTTCTTTCTTGTTGTAAAAACATGTAATCCTATGCGGTTTCGCTTACCAAGCCTTTTAAACACAATCCAGTGCTAATTTTATTCAAATCAAACCGTAATGATCAATGAAATCACACTACACAATAACAAAAGAAAAATTTGAATACACTAATAAAACCAAAATCAAAACATATAAGGAGACCACATAAATCAACCTTGAATCGATCAACTTTTTCTGAACTCATACACAACACTCAACAACCATTTTTAAACACCCTTGCATTTAAAATACATATAAATGAATCAAAATGACCACTCTCGGTCCACATAATCAATTAATGTGCACGAGGAGAACTTTAACCATTGTAAAGTACCGAAAAACTACTCGTATTCACTCAATATGAACCGAGAATCAAGTTACAGTTGTCGAATGAACGTAATCAGACGTGAAGGATATAACTCAATGTGTGATCAATGAATAAAAAGTCAAATCAAGCTAGCACAACCAAGTGAATTAGATTTACATGAATTTCCAACAAAATTAGGTAATAATATATTGGTGGATCAAACTATTCGCGAAAGCTTACAATACAAAATAGGAAAAGAACTACGTGTACAAACTCATTAAACAAAGATAGTTCTCGCATGGATAGTTCTTTCTTGTTGTAAAAACATGTAATCCTATGCGGTTTCGCTTATCAAGCCTTTTAAACACAATCCTGTGCTAATTTTAATCAAATCATACCGTAATGATCACTGAAATCACACTACACAATAACAAAAGAAAAGTTTGAATACACTATTAAAACCAAAACCAAAACATATAAGGAGACCACATAAATCAACCTTGAATCGATCAACTTCTTCCAAACTCATACAAAACACTCAACAACCATCTTTAAACACCCTTGCATTTAGAATACATATAAATGAATCAAAATGACAACTCTCGGTCCACATAATCAATTAATGTGCACCAGTGAAACTTTAACAGTTGTAAAGTACCAAAAAACTACTCCTATTCACTCAATATGAACCGGGAATCAATTTATAATTGTCGAATAAATGTTATCAGACGTTAAGGATATAACTCAATGTGTGATCATTGAATAAAAAGTCAAATCAAGCTAACACGATCAAGTGAATTAGATTTACATGAATTTCCAACAAAATTAGGTAATAATGTATTGGTGGATCAAAGTATTCGCGAAAGCTTACAATACAAAATGGGAAAAGAACTACGTGTACAAACTCATTAAACAAAGATAGTTCTCGCATGGATAGTTCTTTCTTGTTGTAAAAACATGTAATCCTATACGGTTTCGCTTACCAAGCCTTTTAAACACAATCCTGTGCTAATTTTAATCAAATCAAACCGTAATGATCAATGAAATCACACAACACAATAACAAAAGAAAAATTTGAATACACTATTAAAACCAAAATCAAAACATATAAGGAGGCCACATAAATCAACCTTGAATCGATCAACTTTTTCCGAACTCATACACAACACTTAACAACCATCTTTAAACACTCTTGCATTTAGAATACATATAAATGAATCAAAATGACCACTCTCGGTCCACATAATCAATTAACGTGCACCAGGGGAACTTTAACCGTTGTAAAGTACCGAAAAACTACTCGTATTCACTCAATATGAACCAAGAATCAAGTTATAATTGTCGAATAATTGTTATCAGACGTTAAGGATATAACTCAATGTGCGATCATTGAATAAAAAGTCAAATCAAGCTAACACGACCAAGTGAATTAGATTTACATGAATTTCCAACAAAAAATTAGGTAATAATATATTGGTGGATAAAAGTATTCGCGAAAGCTTACAATACAAAATGGGAAAAGAACTACGTGTACAAACTCATTAAACAAAGATAGTTCAAGCATGGATAGTTCTTTCTTGTTGTAAAAACATGTAATCCTATACGGTTTCGCTTACCAAGCCTTTTAAACACAATCCTGTGCTAATTTTAATCAAATCAAACCGTAATGATCAATGAAATCACACTACACAATAACAAAAGAAAAGTTTGAATACACTATTAAAACCAAAATCAAAACATATAAGGAGACCACATAAATCAACCTTGAATCGATCAACTTTTTCCGAACTCATACAAAACACTCAACAACCATCTTTAAACACCCTTGCATTTAGAATACATATAAATGAATTAAAATGACAACTCTCGGTCCACATAATCAATTAATGTGCACCAGTGGAACTTTAACAGTTGTAAAGTACCGTAAAACTACTCGTATTCACTCAATATGAACCGAGAATCAAGTTATAATTGTCGAATAAATGTTATCAGACGTTAAGGATATAACTCAATGTGTGATCATTGAATAAAAAGTAAAATCAAGCTAACACGACCAAGTGAATTAGATTTACATGAATTTCCAACAAAATTAGGTAATAATATATTGGTGGATCAAAGTATTCGCGAAAGCTTACAATACAAAATGGGAAAAGAACTACGTGTACAAACTCATTAAAAAAGATAGTTCTCGCATGGATAGTTCTTTCTTGTTGTAAAAACATGTAATCCTAAACGGTTTCGCTTACCAAGCCTTTTAAACGCAATCCTGTGCTAATTTTAATCAAATCAAACCGTAATGATCAATGAAATCACACTACACAATAACAAAACAAAAATTTGAATACACTATTAAAATCAAAATCAAAACATATAAGGAGACCACATAAATCAACCTTGAATCGATCAACTTTTTCCGAACTCATACACAACACTTAACAACCATCTTTAAACACCCTTGCATTTAGAATACATATAAATGAATCAAAATGACCAATCTCGGTCCACATAATCAATTAATGTGCACCAGGGGAACTTTAACCATTGTAAAGTACCGAAAAACTACTCGTATTCACTCAATATGAACCGAGAATCAAGTTATAATTGTCGAATAAATGTTATCAGACGTTAAGGATATAACTCAATGTGTGATCATTGAATAAAAAGTCAAATCAAGCTAACACGACCAAGTGAATTAGATTTACATGAATTTCCAACAAAATTAGGTAATAATATATTGGTGGATCAAAGTATTCGCGAAAGCTTACAATACAAAATGGGAAAAGAACTACGTGTACAAACTCATTAAACAAAGATAGTTCTCGCATGGATAGTTCTTTCTTGTTGTAAAAACATGTAATCCTATACGGTTTCGCTTACCAAGCCTTTTAAACACAATCCTGTGCTAATTTTAATCAAATCAAACCGTAATGATCAATGAAATCACACTACACAATAACAAAAAAATTTGAATACACTATTAAAACAAAATCAAAACATATAAGGAGACCACATAAATCAACCTTGAATCGATCAACTTTTTCCGAACTCATACAAAACACTCAACAACCATCTTTAAACACCCTTGCATTTAGAATACATATAAATGAATCAAAATGACAACTCTCGGTCCACATAATCAATTAATGTGCACAGGGGAACTTTAACCGTTGTAAAGTACCGAAAAACTACTCGTATTCACTCAATATGAACCGAGAATCAAGTTATAATTGTCGAATAAATGTTATCAGACGTTAAGGATATAACTCAATGTGTGATCATTGAATAAAAAGTCAAATCAAGCTAACACGACCAAGTGAATTAGATTTACATGAATTTCCAACAAAATTAGGTAATAATATATTGGTGGATCAAAGTATTCGCGAAAGCTTACAATACAAAATGGGAAAAGAACTACGTGTACAAACTCATTAAACAAAGATAGTTCTCGCATGGATAGTTCTTTCTTGTTGTAAAAACATGTAATCCTATGCGGTTTCGCTTATCCAAGCCTTTTAAACACAATCCTGTGCTAATTTTAATCAAATCAAACCGTAATGATCAATGAAATCACACTACACAATAACAAAAGAAAATTTGAATACACTATTAAAACCAAAATCAAAACATATAAGGAGACCACATAAATCAACCTTGAATCGATCAACTTTTCCGAACTCATACACAACACTCAACAACCATCTTTAAACACCCTTGCATTTAGAATACATATAAATGAATCAAAATGACAACTCTCGGTCCACATAATCAATTAATGTGCACCAGGGGAACTTTAACCATTGTAAAGTACCGAAAAACTACTCGTATTCACTCAATATGAACCGAGAATCAAGTTATAATTGTCGAATAAATGTTATCAGACGTTAAGGATATAACTCAATGTGTGATCATTGAATAAAAAGTCAAATCAAGCTAACACGACCAAGTGAATTAGATTTACATGAATTTCCAACAAAATTAGGTAATAATATATTGGTGGATCAAAGTATTCGCGAAAGCTTACAATACAAAATGGGAAAAGAACTACGTGTACAAACTCATTAAATAAAGATAGTTCTCGCATGGATAGTTCTTTCTTGTTGTAAAAACATGTAATCCTAAACGGTTTCGCTTACCAAGCCTTTTAAACGCAATCCTGTGCTAATTTTAATCAAATCAAACCGTAATAATCAATGAAATCATACTACAGAATAACAAAAGGAAAGTTTGAATACACTATTAAAACCAAAACCAAAACATATAAGGAGACCACATAAATCAACCTTGAATCGATCAACTTCTTCCGAACTCATACAAAACACTCAACAACCATCTTTAAACACCTTTGCATTTAGAATACATATAAATGAATCAAAATGACAACTCTCGGTCCACATAATCAATTAATGTGCACCAGGGGAAACTTAACATTTGTAAAGTACCAAAAAACTACTCTTATTCACTCAATATGAACCGAGAATCAAGTTACAGTTGTCGAATGAACGTTATTAGACGTAAAGGATATAACTCAATGTGTGATTAATGAATAAAAAGTCAAATCAAGCTAACACGACCAAGTGAATTAGATTTACATGAATTTCCAACAAATTTAGGTAATAATATATTGGTGGATCAAAGTATTAGCGAAAGCTTACAATACATAATGGGAAAACAACTACGTGTACAAACTCATTAAACAAAGATAGTTCTTGTATGGATAGTTCTTTCTTGTTGTAAAAACATGTATTCCTATGCGGTTTCGCTTATCAAGCCTTTTAAACACAATCCTGTGCTAATTTAATCAAATCAAACCGTAATGATCAATGAAATCACACTACACAATAACAAAAGAAAGTTTGAATACACTATTAAAACCAAAACCAAAACATATAAGGAGACCACATAAATCAACCTTGAATCGATCAACTTCTTCCGAAATCATACAAAACACTCAACAACCATCTTTAAACACCCTTGCATTTAGAATACATATAAATGAATCAAAATGACAACTCTCGGTCCACATAATCAATTAATGTGCACCAGGGAACTTTAACCGTTGTAAAGTACCGAAAAACTACTCGTATTCACTCAATATGAACCGAGAATCAAGTTATAATTGTCGAATAAATGTTATCAGACGTAAGGATATAACTCAATGTGTGATCATGAATAAAAAGTCAAATCAAGCTAACACGACCAAGTGAATTAGATTTACATGAATTTCCAACAAATTTAGGTAATAATATATTGGTGGATCAAAGTATTCGCGAAAGCTTACAATACAAAATGGGAAAAGAACTACGTGTACAAACTCATTAAACAAAGATAGTTCTCGCATGGATAGTTCTTTCTTGTTGTAAAAACATGTAATCCTATGCGGTTTCGCTTACAAGCCTTTTAAACACAATCCTGTGCTAATTTAATCAAATCAAACCGTAATGATCAATGAAATCACACTACACAATAACAAAAGAAAATTTGAATACACTATTAAAACCAAAACAAAACATATAAGGAGACCACATAAATCAACCTTGAATCGATCAACTTTTTCCGAACTCATACAAAACACTCAACAACCATCTTTAAACACCCTTGCATTTAGAATACATATAAATGAATCAAAATGACAACTCTCGGTCCACATAATCAATTAATGTGCACCAGGGGAACTTTAACAGTTGTAAAGTACCGAAAAAACTACTCGTATTCACTCAATATGAACCGAGAATCAAGTTATAATTGTCGAATAAATGTTATCAGACGTTAAGGATATAACTCAATGTGTGATCAATGAATAAAAAGTCAAATCAAGCTAACACGACCAAGTGAATTAGATTTACATGAATTTCCAACAAAATTAGGTAATAATATATTGGTGGATCAAAGTATTCGCGAAAGCTTACAATACAAAATGGGAAAAGAACTACGTGTACAAACTCATTAAACAAAGATAGTTCTCGCATGGATAGTTCTTTCTTGTTGTAAAAACATGTAATCCTATGCGGTTTCGCTTATCAAGCCTTTTTAACACAATCCTGTGCTAATTTTAATCAAATCAAACCGTAATGATCAATGAAATCACACTACACAATAACAAAAGAAAAGTTTGAATACACTATTAAAACAAAACCAAAACATATAAGGAGACCACATAAATCAACCTTGAATCGATCAACTTTTCCGAACTCATACAAAACACTCAACAACCATCTTTAAACACCCCTTGCATTAGAATACATAAATGAATCAAATGACAACTCTCGGTCCACATAATCAATTAATGTGCACCAGGGGAACTTAACCGTTGTAAAGTACCGAAAAACTACTCGTATTCACTCAATATGAACCGAGAATCAAGTTATAATTGTCGAATAAATGTTATCAGACGTTAAGGATATAACTCAATGTGTGATCATTGAATAAAAAGTCAAATCAAGCTAACACGACCAAGTGAATTAGATTTACATGAATTTCCAACAAAATTAGGTAATAATATATTGGTGGATCAAAGTATTCGCGAAAGCTTACAATACAAAATGGGAAAAGAACTACGTGTACAAACTCATTAAACAAAGATAGTTCTCACATGGATAGTTCTTTCTTGTTGTAAAAACATGTAATCCTATGCGGTTTCGCTTATCAAGCCTTTTAAACACAATCCTGTGCTAATTAATCAAATCAAACCGTAATGATCAATGAAATCACACTACACAATAACAAAAGGAAAGTTTGAATACACTATTAAAACCAAAACCAAAACATATAAGGAGACCACATAAATCAACCTTGAATCGATCAACTTCTTCCGAACTCATACAAAACACTCAACAACCATCTTAAACACCTTTGCATTTAGAATACATATAAATGAATCAAAATGACAACTCTCGGTCCACATAGTCAATTAATGTGCACCAGGGGAACTTAACATTGTAAAGTACCGAAAAACTACTCTTATTCACTAATATGAACCGAGAATCAAGTTACAGTTGTCGAATGCGTTATCAGACGTAAAGGATATAACTCAATGTGTGATCAATGAATAAAAGTCAAATCAAGCTAACACGACCAAGTGAATTAGATTTACATGAATTTCCAACAAATTTAGGTAATAATATATTGGTGGATCAAAGTATTCGCGAAAGCTTACAATACAAAATGGGAAAAGAATACGTGTACAAACTCATTAAACAAAGATAGTTCTCGCATGGATAGTTTTTCTTGTGTAAAAACATGTAATCCTATGCGGTTTCGCTTATCAAGCCTTTTAAACACAATCCTGTGCTAATTTTAATCAAATCAAACCGTAATGATCAATGAAATCACACTACACAATAACAAAAGAAAAGTTTGAATACACTATTAAAACCAAAACCAAAACATATAAGGAGACCACATAAATCAACCTTGAATCGATCAACTTCTTCCGAACTCATACAAAACACTCAACAACCATCTTTAAACACCCTTGCATTTAGAATACATATAAATGAATCAAAATGACACTCTCGGTCCACATAATCAATTAATGTGCACCATGGGAACTTAACCGTTGTAAAGTACCGAAAACTACTCGTATTCACTCAATATGAACCGAGAATCAAGTTACAGTTGTCGAATAAATGTTATCAGACGTTAAGGATATAACTCAATGTGTGATCAATGAATAAAAGTCAAATCAAGCTAACACGACCAAGTGAATTAGATTTACATGAATTTCCAACAAATTAGGTAATATATATTGGTGGATCAAAGTATTCGCGAAAGCTTACAATACAAAATGGGAAAAGAACTACGTGTACAAACTCATTAAACAAGATAGTTCTCGCATGGATAGTTCTTTCTTGTTGTAAAAACATGTAATCCTATGCGGTTTCGCTTATCAAGCCTTTTAAACACAATCCTGTGCTAATTTAATCAAATCAAACCGTAATGATCAATGAAATCACACTACACAATAACAAAAGAAAGTTTGAATACACTATTAAAACCAAAACAAAACATATAAGGAGACCACATAAATCAACCTTGAATCGATCAACTTTTCCGAACTCATACAAACACTCAACAACCATCTTTAAACACCCTTGCATTTAGAATACATATAAATGAATCAAAATGACAACTCTCGGTCCACATAATCAATTAATGTGCACCAGGGAACTTTAACCGTTGTAAAGTACCGAAAAACTACTCGTATTCACTCAATATGAACCGAGAATCAAGTTATAATTGTCGAATAAATGTTATCAGACGTTAAGGATATAACTCAATGTGTGATCATGAATAAAAAGTCAAATCAAGCTAACACGACCAAGTGAATTAGATTTACATGAATTTCCAACAAAATTAGGTAATAATATATTGGTGGATCAAAGTATTCGCGAAAGCTTACAATACAAAATGGGAAAAGAACTACGTGTACAAACTCATTAAACAAAGATAGTTCTCGCATGGATAGTTCTTTCTTGTTGTAAAAACATGTAATCCTATGCGGTTTCGCTTATCAAGCCTTTTAAACACAATCCTGTGCTAATTTAATCAAATCAAACCGTAATGATCAATGAAATCACACTACACAATAACAAAAGAAAAGTTTGAATACACTATTAAAACCAAAATCAAAACATATAAGGAGACCACATAAATCAACCTTGAATCGATCAACTTTTCCGAACTCATACAAACACTCAACAACCATCTTTAAACACCCTTGCATTTAGAATACATATAAATGAATCAAAATGACAACTCTCGGTCCACATAATCAATTAATGTGCACCAGGGGAACTTTAACCGTTGTAAAGTACCGAAAAACTACTCGTATTCACTCAATATGAACCGAGAATCAAGTTATAATTGTCGAATAAATGTTATCAGACGTTAAGGATATAACTCAATGTGTGATCATTGAATAAAAGTCAAATCAAGCTAACACGACCAAGTGAATTAGATTTACATGAATTTCCCAAAAATTAGGTAATAATATTTGGTGGATCAAAGTATTCGCGAAATCTTACAATACAAAATGGGAAAATAACTACGTGTACAAACTCATTAAACAAAGATAGTTCTCACATGGATAGTTCTTTCTTGTTGTAGAAACATGTAATCCTATGCGGTTTCGCTTATCATGCCTTTTAAACACAATCCTGTGCTAATGTAATCAAATCAAACCGTAATGATCAATGAAATCACACTACAGAATAACAAAAGGAAAGTTTGAATACAATATTAAAACCAAAACTAAAACATATAAGGAGACCACATAAATCAACCTTGAATCGATCAACTTCTTCCGAACTCATACAAAATACTCAACAACCATCTTTAAACACCTTTGCATTTAGAATACATATAAATGAATCAAAATGACAACTCTCGGTCCACATAATCAATTAATGTGCACCAGGGGAAACTTAACATTTGTAAAGTATCGAAAAACTACTCTTATTCACTTAATATGAACCGAGAATCAAGTTACAGTTGTGGAATGAGCGTTATTAGACGTAAAGGATATAACTCAATGTGTGATCAATGAATAAAAAGTCAAATCAAGCTAACACGACCAAGTGAATTAGATTTACATGAATTTCCAACAAATTTAGGTAATAATATATTGGTGGACCAAAGTATTCGCAAAAGCTTACAATACAAAATGGGAAAAGAACTACGTGTACAAACTCATTAAACAAAGACAGTTCTCGCGTGGATAGTTATTACTTGTTGTAAAAACATGTAACCCTATGCGGTTTCGCTTACCAAGCCTTTTAAACACAATCCTGTGCTAATTTTAATCAAATCAAACCGTAATTATCAATGAAATCGCACTACACAATAACAAAAGAAAATTTTGAATACACTATTAAAACCAAAACCAAAACATATAAGAAGACCACATAAATCAACCTTGAATCGATCAACTTCTTCCAAACTCATACAAAACACTCAACAACCATCTTTAAACACCCTTGCATTTAGAATACATATAAATGAATCAAAATGACCACTCTCGGTCCACATAATCAATTAATGTGCACCATGGGAACTTTAACCGTTGTAAAGTACCGAAAAACTACTCGTATTCACTCAATATGAACCGAGAATCAAGTTATAATTGTAGAATAAATGTTATCAGACGTTAAGGATATAACTCAATGTGTGATCATTGAATAAAAAGTCAAATCAAGCTAACACGACCAAGTGAATTAGATTTACATAAATTTCCAACAAATTTAGGTAATAATATATTGGTGGACCAAAGTATTCGCAAAAACTTACAATACAAAATGGGAAAAGAACTACGTGTACAAACTCATTAAACAAAGATAGTTCTCGCGTGGATAGTTATTACTTGTTGTAAAAACATGTAATCTTATGCGGTTTCGCTTACCAAGCCTTTTAAACACAATCCTGTGCTAATTTTAATCAAATCAAACCGTAATGATCAATGAAATCACACTACACAATAACAAAAGAAAATTTGAATACACTATTAAAAAACCAACCAAAACATATTAAGAAGACCACATAAATCACCTTGAATCGATCAACTTCTTCCGAACTCATACAAAACACTCAACAACCATCTTTAAACACCCTTGCATTTAGAATACATATAAATGAATCAAAATGATCACTCTCGGTCCACATAATCAATTAATGTGCACGAGGAGAACTTTAACCGTTGTAAAGTACCGTAAAACTACTCGTATTCACTCAATATGAACCGAGAATCAAGTTACAGTTGTCGAATGAACATAATCAGACGTGAAGGATATAACTCAATGTGTGATCAATGAATAAAAAGTCAAATCAAGCTAACACGACCAAGTGAATTAGATTACATGAATTTCCCACAAAATTAGGTAATAATATTGGTGGATCAAAGTATTCGCGAAAGCTTACAATACAAAATGGGAAAAGAACTACATGTACAAACTCATTAAACAAAGATAGTTCTCGCATGGATAGTTCTTCTTGTTGTAAAAACATGTAATCCTATGCGGTTTCGTTATCAACCCTTTTAACACAATCCTGTGCTAATTTTAATCAATCATACCGTAATGATCAATGAAATCACACTACACAATACAAAAGAAAAGTTTGAATACACTATTAAAACCAAACCCCAAACATATAAGGAGACCACATAAATCATCTTGAATCGATCAACTTCTTCCAAACTCATACAAAACACTCAACAACCATCTTTAAACACCCTTGCATTTAGATACATATAAATGAATCAAAATGACAACTCTCGGTCCACATAATCAATTAATGTGCACCAGTGAAACTTTACAGTTGTAAAGTACAAAAAACTACTCCTATTCACTCAATATGACCGGGAATCAATTTATAATTGTCGAATAAATGTTATCAGACGTAAGGATATAACTCAATGTGTGATCATTGAATAAAAAGTCAAATCAAGCTAACACGATCAAGTGAATTAGATTTACATGAATTTCCAACAAAATTAGGTAATAATATATTGTTGGATCAAAGTATTCGTGAAAGCTTACAATACAAAATGGGAAAAGAACTACATGTACAAACTCATAAAAAAAAAATAGTTCTCGCATGGATAGTTCTTTCTTGTTGTAAAAACATGTAATCCTATGCGGTTTCGCTTACCAAGCCTTTTAAACACAATCCTGTGCTAATTTTAATCAAATCAAACCGTAATGATCAATGAAATCACACTACACAATAACAAAAGAAAAATTTGGATACACTATTAAAACCAAAATCAAAACATATAAGGAGACTACATAAATCAACCTTGAATCGATCAACTTTTTCCGAACTCAAACACAACACTAAACAACCATCTTTAAACACCCTTGCATTTAGAATACATATAAATGAATCAAAATGACCACTCTTGGTCCACATAATCAATTAGTGTGCACGAGGGGAACTTTAACCGTTGTAAAGTACCGAAAAACTACTCGTATTCACTCAATATGAACCGAGAATCAAGTTACAGTTGTCGAATGAACGTAATCAGACGTGAAGGATATAACTCAATATGTGATCAATGAATAAAAAGTCAAATCAAGCTAACACGACCAAGTGAATTAGATTTACATGAATTTCCAACAAAATTAGGTAATAATATATTGGTGGATCAAAGTATTCGCGAAAGCTTACAATACAAAATGGGAAAAGAACTACGTGTACAAACTCATTAAACAAAGATAGTTCTCGCATGGATAGTTCTTTCTTATTGTAAAAACATGTAATCCTATGCGGTTTCGCTTATCAAGCCTTTTAAACTCAATCCTGTGCTAATTTTAATCAAATCATACCGTAATGATCAATGAAATCACACTACACAATAACAAAAGAAAAGTTTGAATACACTATTAAAACCAAAGCCAAAACATATTAGGAGATCACATAAATCAACCTTGAATCGATCAACTTCTTCCAAACTCATACAAAACACTCAACAACCATCTTTAAACACCCTTGCATTTACAATACATATAAATGAATCAAAATGACAACTCTCGGTCCACATAATTAATTAATGTGCACCAGGGGAACTTTAACCGTTGTAAAGTACCGAAAAACTACTCGTATTCACTCAATATGAACCGATAATCATGTTACAGTTGTCGAATGAACGTAATCAGACGTGAAGGATATAACTCAATGTGTGATCAATGAATAAAAGGTCAAATCAAGCTAACACGACCAAGTGAATTAGATTTAAATGAATTTCCAACAAAATTGAGCAATAATATATTTGTGGATCAAAGTATTCGCGAAAGCTTACAAGACAAAATGGGAAAAGAACTACGTATACAAACTCATTAAACAAAGATAGTTCTCGCATGGATAGTTATTGCTTGTTGTAAAAACATGTAATCCTATGCGGTTTCGCTTATCAAGCCTTTTAAACACAATCCTGTGCTAATTTAATCAAATCAAACCGTAATGATCAATGAAATCACACTATACAATAACAAAAGGAAAGTTTGAATGCACTATTAAAACCAAAACCAAAACATATTAGGAGACCACATAAATCAACCTTGAATCGATCAACTTCTTCCGAACTCATACAAAACACTCAACAACCATCTTTATACACCCTTGCATTTAGAATACATATAAATGAATCAAAATGACAACTCTCGGTCCATATAGTCAATTAATGTGCACTAGGGAAACTTTAACAGTTGTAAAGTACGGAAAAACTACTCGTATTCACTCAATATGAACCGAGAATCAAGTTATAATTGTCGAATAAATGTTATCAGACGTTAAGGATATAACTCAATGTGTGATCATTGAATAAAAAGTCAAATCAAGCTAACTCGACCAAGTTAATTAGATTTACATGAATTTCCAACAAAATTAGGTAATAATATATTGGTGGATCAAAGTATTCGCGAAAGCTTACAATACAAAATGGGAAAAGAACTACGTATACAAACTCATTAAACAAAGATAGTTCTCGCATGGATAGTTATTGCTTGTTGTAAAAACATGTAATCCTATGTGGTTTCGCTTATCAAGCCTTTTAAACACATTCCTGTGCTAATTTAATCAAATCAAACTGTAATGATCAATGAAATCACACTACACAATAACAAAAGAAAAGTTTGAATACACTATTAAAACCAAAACTAAAACATATAAGGAGACCACATAAATCAACCTTGAATCGATCAACTTCTTCCGAACTCATACAAAACACTCAACAACCATCTTTAAACACCTTTGCATTTGGAATACATATAAATGAATCAAAATGACAACTCTCGGTCCATATAATCAATTAATGTGCACCAGGGGAACCTTAACAGTTGTAAAGTACCGAAAAACTACTCTTATTCACTCAATATGAACCGAGAATCAAGTTACAGTTGTCGAATGAACGTTATCAGACGTAACGGATATAGTTCAATGTGTGATCAATGAATAAGAAGTCAAATCAAGCTAACACGATCAAGTGAATTAGATTTAAATGAATATCCATCAAAATTAGGTAATAATATATTGGTGGATCAAAGTATTCGCGAAAGCTTACAACAAAATGGGAAAAGAACTACGGTACACAACTCATTAAACAAAGATAGTTTCTCGCATGGATAGTTCTTTCTTGTTAAAAAACATGTAATCTTATGCGGTTTCGCTTATCAAGCCTTTAAACACAAGCCTGTGCTAATTAATCAAATCAAACCGTAATGATCATTGAAATCACACTACACAATAACAAAAGAAAAGTTTGAATACACTATTAAAACCAAAACCAAAACATATAAGCAGACCACATAAATCAACCTTGAATCGATCAACTTCTTCCGAACTCATACAAAACACTCAACAACCATCTTTAAACACCCTTGCAATACAATTAATATAAATGAATCAAATGAAAACAACTTTCGGTCCACATAGTCAATTAATGTGCACCAGGGGAACTTTAATCGTTGTAAAGTACCGAAAAAACTATTCGTATTCACTCAATATGAACCGAGAATCAAGTTACAGTTGTCGAATGAACGTAATCAGACTTGAAGGATATAACTCAATGTGTGATCAATGAATAAAAGGTCAAATCAAGCTAACACGACCAAGTGAATTAGATTTACATGAATTTCCAACAAAATTAGGTAATAATATATTGGTGGATCAAAGTATTCGCGAAAGCTTACAATACAAAATGGGAAAAGAACTACGTGTACAAACTCATTAAACAAAGATAGTTCTCGCATGGATAGTTCTTTCTTGTTGTAAAAACATGTAATCTTATGCGGTTCGCTTATCAAGCCTTTTAAACACAATCCTGTGCTAATTTAATCAAATCAACCGTAATGATCATTGAAATCACACTACACAATAACAAAGAAAAGTTTGAATACACTATTAAAACCAAAACCAAAACATATAAGCAGACCACATAAATCAACCTGAATCGATCAACTTCTTCCGAACTCATACAAAACCACAACAACATCTTTAAAACATCCTTGCAATTACAATAAATATAAATGAATCAAAATGACAACTCTCGATCCACATAGTCAATTAATGTGCACCAGGGGAACTTTAATCGTTGTAAAGTACCGAAAAACTATTCGTATTCACTCAATATGAACCGAGAATCAAGTTACAGTTGTCGAATGAACGTAATCAGACGTGAAGGATATAACTCAATGTGTGATCAATGAATAAAAGGTCAAATCAAGCTAACACGACCAAGTGAATTAGATTTACATGAATTTCCAACAAAATTAGGTAATAATATATTGGTGGATCAAAGTATTCGCGAAATCTTACAATACAAAATGGGAAAAGAACTACGTGTACAAACTCATTAAACAAAGATAGTTCTCGCATGGATAGTTCTTTCTTGTTGTAAAAACATGTAATCTTATGCGGTTTCGCTTATCAAGCCTTTTAAACACAATCCTGTGCTAATTTTAATCAAATCAAACCGTAATGATCATTGAAATCACACTACACAATAACAAAAGAAAAGTTTGAATACACTATTAAAACCAAAACCAAAACATATAAGCAGACCACATAAATCAACCTTGAATCGATCAACTTCTTCCGAACTCATACAAAACACTCAACAACCATCTTTAAACATCCTTGCAATTACAATAAATATAAATGAATCAAAATGACAACTCTCGATCCACATAGTCAATTAATGTGCACCAGGGGAACTTTAATCGTTGTAAAGTACCGAAAAACTATTCGTATTCACTCAATATGAACCGAGAATCAAGTTACAGTTGTCGAATGAACGTAATCAGACGTGAAGGATATAACTCAATGTGTGATCAATGAATAAAAGGTCAAATCAAGCTAACACGACCAAGTGAATTAGATTTACATGAATTTCCAACAAAATTAGGTAATAATATATTGGTGGATCAAAGTATTCGCGAAATCTTACAATACAAAAGGGAAAAGAACTACGTGTACAAACTCATTAAACAAAGATAGTTCTCGCATGGATAGTTCTTTTGTTGTAAAAAACATGTAATCCTATGCGGTTTGCTTATCAAGCCTTTTAAACACAATCCTGTGCTAATTTTAATCAAATCAAACCGTAATGATCAATGAAATCACACTACACAATAACAAAAGAAAATTTTGAATACACTATTAAAACCAAAATAAAAACATATAAGGAGACCACATAAATCAACCTTGAATCGATCAACTTTTTCCGAACTCATACAAAACACTCAACAACCACCTTTAAACACCCTTGCATTTACAATACATATAAATGAATCAAAATAACAACTCTCGGTCCACATAATTAATTAATGTGCACCAGGGGAACTTTAACCGTTGTAAAGTACCGAAAAACTACTCGTATTCACTCAATATGAACCGATAATCAAGTTACAGTTGTCGAATGAACGTAATCTGACGTGAAGGATATAACTCAATGTGTGATCAATGAATAAAAGGTCAAATCAAGCTAACACGACCAAGTGAATTAGATTTAAATGCATTTCCAACAAAATTAAGCAATAATATATTTGTGGATCAAAGTATTCGCGAAAGCTTCCAATACAAAATGGGAAAAGAACTACGTATACAAACTCATTAAACAAAGATAGTTCTCGCATGGATAGTTATTGCTTATTGTAAAAACTTGTAATCCTATGCGGTTTCGCTTATCAAGCCTTTTAAACACAATCCTGTGCTAATTTAATCAAATCAAACTGTATGATCAATGAAATCACACTATACAATAACAAAAGGAAAGTTTGAATGCACTATTAAAACCAAAACCAAAACATATTAGGAGACCACATAAATCAACCTTGAATCGATCAACTTCTTCCGAACTCATACAAAACACTCAACAACCATCTTTATACACCCTTGCATTTAGAATACATATAAATGAATCGAAATGACAACTCTCGGTCCATATAGTCAATTAATGTGCACCAGGGGAACTTTAACAGTTGTAAAGTACGGAAGAACTACTCGTATTCACTCAATATGAACCGAGAATCAAGTTATAATTGTCGAATAAATGTTATCACACGTTAAGAATATAACTCAATGTGTGATCATTGAATAAAAAGTCAAATCAAGCTAACACGAGCTAGTGAATTAGATTTACATGAATTTCCAACAAAATTAGGTAATAATATATTGGTGGATCAAAGTATTCGCGAAAGCTTACAATGCAAAATGGGAAAAGAACTACGCGTACAAACTCATTAAACAAAGATAGATCTCACTTGGATATTTCTTTCTTGTTGTAAAAACATGTAATCCTATGCGGTTTCGCTTATCAAGCCTCTTAAACACAATCCTGTGCTAATTTAATCAAATCAAACCGTAATGATCAAGGAAATCACACTATACAATAGCAAAAGGAAAGTTTGAATGCACTATTAAAATCAAAACCAAAACATATTAGGAGACCACATAAATCAACCTTGAATCGATCAACTTCTTCCGAACTCATACAAAACACTCAACAACCATCTTTATACACCCTTGCATTTAGAATACATAGAAATGAATAAGAATAACAACTCTCGGTCCATATAGTCAATTAATATGCACCAGGGGAACTTTAACAGTTGTAAAGTACGGAAGAACTACTCGTATTCACTCAATATGAACCGAGAATCAAGTTATAATTGTCGAATAAATGTTATCAGACGTTAAGGATATAACTCAATGTGTGATCATTGAATAAAAAGTCAAATCAAGCTAGCACGACCAAGTTAATTACATTTACATGAATTTCCAACAAAATTAGGTAATAATATATTGGTGGATCAAAGTATTTGCGAAAGCTTACAATGCAAAATGGGAAAAGAACTACGCGTACAAACTCATTAAACAAAGATAGTTCTCACATGGATAGTTCTTTCTTGTTGTAAAAACATGTAATCCTATGCGGTTTCGCTTATCAAGCCTTTTAAACACAATCCTGTGCTAATATAATCAAATCAAACCGTAATGATCAATGAAATCACACTATACAATAACAAAAGGAAAGTTTGAATGCACTATTAAAACCAAAACCAAAACATATTAGGAGACCACATAAATCAACCATGAATCGATCAACTTCTTCCGAACTCATACAAAACACTCAACAACCATCTTTATACACCCTTGCATTTAGAATACATATAAATGAATCAAAATGACAACTCTCGATCCATATAGTCAATTAATGTGCACCAGGGGAACTTTAACAGTTGTAAAGTACGGAAAAACTACTCGTATTCACTCAATATGAACCGAGAATCAAGTTATAATTGTCGAATAAATGTTATCAGACGTTAAGAATATAACTCAATGTGTGATCATTGAATAAAAAGTCAAATCAAGCTAACACAACCAAGTTAATTAGATTTACATGAATTTCCAACAAAATTCGGTAATAATATATTAGTGGATCAAAGTATTCGCAAAAGCTTACAATGCAAAACGAGAAAAGAACTACGCGTACAAACTCATTAAACAAAGATAGTTCTCACATGGATAGTTCTTTCTTGTTGTAATAACATGTAATCCTATGCGGTTTCGCTTATCAAGCGTTTTAAACACAATCCTGTGCTAATTTTAATCCAATCAAACCGTAATGATCATTGAAATCACACTACACAATAATAAAAGAAAAGTTTGAATACACTATTAAAACCAAAACCAAAACATATAAACAGACCACATAAATCAACCTTGAATCGATCAACTTCTTCCGAACTCATACAAAACACTCAACAACCATCTTTAAACACCCTTGCAATTACAATAAATATAAGTGAATCAAAATGACAACTCTCGGTCCACATAGTCAATTAATGTGCACCAGGGGAACTTTAATCGTTGTAAAGTACCGAAAAAATATTCGTATTCACTCAATATGAATCGAGAATCAAGTTACAGTTGTCGAATGAATGTAATCAGACGTGAAGGATATAACTCAATGTGTGATCAATGAATAAAAGGTCAAATCAAGCTAACACGACCAAGTGAATTAGATTTACATGAATTTCCAACAAAATTAGGTAATAATATATTGGTGGATCAAAGTATTCGCGAAAGCTTAAAATACAAAATGGGAAAAGAACTACGTGTACAAACTCATTAAACAAAGATAGTTCTCGCATGGATAGTTCTTTCTTGTTGTAAAAACATGTAATCCTATGCGGTTTCGCTTATCAAGCCTTTTAAACACAATCCTGTGCTAATTTAATCAAATCAAACCGTAATGATCAATGAAATCACACTATACAATAACAAAAGAAAAGTTTGAATGCACTATTAAAACCAAAACCAAAACATATTAGGAGACCACATAAATCAACCATGAATCGATCAACTTCTTCCGAACTCATACAAAACACTCAACAACCATCTTTACACACCCTTGCATTTAGAATACATATAAATGAATCAAAATGACAACTCTCGGTCCACATAATTAATTAATGTGCACCTGGGGAACTTTAACCGTTGTAAAGTACCGAAAAACTACTCGTATTCACTCAATATGAACCGATAATCAAGTTAAAGTTGTCGAATGAACGTAATCAGACGTGAAGGATATAACTCAATGTGTGATCAATGAATAAAAGGTCAAATCAAGCTAACACGACCAAGTGAATTAGATATAAATGAATTTCCAACAAAATTAAGCAATAATATATTTGTAGATCAAAGTATTCGCGAAAGCTTACAATACAAAATGGGAAAAGAACTACGTATACAAACTCATTAAACAAATATAGTTCTCGCATGGATAGTTATTGCTTATTGTAAAAACATGTAATCCTATGCGGTTTCGCTTATCAAGCCTTTTAAACACAATCCTGTGCTAATTTAATCAAATCAAACTGTAATGATCAATGAAATCACACTATACAATAACAAAAGGAAAGTTTGAATGCACTATTAAAACCAAAACCAAAACATATTAGGAAACCACATAAATCAACCTTGAATCGATCAACTTCTTCCGAACTCATACAAAACACTCAACAACCATCTTTATACACCCTTGCATTTAGAATACATATAAATGAATCGAAATGACAACTCTCGGTCCATATAGTCAATTAATGTGCACCAGGGGAACTTTAACAGTTGTAAAGTACGGAAGAACTACTCGTATTCACTCAATATGAACCGAGAATCAAGTTTAATTGTCGAATAATGTTATCAGACGTTAAGATATAACTCAATGTGTGATCATTGATAAAAAGTCAAATCAAGCTAACACGACCAAGTTAATTAGATTTACATGAATTTCCAACAAAATTAGGTAATAATATATTGGTGGATCAAAGTATTCGCGAAAGCTTACAATGCAAAATGGGAAAAGAACTACGCGTACAAACTCATTAAACAAAGATAGTTCTCACTTGGATAGTTCTTTCTTGTTGTAAAAACATGTAATCCAATGCGGTTTCGCTTATCAAGCCTCTTAAACACAATCCTGTGCTAATTTAATCAAATCAAACCGTAATGATGAAGGAAATCACACTATACAATAGCAAAAGGAAAGTTTGAATGCACTATTAAAACAAAAACCAAAACATATTAGGAGACCACATAAATCAACCTTGAATCGATCAACTTCTTCCGAACTCATACAAAACACTCAACAACCATCTTTATACACCCTTGCATTTAGAATACGTATAAATGAATCAGAATGACAACTCTCGGTCCATATAGTCAATTAATGTGCACCAGGGGAACTTTAACAGTTGTAAAGTACGGAAGAACTACTCGTATTCACTCAATATGAACCGAGAATCAAGTTATAATTGTCGAATAAATGTTATCAGACGTTAAGGATATAACTCAATGTGTGATCATTGAATAAAAAGTCAAATCAAGCTAGCACGACCAAGTTAATTACATTTACATGAATTTCCAACAAAATTAGGTAATAATATATTGGTGGATCAAAGTATTCGCGAAAGCTTACAATGCAAAATGGGAAAAGAACTACGCGTACAAACTCATTAAACAAAGATAGTTCTCACATGGATAGTTCTTTCTTGTTGTAAAAACATGTAATCCTATGCGGTTTCGCTTATCAAGCCTTTTAAACACAATCCTGTGCTAATTTAATCAAATCAAACCGTAATGATCAATGAAATCACACTATACAATAACAAAAGGAAAGTTTGAATGCACTATTAAAACCAAAACCAAAACATATTAGGAAACCACATAAATCAACCTTGAAACGATCAACTTCTTCCGAACTCATACAAAACACTCAACAACCATCTTTATACACCCTTGCATTTAGAATACATATAAATGAATCGAAATGACAACTCTCGGTCCATATAGTCAATTAATGTGCACCAGGGGAACTTTAACAGTTGTAAAGTACGGAAGAACTACTCGTATTCACTCAATATGAACCGAGAATCAAGTTATAATTGTCGAATAAATGTTATCAGACGTTAAGAATATAACTCAATGTGTGATCATTGAATAAAAAGTCAAATCAAGCTAACACGACCAAGTTAATTAGATTTACATGAATTTCCAACAAAATTAGGTAATAATATATTGGTGGATCAAAGTATTCGCGAAAGCTTACAATGCAAAATGGGAAAAGAACTACGCGTACAAACTCATTAAACAAAGATAGTTCTCACATGGATAGTTCTTTCTTGTTGTAAAAACATGTAATCCTATGCAGTTTCGCTTATCAAGCCTTTTAAACACAATCCTGTGCTAATTTAATCAAATCAAACCGTAATGATCAATGAAATCACACTATACAATAACAAAAGGAAAGTTTGAATGCACTATTAAAACCAAAACCAAAACATATTAGGAGACCACATAAATCAACCATGAATCGATCAACTTCTTCCGAACTCATACAAAACACTCAACAACCATCTTTATACACCCTTGCATTTAGAATACATATAAATGAATCAAAATGACAACTCTCGGTCCACTAGTCAATTAATGTGCCACCAGGGAACTTTAACAGTTGTAAAGTACGGAAGAACTACTCGTATTCACTCAATATGAACCGAGAATCAAGTTATAATTGTCGAATAAATGTTATCAGACGTTAAGAATATAACTCAATGTGTGATCATTGAATAAAAAGTCAAATCAAGCTAACACGACCAAGTTAATTAGATTTACATGAATTTCCAACAAAATTAGGTAATAATATATTGGTGGATCAAAGTATTCGCGAAAGCTTACAATGCAAAATGGGAAAAGAACTACGCGTACAAACTCATTAAACAAAGATAGTTCTCACTTGGATAGTTCTTTCTTGTTGTAAAAACATGTAATCCAATGCGGTTTCGCTTATCAAGCCTCTTAAACACAATCCTGTGCTAATTTAATCAAATCAAACCGTAATGATGAAGGAAATCACACTATACAATAGCAAAAGGAAAGTTTGAATGCACTATTAAAACAAAAACCAAAACATATTAGGAGACCACATAAATCAACCTTGAATCGATCAACTTCTTCCGAACTCATACAAAACACTCAACAACCATCTTTATACACCCTTGCATTTAGAATACGTATAAATGAATCAGAATGACAACTCTCGGTCCATATAGTCAATTAATGTGCACCAGGGGAACTTTAACAGTTGTAAAGTACGGAAGAACTACTCGTATTCACTCAATATGAACCGAGAATCAAGTTATAATTGTCGAATAAATGTTATCAGACGTTAAGGATATAACTCAATGTGTGATCATTGAATAAAAAGTCAAATCAAGCTAGCACGACCAAGTTAATTACATTTACATGAATTTCCAACAAAATTAGTAATATATATGGTGGATCAAAGTATTCGCGAAAGCTTACAATGCAAAATGGGAAAAGAACTACGCGTACAAACTCATTAAACAAAGATAGTTCTCACATGGATAGTTCTTTCTTGTTGTAAAAACATGTAATCCTATGCGGTTTCGCTTATCAAGCCTTTTAAACACAATCCTGTGCTAATTTAATCAAATCAAACCGTAATGATCAATGAAATCACACTAACAATAACAAAAGAAAGTTTGAATGCACTATTAAAACCAAACCAAAACATTTAGGAAACCACATAAATCAACCTTGAATCGATCACTTCTTCCGAACTCATACAAAACACTCAACAACCATCTTTATACACCCTTGCATTTAGAATACATATAAATGAATCGAAATGACAACTCTCGGTCACATAGTCAATTAATGTGCACAGGGGAACTTTAACAGTTGTAAAGTACCGAAAAACTACTCGTATTCTCAATATGAACGAGAATCAAGTTATAATTGTCGAATAAATGTTATCAGACGTTAAGAATATAACTCAATGTGTGATCATTGAATAAAAAGTCAAATCAAGCTAACACGACCAAGTTAATTAGATTTACATGAATTCCAACAAATTAGGTAATAATATATTGGTGGATCAAAGTATTCGCGAAAGCTTACAATGCAAAATGGGAAAAGAACTACGGTACAAACTCATTAAACAAAGATAGTTCTCACATGGATAGTTCTTTCTTGTTGTAAAAAATGTAATCCTATGCAGTTTCGCTTATCAAGCCTTTTAAACACAATCCTGTGCTAATTTAATCAAATCAAACCGTAATGATCAATGAAATCACACTATCAATAACAAAAGAAAGTTTGAATACACTATTAAAACCAAACCAAAACATATTAGGAGACCACATAAATCAACCTGAATCGATCAACTTCTTCCGAACTCATACAAAACACTCAACAACCATCTTTAACACCTTGCATTTAGAATACATATAAATGAATCAAAATGACAACTCTCGGTCCACATAATCAATAATGTGCACCGGGGAACTTAACAGTTGTAAAGTACGGAAAACTACTCGTATTCACTCAATATGAACCGAGAATCAAGTTATAATTGTCGAATAAATGTTATCAGACGTAGATATAATCATGTGTGATCATTGAATAAAAAGTCAAATCAAGCTAACACACCAAGTAATTAGATTTACATGAATTTCCAACAAAATTAGGTAATAATATATTAGGGATCAAAGTATTCGCAAAGCTTACAATACAAAAGGAAAAGAACTACGCGTACAAACTCATTAAACAAAGATAGTTCTCACATGGATAGTTCTTTCTTGTTGTAAAACATGTAATCCTATGCGGTTTCGCTTATCAAGCCTTTTAAACACAATCCTGTGCTAATTTTAATCAATCAAACCGTAATGATCATGAAATCACACTACACAATAACAAAAGAAAGTTTGAATACACTATTAAAACCAAAACCAAAACATATAAGGAGACCACATAAATCAACCTTGAATCGATCAACTTCTTCCGAACTCATACAAAACACTCAACAAATCTTTAAACACCCTTGCATTACAATAAATATAAATGAATCAAAATGACAACTCTCGGTCCACATAGTCAATTAATGTGCACCAGGGAACTTTAATCGTTGTAAAGTACCGAAAAATATCGTATTCACTCAATATGAACCGAGAATCAAGTTACAGTTGTCGAATGAATGTAATCAGACGTGAAGGATATAACTCAATGTGTGATCAATGAATAAAAGTCAAATCAAGCTAACACGACCAAGTGAATTAGATTTACATGAATTCCAACAAATTGGTAATAATATATTGGTGGATCAAAGTATTCGCGAAAGCTTACAATACAAAATGGGAAAAGAACTACGTGTACAAACTCATTAAACAAAGATAGTTCTCGCATGGATAGTTCTTTCTTGTTGTAAAAACATGTAATCCTATGCGGTTTCGCTTATCAAGCCTTTTAAACACAATCCTGTGCTAATTTAATCAAATCAAACCGTAATGATCAATGAAATCACACTACAAATAACAAAAGAAAAGTTTGAATACACTATTAAAACCAAACCAAAACATATAAGGAGACCACATAAATCAATGAATCGATCAACTTCTTCCGAACTCATACAAACACTCAACAACCATCTTTAAACACCCTTGCATTTAGAATACATATAAATGAATCAAAATGACAACTCTCGGTCCACATAATTAATTAAGTGCACCAGGGGAACTTAACCGTTGTAAAGTACCGAAAAACTACTCTATTCACTCAATATGAACCGATAATCAAGTTAAAGTTGTCGAATGAACGTATCAGACGTAAGGATATAACTCAATGTGTGATCAATGAATAAAAGGTCAAATCAAGCTAACACGACCAAGTGAATTAGATTTAATGAATTTCCAACAAAATTAAGCAATAATATTTGTGGATCAAAGTATTCGCGAAAGCTTACAATACAAAAGGAAAAGAACTACGTATACAAACTCATTAAACAAAGATAGTTCTCGCATGGATAGTTATTGCTTTGTAAAACATGTAATCCTATGCGGTTTCGCTTATCAAGCCTTTAAACACAATCCTGTGCTAATTTAATCAAATCAAACCGTAATGATCAATGAAATCACACTTACAATAACAAAAGGAAGTTTGAATACACTATTAAAACCAAAACCAAAACAATTAGGAACCACATAAATCAACCTTGAATCGATCAACTTCTTCGAACTCATACAAAACACTCAACAACCATCTTTATACACCCTTGCATTTAGAATACATATAAATGAATCAAATGACAACTCTCGGTCCATATAGTCAATTAATGTGCCAGGGAACTTAACAGTTGTAAAGTACGGAAAAACTACTCGTATTCACTCAATATGAACCGAGAATCAAGTTATAATTGTCGAATAAATGTTATCAGACGTAAGAATATAACTCAATGTGTGATCATTGAATAAAAGTCAAATCAAGCTAACACGACCAAGTGAATTAGATTTACATGAATTTCAACAAAATTAGGTAATAATATATGGTGGATCAAAGTATTCGCGAAAGCTTACAATACAAAATGGGAAAAGAACTACGCGTACAAACTCATTAAACAAAGATAGTTCTCACATGGATAGTTCTTTCTTGTTGTAAAAACATGTAATCCTATGCGGTTTCGCTTATCAAGCCTTTAAACACAATCCTGTGCTAATTTAATCAAATCAAACCGTAATGATCAAGAAATCACACTATACAATAACAAAAGGAAAGTTTGAATACACTATTAAAACAAAAACAAAACATATTAGGAGACCACATAAATCAACCTTGAATCGATCAACTTTTCCGAACTCATACAAAACACTCAACAACCATCTTTAACACCTTGCATTTAGAATACATATAATGAATCAAATGACAACTCTCGGTCCACATAGTCAATTAATGTGCACCAGGGGAACTTAACAGTTGTAAAGTACGAAAAACTACCGTATTCACTCAATATGAACCGAGAATCAAGTTATAATGTCGAATAAATGTTATCAGACGTTAAGGATATAACTCAATGTGTGATCATGAATAAAAAGTCAAATCAAGCTAACACGACCAAGTGAATTAGATTTACATGAATTTCCAAAAATTAGGTAATAATATATTGGTGGATCAAAGTATTCGCGAAAGCTTACAATACAAAATGGGAAAAGAACTACGCGTACAAACTCATTAAACAAAGATAGTTCTCACATGGATAGTTCTTTCTTGTTGTAAAAACATGTAATCCTATGCGGTTTCGCTTATCAAGCCTTTTAACACAATCCTGTGCTAATTTAATCAAATCAAACCGTAATGATCAATGAAATCACACTATACAATAACAAAAGGAAAGTTTGAATGCACTATTAAAACCAAAACCAAAAATATTAGGAACCACATAAATCAACCTTGAATCGATCAACTTCTTCCGAACTCATACAAAACACTCAACAACCATCTTTAACACCCTTGCATTTAGAATACATATAAATGAATCAAAATGACAACTCTCGGTCCATATAGTCAATTAATGTGCACCAGGGGAACTTTAACAGTTGTAAAGTACGAAAAACTACTCGTATTCACTCAATATGAACCGAGAATCAAGTTATAATTGTCGAATAAATGTATCAGACGTTAAGGATATAACTCAATGTGTGATCATGAATAAAAAGTCAAATCAAGCTAACACGACCAAGTGAATTAGATTTACATGAATTTCAACAAAATTAGGTAATAATATATTGGTGGATCAAAGTATTCGCGAAAGCTTACAATACAAAATGGAAAAGAACTACGTTACAAACTCATTAAACAAAGATAGTTCTCACATGGATAGTTCTTTCTTGTTGTAAAAACATGTAATCCTATGCGGTTTCGCTTATCAAGCCTTTTAAACACAATCCTGTGCTAATTTAATCAAATCAAACCGTAATGATCAATGAAATCACACTACAATAACAAAAGGAAAGTTTGAATACACTATTAAACCAAAACCAAAACATATAGGAGACCACAAAATCAACCTTGAATCGATCAACTTCTTCGAACTCATACAAAACACTCAACAACCATCTTTAAACACCTTGCATTTAGAATACATATAAATGAATCAAAATGACAACTCTCGGTCCACATAATCAATTAATGTGCACCAGGGGAACTTAACAGTTGTAAAGTACGAAAAACTACTCGTATTCACTCATATGAACGAGAATCAAGTTATAATTGTCGAAAAATGTTATCAGACGTTAAGGATATAACTCAATGTGTGATCAATGAATAAAAAGTCAAATCAAGCTAACACGACCAAGTGAATTAGATTTACATGAATTTCCAACAAAATTCGGTAATAATATATTGGTGGATCAAAGTATTCGCGAAAGCTTACAATACAAAAAGAAAGAACTACGTGTACAAACTCATTAAACAAAGATAGTTCTCATGGATAGTTCTTTCTTGTTGTAAAAACATGTAATCCTATGCGGTTTCGCTTATCAAGCCTTTTAAAACAATCCTGTGCTAATTTAATCAAATCAAACCGTAATGATCAATGAAATCACACTACACAATAACAAAAGAAAAGTTTGAATACACTATTAAAACCAAAACCAAAACATATAAGCAGACCACATAAATCAACTTGAATCGATCAACTTCTTCCGAACTCATACAAAACACTCAACAACCATCTTTAAACACCCTTGCATTACAATAATATAAATGAATCAAAATGACAACTCTCGGTCCACATAGTCAATTAATGTGCACAGGGAACTTAACGTTGTAAAGTACCGAAAAAAACTCGTATTCACTCAATATGAACCGAGAATCAAGTTACAGTTGTCGAATGAACGTAATCAGACGTGAAGGATATAACTCAATGTGTGATCAATGAATAAAAGTCAAATCAAGCTAACACGACCAAGTGAATTAGATTTACATGAATTTCCAACAAAATTAGGTAATAATATATTGGTGGATCAAAGTATTCGCGAAAGCTTAAATACAAAATGGGAAAAGAACTACGTGTACAAACTCATTAAACAAAGATAGTTCTCGCATGGATAGTTCTTTCTTGTGTAAAAACATGTAATCCTATGCGGTTTCGCTTATCAAGCTTTTAAACACAATCCTGTGCTAATTTAATCAAATCAAACCGTAATGATCAATGAAATCACACTATACAATAACAAAAGAAAGTTTGAATACACTATAAAACCAAAACAAAATATAGGAGACCACATAAATCACCTTGAATCGATCAACTTCTTCCGAACTCATACAAAACACTCAACAACCATCTTTAAACACCCTTGCATTTAGAATACATATAAATGAATCAAAATGACAACTCTCGGTCCATATAGTCAATTAATGTGCACCAGGGGAACTTTAACAGTTGTAAAGTACGAAAAAACTACTCGTATTCACTCAATATGAACCGAGAATCAAGTTATAATTGTCGAATAAAGTTATCAGACGTTAAGGATATAACTCAATGGTGATCATTGAATAAAAAGTCAAATCAAGCTAACACGACCAAGTAATTAGATTTACATGAATTTCCAACAAAATTAGGTAATAATATATTGGTGGATCAAAGTATTCGCAAAGCTTACAATACAAAATGGGAAAGAACTACGTGTACAAACTCATTAAACAAAGATAGTTCTCACATGGATAGTTCTTTCTTGTTGTAAAAACATGTAATCCTATGCGGTTTCGCTTATCAAGCCTTTAAACACAATCCTGTGCTAATTTAATCAAATCAAACCGTAATGATCAATGAAATCACACTACACAATAACAAAAGGAAAGTTTGAATACACTATTAAAACCAAAACAAAAATATAAGGAGACCACATAAATCAACCTTGAATCGATCAACTTCTTCCGAACTCATACAAAACACTCAACAACCATCTTTAAACACCTTGCATTTAGAATACATATAATGAATCAAAATGACAACTCTCGGTCCACATAATCAATAATGTGCACAGGGAACCTTAACAGTTGTAAAGTACCGAAAAACTACTCTTATTCACTCAATATGAACCGAGAATCAAGTTACAGTTGTCGAATGAACGTTATCAACGTAAGGATATAACTCAATGTGTGATCAATGAATAAAAAGTCAAATCAAGCTAACACGACAAGTGAATTAGATTTACATGAATTTCCAACAAAATTAGGTAATAATATATTGGTGGATCAAAGTATTCGCGAAAGTTACAATACAAAATGGAAAAGAACTACATGTACAAACTCATTAAACAGATAGTTCTCGCATGGATAGTTCTTTCTTGTTGTAAAAACATGTAATCATATGTTTCGCTTATCAAGCCTTTTAAACACAATCTGTGCTAATTTAATCAAATCAAACCGTAATGATCATGAAATCACACTACACATAACAAAAGAAAAGTTTGAATACACTATTAAAACCAAAACCAAAACATATAAGCAGACCACATAAATCACCTTGAATCGATCAACTTCTTCCGAACTCATACAAAACACTCAACAACCATCTTAAACACCCTTGCAATTAAATACATATAAATGAATCAAAATGACAACTCTCGGTCCACATAGTCAATTAATGTGCACCAGGGGAACTTTAACGTTGTAAAGTACCGAAAAACTACTCTATTCACTCAAATGAACCGAGAATCAAGTTACAGTTGTCGAATGAACGTATCAGACGTGAAGGATATAACTCAATGTGTGATCAATGAATAAAAGTCAAATCAAGCTAACACGACCAAGTGAATTAGATTTACATGAATTTCCAACAAATTAGGTAATAATATTGGTGGATCAAAGTATTCGCGAAAGCTTACAATACAAATGGGAAAAGAACTACGTGTACAAACTCATTAAACAAAGATAGTTCTCACATGGATAGTTTTTCTGTTGTAAAAACATGTAATCCTATGCGGTTTCGCTTTCAAGCCTTTTAACACAATCCTGTGCTAATTTAATCAAATCAAACCGTAATGATCAATGAAATCACACTACACAATAACAAAAGTAAAGTTTGAATACACTATTAAAACCAAACCAAAAATATAAGGAGACCACATAAATCAACCTTGAATCGATCAACTTCTTCAGAACTCATACAAAACACTCAACAACCATCTTTAACACCTTGCATTTAGATACATATAAATAATCAAAATGAAAACTCTCGGTCCACATAATCATTAATGTGCACCAGGGGAACTTTAACAGTTGTAAAGTACAAAAAACTACTCTTATTCACTCATATGAACCGAGAATCAAGTTACAGTTGTCGAATGAACGTATCAGACGTAAGGATATAACTCAATGTGTGATCAATGAATAAAAAGTCAAATCAAGCTAACACGACCAAGTGAATTAGATTTACATGAATTTCCAACAAAATTAGGTAATAATATATTGGTGGATCAAAGTATTCGCGAAAGCTTACAATACAAAATGGGAAAAGAACTACGTGTACAAACTCATTAAACAAAGATAGTTCTCACATGGATAGTTTTTCTTGTTGTAAAAACATGTAATCCTATGCGGTTTCGCTTTCAAGCTTTTAAACACATCCGTGCTAATTTAATCAAATCAAACCGTAATGATCAATGAAATCACACTACACAATAACAAAAGTAAAGTTTGAATACACTATTAAAACCAAAACCAAAACTATAAGGAGACCACATAAATCAACTTGAATCGATCAACTTCTTCCGAACTCATACAAACACTCAACAACCATCTTTAAACACCCTTGCATTACAATACATATAAATGAATCAAAATACAACTCTCGGTCCACATAAAATTAATGGCACCAGGGGAACCTTAACAGTTGTAAAGTACCAAAAACTACTCTTATTCACTCAATATGAACGAGAATCAAGTTACAGTTGTCGAATGAACGTTATCAGACGTAAAGGATATAACTCATGTGTGATCAATGAAAAAAGTCAAATCAAGCTAACACGCCAAGTGAATTAGATTACATGAATTCCAACAAATTAGGTAATAATATATTGTGGATCAAAGTATTCGCGAAACTTACAATACAAAATGGAAAAGAACTACGTGTACAAACTCATTAAACAAAGATAGTTCTCGCATGGATAGTTCTTTCTTGTTGTAAAAACATGTAATCCTATGCGGTTTCGCTTATCAAGCCTTTTTAACACAATCCTGTGCTAATTTTAATCAAATCAAACCGTAATGATCATAAAATCACACTACACATAACAAAAGAAAAGTTTGAATACACTATTAAAACAAAACCAAAACATATAAGGAGACCACATAAATCAACCTTGAATCGATCAACTTCTTCCGAACTTATACAAAACACTCAACAACCATCTTTAAACACCCTTGCATTTAGAATACATATAAATGAATCAAAATGACAACTCTCGGTCCACATAATAATTAATGTGCAACAGGGGAACTTTAACAGTTGTAAAGTACCGAAAAAAACTCGTATTCACTCAATATGAACGAGAATCAAGTTACAGTTGTCGAATGAACGTTATCAGACGTGAAGGATATAACTCAATGTGTGATCAATGAATAAAAAGTCAAATCAAGCTAACACGACCAAGTGAATTTATTTACATGGATTTCCAACAAATTTAGGTAATAATATATTGTGGATCAAAGTATTCGCGAAAGCTTACAATACAAATGTGAAAAGAACTACGTGTACAAACTCATTAAACAAAGATAGTTCTCGCATGGATAGTTCTTTCTTGTTGTAAAAACATGTAATCCTATTCGGTTTCGTTATCAAGCCTTTTAACACAATCCTGTGCTAATTTTAATCAATCAAACCGTAATGATCAATGGAATCACACTACACAATAACAAAAAAAGTTTGAATACACTATTAAAACGAAATCCAAAACATATAAGGAGACCACATAAATCAACTTGAATCGATCAACTTCTTCCGAACTCATACAAAACACTCAACAACCATCTTTAAACACCCTTGCATAACAATAATATATAAATGAATCAAAATGACAACTCTCGTCCACATAAAATTAATGTGCACCGGGGAACTTTAACCGTTGTAAAGTACCAAAAAAACTACTTGTATTCACTCAATATGAACCGAGAATCAAGTTACAGTTGTCGAATAAACGTATCAGACGTGAAGGATATAACTCAATGTGTGATCAATGAATAAAAGTCAAATCAAGCTAACACGACCAAGTGAATTAGATTTACATGAATTTCCAACAAATTTAGGAATAATATATTTGTGTGGATCAAAGTATTCGCTAAAGCTTACAATACAAAATGGGAAAACAACTACGTGTACAAACTCATTAAACAAAGATATTCTCACATGGATAGTTTTTTCTTGTTGTAAAAACATGTAATCCTATGCGGTTTCGCTTATCAAGCCATTTAAACACAATCCTTGCTAATTTAATCAAATAACCGTAATGATCAATGAAATCACACTACACAATAACAAAAGGAAAGTTTGAATACACTATTAAAACCACAACCAAAACTTATTAGGAGATCACATAAATCAACCTTGAATCAATGAACTTCTTCCCAACTCATACAAAACACTAAACAACCATCCTTAAACACCGTTGCATTTACAATACATATAAATGAATCAAAATGACAACTCTCGGTCCACATAATTAATTAATTTGCACCAGGGGAACTTTAACCGTTGTAAAGTACCAAAAAACTACTCTTATTCACTCAATATGAACCGAGAATCAAGTTACAGTTGTCGAATGAACGTTATCAGACGTAAAGGATATAACTCAATGTGTGATCAATGAATAAAAGTCAAATCAAGCTAACACGACCAGTGAATTAGATTTACATGAATTTCCAACAAAATTAGGTAATAATATATTGTGGATCAAAGTATTCGCGAAAACTTACAATACAAAATGGAAAAGAACTACGTGTACAAACTCATTAAACAAAGATAGTTCTCGCATGGATAGTTCTTTCTTGTTGTAAAAACATGTAATCCTATGCGGTTTCGCTTATCAAGCCTTTTTAACACAATCCTGTGCTAATTTTAATCAAATCAAACCGTAATGATCAATAAAATCACACTACACAATAACAAAAGAAAAGTTTGAATACACTATTAAAACAAAATCCAAAACATATAAGGAGACCACATAAATCAACCTTGAATCGATCAACTTCTCCGAACTCATACAAAACACTCAACAACCATCTTAAACACCCTTGCATTTAAATACATATAAATGAATCAAAATGACAACTCTCGGTCCACATAATTAATTAATGTGCAACAGGGGAACTTTAACCGTTGTAAAGTACCGAAAAACTACTCGTATTCACTCAATATGAACCGAGAATCAAGTTACAGTTGTCGAATGAACGTTATCAGACGTGAAGGATATAACTCAATATGTGATCAATGAATCAAAGGTCAAATCAAGCTAACACGACCAAGTGAATTTGATTTAAATGGATTTCCAACAAATTTAGGTAATAATATATTGGTGGATCAAAGTATTCGCGAAAGCTTACAATACAAAATGTGAAAATAACTACGTGTACAAACTCATTAAACAAAGATAGTTCTCGCATGGATAGTTCTTTCTTGTTGTAAAAACATGTAATCCTCTTCGGTTTCGTTTATCAAGCCTTTTTAACACAATCCTGCGCTAATTTTAATCAAATCAAACCGTAATGATCAATGGAATCACACTACACAATAACATAAAAAAAGTTTGAATACACTATTAAAACGAAATCCAAAACATATAATGAGACCACATAAATCAACCTTGAATCGATCAACTTCTTCCGAACTCATACAAAACTCTCAACAACCATCTTTAAACACCCTTGCATTAACAATACATATAAATGAATCAAAATAACAACTCTCGGTCCACATAATTAATTAATGTGCACCTGGGGAACTTTAACCGTTGTAAAGTACCAAAAAACTACTTGTATTCACTCAATATGAACCGAGATCAAGTTACAGTTATCGAATAAACGTAATCAGACGTGAAGGATATAACTCAATGTGTGATCAATGAATAAAAAGTCAAATCAAGCTAACACGACCAAGTGAATTAGATTTACATGAATTTCCAACAAATTTAGGTAATAATATATTGGTGGATCAAAGTATTCGCTAAAGCTTACAATACAAAATGGGAAAACAACTACGTGTACAAACTCATTAAACAAAGATATTCTCACATGGATAGTTTTTTCTTGTTGTAAAAACATGTAATCCTATGTGGTTTCGCTTATCAAGCCATTTAAACACAATCCTTTGCTAATTTTAATCAAATTAAACCGTAATGATCAATGAAATCACACTACACAATAACAAAAGGAAAGTTTGAATACACTATTAAAACCACAACCAAAACTTATTAGGAGATCACATAAATCAACCTTGAATCAATGAACTTCTTCCCAACTCATACAAAACACTAAACAACCATCCTTAAACACCGTTGCATTTACAATACATATAAATGAATCAAAATGACAACTCTCGGTCCACATAATTAATTAATTTGCACCAGGGGAACTTTAACCGTTGTAAAGTACCGAAAAACTATTCGTATTCACTCAATATGAACCGAGAATCAAGTTACAGTTGTCGAATGAACGTAATCAGACGTGAAGGATATAACTCAATGTGTGATCAATGAATAAAAAGTCAAATCAAGCTAACAGACGAAAGTGAATTAGATTTACATGAATTTCAACAAAATTAGGTAATAATATATGGTGGATCAAAGTATTCGCGAAAGCTTACAATACAAATGGGAAAAGAACTACGTGTACAAACTCATTAACAAAGATAGTTCTCGCATGGATAGTTTTTTCTTGTTGTAAAAACATGTAATTCTATGCGGTTTCGCTTATCAAGCCATTTAAACACAATCCTTTGCTAATTTTAATCTAATTAAACCGTAATGATCATTGAAATCACACTACACAATAACAAAAGAAAAGTTTGAATACACTATTAAAACCACAACCAAAACTTATAAGGAGACCACATAAATCAACCTTAAATCAATGAACTTCTTCCCAACTCATACAAAACACTCAACAACCAACCTTAAACACCATTGCATTTAGAATACATATAAATGAATCAAAATTACAACTCTCGGTCCACATAATAATCTAATGTGCACGAGTGGAACCTTAATAGTTGTAAAGTACCGAAAAACTACTCTTATTCACTCAATATGAACCGAGAATCAAGTTATAGTTGTCGAATGAACGTTATCGGACGTTAAGGATATAACTCAATGTGTGATCAATGAATAAAAAGTCAAATCAAGCTAACACGACCAAGTGAATTAGATTTACATGAATTTCCAACAAAATTAGGTAATAATATATTGGTGGATTAAAGTATTCGCGAAAGCTTACAATACAAAATTTAAAAATAACTACGTGTACAAACTCATTAAACAAAGATAGTTCTCGCATGGATAGTTCTTTCTTGTTGTAAAAACATGTAATCCTATGCGGTTTCGCGTATCAAGCCTTTTTAACACAATCCTGTGCTAATTTTAATCAAATCAAACCGTAATGATCAATGAAATCACACTACATAATAACAAAAGAAAAGTTTGAATACACTATTAAAACCAAAACCAAAAAATATAAGGAGACCACATAAATCAACCTTGAATCGATCAACTTCTTCCGAACTCATACAAAACACTCAACAACCATCTTTAAACACCTTTGCATTTAGAATACATATAAATGAATCAAAATGACAACTCTCGGTCCACATAATCAATTAATGTGCACCAGGGGAACCTTAACAGTTGTAAAGTACCGAAAAACTACTCTTATTCACTCAATATGAACCGAGAATCAAGTTACAGTTGTCGAATGAACGTTATCAGACGTAAAGGATATAGCTCAATGTGTTATCAATGAATAAAAAGTCAAATCAAGCTAACACGATCAAGTGAATTAGATTTACATGAGTTTCCAACAAAATTAGGTAATAATATATTGGTGGATCAAAGTATTCGCGAAAGCTTACAATACAAAATGGGAAAAGAACTACATGTACAAACTCATTAAACAAAGATAGTTCTCACATGGATAGTTCTTTCTTGTTGTAAAAACATGTAATCCTATGCTGTTTCGCTTATCAAGCCTTTTAAACACAATTCTGTGCTAATTTTAATCAAATCAAACCGTAATGATCATTGAAATCACACTACACAATAACAAAAGAAAAGTTTGAATACATTATTTAAACCAAAACCAAAACATATAAGCAGACCACATAAATCAACCTTGAATCGATCAACTTCTTCCGAACTCATACAAAACACTCAACAACCATCTTTAAACACCCTTGCAATTACAATAGATATAAATGAATCAAAATGACAACTCCCGGTCCACATAGTCAATTAATGTGCACCAGGGGAACTTTAACCGTAGTAAAGTACCGAAAAACTACTCGTATTCACTCAAAATGGACCGAGAATCAAGTTACAGTTGTCGAATGAACGTAATCAGACGTGAAGGATATAACTAAATGTGTGATCAATGAATAAAATGTCAAATCAAGCTAACACGACCAAGTGAATTAGATTTACATGAATTTCCAACAAAATTAGGTAATAATATATTGGTGGATCAAAGTGTTCGCGAAAGCTTACAATACAAAATGGGAAAAGAACTACGTGTACAAACTCATTAAATAAGATAGTTCTCACATGGATAGTTTTTCTGTTTTTAAAAACATGTAATCCTATGCGGTTTCGCTTTTCAAGCCTTTAAACACAATCCTGTGCTAATATAATCAAATCAAACCGTAATGATCAATGAAATCACACTACACAATAACAAAAGTAAAGTTTGAATACACTATTAAACCAAAACCAAAACATATAAGGAGACCACATAAATCAACCTTGAATCGATCAACTTCTTTAGAACTCATACAAACACTCAAAACATCTTTAAACACCTTGCATTTAGAATACATATAATAAATCAAAATGACAACTCTCGGTCCACATAATCAATTAATGTGCACCAGGGGAACCTTAACAGTTGTAAAGTACCAAAAAACTACTCTTCACTCCATATGAACCGAGAATCAAGTTACAGTTGTCGAATGAACGTTATCAGACGTAAGGATATAACTCAATGTGTGATCAATGAATAAAAAGTCAAATCAAGCTAACACGACCAAGTGAATTAGATTTACATGAATTTCCAACAAATTTAGGTAATAAATATTGGTGGATCAAGTATTCGCGAAAACTTACAATACAAAATGTGAAATAAACTACGTGTACAAACTCATTAAACAAAGATAGTTTCGCATGGATAGTTCTTCTTGTTGTAAAAACATGTAATCCTATGCGGTTTCGCTTATCAAGCCTTTTTACACAATCCTGTGCTAATTTAATCAAATCAAACCGTAATGATCAATAAATCACACTACACAATAACAAAAGAAAAGTTTGAATACACTATTAAAACAAAATCCAAAACATATAAGGAGACCACATAAATCAACCTTGAATCGATCAACTTCTTCCGAACTTATACAAAACACTCAACAACCATCTTTAAACACCCTTGCATTTATAATACATATAAATGAATCAAAATGACAACTCTCGGTCCACATAATTAATTAATGTGCAACAGGGGAACTTTAACCGTTGTAAAGTACCGAAAAACTACTCGTATTCACTCAATATGAACCGAGAATCAAGTTACAGTTGTCGAATGAACGTTATCAGACGTGAAGGATATAACTCAATATGTGATCAATGAATCAAAGGTCAAATCAAGCTAACACGACCAAGTGAATTTGATTTAAATGGATTTCCAACAAATTTAGGTAATAATATATTGGTGGATCAAAGTATTCGCGAAAGCTTACAATACAAAATGTGAAAATAACTACGTGTACAAACTCATTAAACAAAGATAGTTCTCGCATGGATAGTTCTTCAACCATCTTTAAACACCCTTGCATTTAGAATACATATAAATGAATCAAAATGACAACTCTCGGTCCACATAATTAATTAATGTGCAACAGGGGAACTTTAACCGTTGTAAAGTACCGAAAAACTACTCGTATTCACTCAATATGAACCGAGAATCAAGTTACAGTTGTCGAATGAACGTTATCAGACGTGAAGGATATAACTCAATATGTGATCAATGAATCAAAGGTCAAATCAAGCTAACACGACAAAGAATGATTTTTTAATGGATTTCCAACAAATTTAGGTAATAATATATTGGTGGATCAAAGTATTCGCGAAAGCTTACAATACAAAATGTGAAAATAACTACGTGTACAAACTCATTAAACAAAGATAGTTCTCGCATGGATAGTTCTTTCTTGTTGTAAAAACATGTAATCCTCTTCGGTTTCGTTTATCAAGCCTTTTTAACACAATCCTGCGCTAATTTTAATCAAATCAAACCGTAATGATCAATGGAATCACACTACACAATAACATAAAAAAAGTTTGAATACACTATTAAAACGAAATCCAAAACATATAATGAGACCACATAAATCAACCTTGAATCGATCAACTTCTTCCGAACTCATACAAAACTCTCAACAACCATCTTTAAACACCCTTGCATTTACAATACATATAAATGAATCAAAATAACAACTCTCGGTCCACATAATTAATTAATGTGCACCTGGGGAACTTTAACCGTTGTAAAGTACCAAAAAACTACTTGTATTCACTCAATATGAACCGAGATCAAGTTACAGTTGTCGAATGAACGTAATCAGACGTGAAGGATATAACTCAATGTGTGATCAATGAATAAAAAGTCAAATCAAGCTAACACGACCAAGTGAATTAGATTTACATGAATTTCCAACAAATTTAGGTAATAATATATTGGTGGATCAAAGTATTCGCGAAAGCTTACAATACAAAATGGGAAAACAACTATGTGTACAAACTCATTAAACAAAGATAGTTCTCACATGGATAGTTTTTTCTTGTTGTAAAAACATGTAATCCTATGTGGTTTCGCTTATCAAGCCATTTAAACACAATCCTTTGCTAATTTTAATCAAATTAAACCGTAATGATCAATGAAATCACACTACACAATAACAAAAGGAAAGTTTGAATACACTATTAAAACCACAACCAAAACTTATTAGGAGACCACATAAATCAACCTTGAATCAATGAACTTCTTCCCAACTCATACAAAACACTCAACAACCATCCTTAAACACCGTTGCATTTACAATACATATAAATGAATCAAAATGACAACTCTCAGTCCACATAATTAATTAATTTGCACCAGGGGAACTTTAACCGTTGTAAAGTACCGAAAAACTATTCGTATTCACTCAATATTAACCGAGAATCAAGTTACAGTTGTCGAATGAACGTAATCAGACGTGAAGGATATAACTCAATGTGTGATCAATGAATAAAAAGTCAAATCAAGCTAACACGACCAAGTGAATTAGATTTACATGAATTTCCAACAAATTTAGGTACTAATATATTGGTGGATCAAAGTATTCGCGAAAGCTTACAATACAAAATGGGAAAACAACTACGTGTACAAACTCATTAAACAAAGATAGTTCTCGCATGGATAGTTTTTTCTTGTTGTAAAAACATGTAATTCTATGCGGTTTCGCTTATCAAGCCATTTAAACACAATCCTTTGCTAATTTTAATCTAATTAAACCGTAATGATCATTGAAATCACACTACACAATAACAAAAGGAAAGTTTGAATACACTATTAAAACCACAACCAAAACTTATAAGGAGACCACATAAATCAACCTTAAATCAATGAACTTCTTCCCAACTCATACAAAACACTCAACAACCAACCTTAAACACCATTGCATTTAGAATACATATAAATGAATCAAAATTACAACTCTCGGTCCACATAATAATCTAATGTGCACGAGTGGAACCTTAATAGTTGTAAAGTACCGAAAAACTACTCTTATTCACTCAATATGAACCGAGAATCAAGTTACAGTTGTCGAATGAACGTTATCGGACGTTAAGGATATAACTCAATGTGTGATCAATGAATAAAAAGTCAAATCAAGCTAACACGACCAAGTGAATTAGATTTACATGAATTTCCAACAAAATCAGGTAATAATATATTGGTGGATCAAAGTATTCGCGAAAGCTTACAATACAAAATTTAAAAATAACTACGTGTACAAACTCATTAAACAAAGATAGTTCTCGCATGGATAGTTCTTTCTTGTTGTAAAAACATGTAATCCTATGCGGTTTCGCTTATCAAGCCTTTTTAACACAATCCTGTGCTAATTTTAATCAAATCAAACTGTAATGATCAATGAAATCACACTACACAATAACAAAAGAAAAGTTTGAATACACTATTAAAACAAAATCCAAAACATATAAGGAGACCACATAAATCAACCTTGAATCGATCAACTTCTTCCGAACTCATACAAAACACTCAACAACCATCTTTAAACACCCATGCATTTACAATACATATAAATGAATCAAAATGACAACTCTTGGTCACATAATTAATTCAGGTACCAGGGGAATTAACGTTGTAAAGTACCGAAAAAACTACTCGTATTCACTCAATATGAACCGAGAATCAAGTTATAGTTGTCGAATGAACGTAATCAGACGTGAAAGATATAACTCAATGTGTGATCAATGAATAAAAGGACAAATCAAGCTAACACGACCAAGTGAATTAGATTTAAATGAATTTCCAACAAAATTAAGCAATAATATATTTGTGGATCAAAGCATTCGCGAAAGCTTACAATACAAAATGGGAAAAGAACTACGTATGCAAACTCATTAAACAAAGATAGTTCTCGCATGGATAGTTATTGCTTGCTGTAAAAACATGTAATCCTATGCGGTTTCGCTTATCAAGCCTTTTAAACGCAATCCTGTGCTAATTTAATCAAATCAAACCGTAACGATCAATGAAATCACACTATACAATAACAAAAGGAAAGTTTGAATACACTATAAACCACAAACCCAAATATAAGGAGACCACATAAATCAACCTTGAATCGATCAACTTCTTCCGAACTCATACAAAACACTCAACAACCATCTTTAAACACCCTTGCATTAGAATACATATAAATGAATCAAAATGACAACTCTCGGTCCACATAGTCAATTAATGTGCACCAGGGGAACTTAACAGTTGTAAAGTACCGAAAAACTACTCTTATTCACTCAATATGAACCGAGAATCAAGTTACAGTTGTCGAATGAACGTAATCAGACGTTAGGATAAAACTCAATGTGTGATCAATGAATAAAAGGTCAAATCAAGCTAACACGACCAAGTGAATTAGATTTACATGAATTTCCAACAAAATTAGGTAATAATATATTGTGGATCAAAAGTATCGCGAAAGTTTACAAAACAAAATGGGAAAAGAACTACGTGTACAAACTCATTAAACAAAGATAGTTCTCCATGGATAGTTCTTTCTTGTTGTAAAAACATGTAATCCTATGCGGTTTCGCTTATCAAGCTTTTAACACAATCCTGTGCTAATTTTAATCAAATCAAACCGTAATGATCAATGAAATCACACTACACAATAACAAAAGAAAAGTTTGAATACACTATTAAAACAAAATCCAAAAAATATAAGGAGACACATAAATCAACCTTGAATCGATCAACTTCTTCCGAACTCATACAAAACACTCAACAACCATCTTTAAACACCCTTGCATTTAGAATATATAAAATGAATCAAAATGACAACTCTCGGTCCACATAATCAATTAATGTGCAACAGGGGAACTTAACCGTTGTAAAGTACCGAAAAACTACTCTATTCACTCAATATGAACCGAGAATCAAGTTACAGTTGTCGAATGAACGTTATCAGACGTGAAGGATATAACTCAATGTGTGATCAATGAATAAAAGGTCAAATCAAGCTAACACGACCAAGTGAATTAGATTTAATGAATTTCCAACAAAATTAGGTAATAATATATTGGTGGATCAAAGTATTCGCGAAAGCTTACAATACAAAATGGGAAAATAACTACGTGTACAAACTCATTAAACAAGATAGTTCTCGCATGGATAGTTCTTTCTTGTTGTAAAAACATGTAATCCTGCGGTTTCGCTTATCAAGCCTTTTAACACAATCCTGTGCTAATTTTAATCAAATCAAACCGTAATGATCAATGGATCACACTCACACAATAATAACAAAAAAAGTTTGAATACACTATTAAACCAAATCCAAAACATATAAGGAGACCACATAAATCAACCTTGAATCGATCAACTTCTTCCGAACTCATACAAAACACTCAACAACCATCTTTAAACACCCTTGCATTTACAATACATATAAATGAATCAAAATGACAACTCTCGGTCCACATAATAATTAATGTGCACCGGGGAACTTTACCGTTGTAAAGTACCAAAAAACTACTCGTATTCACTCAATATGAACCGAGATCAAGTTACAGTTGTCGAATGAACGTAATCAGACGTGAAGGATATAACTCAATGTGTGATCAATGAAAAAAGTCAAATCAAGCTAACACGACCAAGTGAATTAGATTTACATGAATTTCCAACAAATTTAGGTAATAATATATTGGTGGATCAAAGTATTCGCGAAAGCTTACAATAAAATGGGAAAAAACTACGTGTACAAACTCATTAAACAAAGATAGTTCTCGCATGGATAGTTTTTTCTTGTTGTAAAAACATGTAATCCTATGCGGTTTCGCTTATCAAGCCATTTAAACACAATCCTTTGCTAATTTTAATCAAATTAAACCGTAATGATCAATGAAATCACACTACACAATAACAAAAGGAAAGTTTGAATACACTATTAAAACCACAACCAAAACTTATTAGGAGACCACATAAATCAACCTTGAATCGATCAACTTCTTCCCAACTCATACATAAAAACACTCAACAACCATCTTTAAACACCTTGCATTTAGAATACATATAAATGAATCAAATGACAACTCTCGGTCCACATAATAATTAATGTGCACCAGGGGAACTTTACCGTTGTAAAGTACCGAAAAACTACTCGTATTCACTCAATATGAACCGAGAATCAAGTTACAGTTGTCGAATGAACGTATTATCAGACGTGAAGGATATAACTCAATGTGTGATCAATGAATAAAAAGTCAAATCAAGCTAACACGACAAAGTGAATTAGATTTACATGAATTTCCAACAAATTTAGGTAATAATATATGGTGGATCAAAGTATTCGCGAAAGCTTACAATACAAAATGGGAAAAGAACTACGTGTACAAACTCATTAAAACAAAGATAGTTCTCGCATGGATAGTTTTTTCTTGTTGTAAAAACATGTAATTCTATGCGGTTTCGCTTATCAAGCATTTTAAACACAATCTGTGCTAATTTAATCTATTCAAACCGTAATGATCAATGAAATATCACACTACAATAACAAAAGGAAAGTTTGAATACATATTAAACCAAAACCAAAACTATAAGAGACCACATAAATCAACCTTAAATCGATGAACTTCTTCCCACTCATACAAAACACTCAAACAACCATCTTAAAACACCCTTGCATTTAGAATACATATAAATGAATCAAAATACAACTCTCGGTCCACATAATAATTCTAATGTGCACGAGTGGAACCTTAACAGTTGTAAAGTACCGAAAAACTACTCTTATTCACTCAATATGAACCGAGAATCAAGTTACAGTTGTCGAATGAACGTTATCGGACGTTAAGGATATAACTCATGTGTGATCAATGAATAAAAGTCAAATCAAGCTAACACGACCAAGTGAATTAGATTACATGAATTTCCAACAAAATTATGGTAATAATATTGGTGGATCAAAGTATTCGCGAAAGCTTACAATACAAAATGGGAAAAGAAACTACGTGTACAAACTCATTAAACAAAGATAGTTCTCGCATGGATAGTTCTTTCTTGTTGTAAAAACATGTAATCCTATGCGGTTTCGCTTATCAAGCCTTTTTAACACAATCCTGTGCTAATTTAATCAAATCAAACTGTAATGATCAATGAAATCACATACACAATAACAAAAGAAAGTTTGAATACACTATTAAAACAAACCAAAACATATAAGGAGACCACATAAATCAACTTGAATCGATCAACTTCTTCCGAACTCATACAAAACACTCAACAACCATCTTTAAACACCCATGCATTTACAATACATATAAATGAATCAAAATGACAACTCTTGGTCCGCATAATTAATTCAGGTACACTAGGGGAAGTTTAACCGTTGTAAAGTACCAAAAAACTACTCGTATTCACTCAATATGAACCGAGAATCAAGTTATAGTTGTCGAATGAACGTAATCAGACGTGAAAGATATAACTCAATGTGTGATCAATGAATAAAAAGGACAAATCAGTCCAGAAAATCAAGCAATCTCACGACCAAGGAATTAGATTAAATGAATTTCCAACAAAATTAAGCAATAATATATTTGTGGATCAAAGCATTCGCGAAAGCTTACAATACAAAATGGGAAAAGAACTACGTATGCAAACTCATTAAACAAAGATAGTTCTCGCATGGATAGTTATTGCTTGCTGTAAAAACATGTAATCCTATGCGGTTTCGCGCTTATCAAGCTTTTAAACGAATCCTGTGCTAATTTAATCAAATCAAACCGTAACGATCAATGAAATCACACTATACAATAACAAAAGGAAAGTTTGAATACACTATTAAAACCACAACCAAAACTTATAAGGAGACCACATAAATCAACCTTGAATCGATCAACTTCCTCCGAACTCATACAAAACACTCAACAACCATCTTTAAACACCTTTGCATTTAGAATACATATAAATGAATCAAAATGACAACTCTCGGTCCACATAGTCAATTAATGTGCACAAGGGGAACTTTAACAGTTGTAAAGTACCGAAAAACTACTCTTATTCACTCAATATGAACCGAGAATCAAGTTACAGTTGTCGAATGAACGTTATCAGACGTTAAGGATAAAACTCAATGTGTGATCAATGAATAAAAGGTCAAATCAAGCTAACACGACCAAGTGAATTAGATTTACATGAATTTCCAACAAAATTAGGTAATAATATATTGGTGGATCAAAGTATTCGCGAAAGTTTACAAAACAAAATGGGAAAAGAACTACGTGTACAAACTCATTAAACAAAGATAGTTCTCACATGGATAGTTCTTTCTTGTTGTAAAAACATGTAATCCTATGCGGTTTCGCTTTTCAAGCCTTTTAAACACAATCCTGTGCTAATATAATCAAATCAAACCGTAATGATCAATGAAATCACACTACACAATAACAAAAGGAAAGTTTGAATACACTATTAAAACCAAAACCAAAACATATAAGGAGACCACATAAATCAACCTTGAATCGATCAAATTCTTCGAACTCATACAAACACTCAACAACCATCTTTAAAACCTTTGTATTTAGAATACATATAAATGAATCAAAATGACAACTCTCGGTCCACATAATCAATTAATGTGCACCAGGGGAACCTTAAACGTTGTAAAGTACCGAAAAAATACTCTTATTCACTCAATATGAACCGAGAATCAAGTTACAGTTGTCGAATGAACGTTATCAGACGTTAAGGATAAAACTCAATGTGGATCAATGAATAAAAGGCAAATCAAGCTAACACGACCAAGTGAAATTAGATTTACATGAATTTCCAACAAAATTTAGGTAATAATATTGGTGGGGATCAAAGTATTCGCGAAAGTTTACAATACAAAATGGGAAAAGAACTACGTGTACAAACTCATTAAACAAAGATAGTTCTCACATGGATAGTTCTTTCTTGTTGTAAAAACATGTAATCCTATGCGGTTTCGCTTTCAAGCCTTTTAAACACAATCCTGTGCTAATATAATCAAATCAAACCGTAATGATCAATGAAATCACACTACACAATAACAAAAGGAAAGTTGAATACACTATTAAAACCAAACCAAAAATATAAGGAGACCACATAAATCAACCTTGAATCGATCAATTCTTTCGACTCATACAAAACACTCAACAACCATCTTTAAACACCTTTGTATTTAGAATACATATAAATGAATCAAAAGGACAACTCTCGGTCCACATAATCAATAATGTGCACCAGGGAACCTTAACCGTTGTAAAGTACCAAAAAACTACTCTTATCACTCAATATGAACCGAGAATCAAGTTACACTTGCCGAATGAACGTTATCAACGATAAAGGATATAACTCAATGTGATCAATGAAAAAAAGTCAAATCAAGCTAACACGACCAAGTGAATTAGATTACATGAATTTCCACAAATTAAGGTAATAATATATTGGTGGATCAAAGTATTCGCGAAAGCTACAATGCAAAATGGGAAAACAACTACGTGTACAAATCATTAAACAAAGATAGTTCTCCACATGGATAGTTCTTTCTTGTTGTAAAAACATGTAATCCTATGCGGTTTCGCTTATCAAGCCTTTAAACACAATCCTGTGCTAATTTTAATCAAATTAAACCGTAAAATCACAATGAAATCACACTACAAATAACAAAAGTAAAGTTTGAATACACTATTAAACCACAACCAAAACTTATAAGGAGACCACATAAATCAACCTTGAATCGATCGACTTCTTCCGAACTCATACAAAGCACTCAACAACCATCTTTAAACACCTTTGCATTTAGAATACATATAAATGAATCAAAATGACAACTCTCGGTCCACATAATAATCTAATGTGCACTAGTGGAACCTTAACGGTTGTAAAGTACCGAAAAACCAAACATATAAGGAGAGCACATAAATCAACCTTGAATCGATCGACTTCTTCCGAACTCATACAAAGCACTCAACAACCATCTTTAAACACCTTTGCATTTAGAATACATATAAATGAATCAAATGACAACTCTCGGTCCACATAGTCAATTAATGTGCACCAGGGAACTTTAACAGTTGTAAAGTACCGAAAACTACTCGTATTCACTCAATATGAACCAGAATCAAGTTATAATTGTCGAATAAATGTTATCAGACGTTAAGGATATAACTCAATGTGTGATCATTGAATAAAAAGTCAAATCAAGCTAACACGACCAAGTGAATTAGATTTACATGAATTTCAAACAAAATTAGGTAATAATATATTGGTGGATCAAAGTATTCGCAAAAGCTTACAATACAAAATGGGAAAAGAACTACGTGTACAAACTCATTAAACAAAGATAGTTCTCACATGGAAAGTTCTTTCTTGTTGTAAAAACATGTAATCCTATGCGGTTACCCTTATCAAGCCTTTTAAACACAATCCTGTGCTAATATAATCAAATCAAACCGTAATGATCAATGAAATCACACTACATAATAACAAAAGGAAAGTTTGAATACACTATTAAAACCAAAACCAAAACATATAAGGAGACCACATAAATCAACCTTGAATCGATCAACTTCTTCCGAACTCATACAAAACACTCAACAATCATCTTTAAACACCTTTGCATTTAGAATACATATAAATGAATCAAAATGACAACTCTTGGTCCACATAAACAATTAATGTGCACCAGGGGAACCTTAACAGTTGTAAAGTACCAAAAAACTACTCTTATTCACTCAATACGAACCGAGAATCAAGTTACTGTTTTCGAATGAACTTTATCAGACGTAAAGGATATAGCCCAATGTGTGATCAATGAATAAAAAGTCAAATCAAGCTAGCACGATCAAATGAATTAGATTTACATGAATTTCCAACAAAATTAGGTAATAATATATTGGTGGATCAAAGTATTCGCAAAAGCTTACAATAGAAAATGGGAAAAGAACTACGTGTACAAACTCATTAAACAAAGATAGTTCTCACATGGATAGTTCTTTCTTGTTGTAAAAACATGTAATCCTATGCGGTTTCGCTTATCAAGCTTTTTAAACACAATCCTGTGCTAATATAATTAAATGAAACCGTAATGATCAATGAAATCACACTACACAATAACAAAAGAAAAGTTTGAATACACTATTTAAACCAAAACCAAAACAAATAAGGAGAGCGCATAAATCAACCTTGAATCGATCAACTTCTTCCGAACTCATGCAAAACACTCAACAACCATCTTTAAACACCTTTGCAATTAGAATACATATAAATGAATCAAAATGACAACTCTCGGTCCACATAATCAACTAATGTGCCCCAGGGGAACCTTAACAGTTGTAAAGTACCGAAAAACTACTCTTATTCACTCAATATGAACCGAGAATCAAGTTACAGTTATCGAATGAACGTTATTAGACGTAAAGGATATAACTCAATGTGTGATTAATGAACAAAAAGTCAAATCAAGCTAACACGACCAAGTGAATTAGATTTACATGAATTTCCAACAAATTTAGGTAATAATATATTGGTGGATCAAAGTATTCGCGAAAGCTTACAATACAAAATGGGAAAAAAACTACGTGTACAAACTCATTAAACAAAGATAGTTCTCGGATGGATAGTTTTTTCTTGTTTTAAAAACATGTAATCCTATGCGGTTTCGCTTATCAAGCCTTTTAAATACAATCCTGTGCTAATTTTAATCAAATTAAACCGTAATGATCAATGAAATCACACTACACAATAACAAAAGAAAAGTTTGAATACACTATTAAAACCACAACCAAAACTTATAAGGAGACCACATAAATCAACCTTGAATCGATCAACTTCTTCCCAACTCATACAAAACACTCAACAACCATCCTTAAACACCCTTGCATTTAGAATACATATAAATGAATCAAAATGACAACTCTCGGTCCATATAATAAACTAATGTGCTCCAGTGGAACCTTAATAGTTGTAAAGTACCGAAAAACTACTCTTATTCACTCAATATGAACCGAGAATCAAGTTACAGTTGTTGAATGAACGTTATCAGACGTTAAGGATATAAGTCAATATGTGATCAATGAATAAAAAGTCAAATGAAGCTAACACGACCAAGTAAATTAGATTTACATGAATTTCCAACAAATTTAGGTAATAATATATTGGTGGATCAAAGTATTCGCGAAAGCTTACAATACAAAATGGGGAAACAACTACGTGTACAAACTCATTAAACAAAGATAGTTCTCGCATGAATAGTTCTTTCTTGTTGTAAAAACATGTAATCCTATACGGTTTCGCTTATCAAGCCTTTTAAACACAATCTTGTGCTAATTTTAATCAAATTAAACCGTAATGATCAATGAAATCACACTACATAATAACAAAGGAAGTTTGAACACACTATTAAAACTACAACCACTATAAGGAGACCACATAAATCAACCTTGAATCGATCAACTTCTTCCCAACTCGTACAAAACACTCAACAACCATCTTTAAACACCTTTGCATTTAGAATACATATAAATGAATCAAAATGACAACTCTCGGTCCACATAATCAATTAATGTGCACCAGGGGAACCTTAACAGTTGTAAAGTACCGAAAAACTACTCTTATTCACTCAATATGAACTGAGAATCAAGTTACAGTTGTCGAATGAACGTTATCAGACGTAAAGGATATAACTCAATGTGTGATCAATGAATAAAAAGTCAAATCAAGCTAACACGACCAAGTGAATTAGATTTATATGAATTTCCAACAAATTTAGGTAATAATATATTGGTGGATCAAAGTATTCGCGAAAGCTTACAATACAAAATGGGGAAACAACTACATGTAGAAACTCATTAAACAAAGATAGTTCTCGCATGGATAGTTCTTTCTTGTTGTAAAAACATGTAATCCTATGCGATTTCGCTTATCAAGCCTTTTAAACACAATCCTGTGCTAATTTTAATCAAATTAAACCGTAATGATCAATGAAATCACACTACATAATAACAAAAGGAAAGTTTGAATACACTATTAAAACCACAACCAAAACTTATAGGGAGACCACATAAATCAACCTTGAATCGATCAACTTCTTCCTAACTCATACAAAACACTCAACAACCATCCTTAAACACCCTTGCACTTAGAATACATATAAATGATTCAAAATGACAACTCTCGGTCCACATAATAATCTAATGTGCTCCAGTGGAACCTTACTAGTTGTAAAGTACCGAAAAACTACTCTTATTCACTCAATATGAACCGAGAATCAAGTTACAGTTGTCGAATGAACGTTATCAGACGTTAAGGATATAACTCAATATGTGATCAATGAATAAAAAGTCAAATCAAGCTAACACGACCAAGTGAATTAAATTTACATGAATTTCCAACAAATTTAGGTAATAATATATCGGTGGATCAAAGTATTCGCGAAAACTTACAATACAAAATGGGGAAACAACTACGTGTACAAACTCATTAAACAAAGATAGTTCTCGCATGGATAGTTCTTTCTTGTTATAAAAACATGTAATCCTATGCGGTTTCGCTTATCAAGCCTTTTAAACACAATCCTGTGCTAATTTTAATCAAATTAAACCGTAATGATCAATGAAATCACACTACATAAAAACTAAAGGAAAGTTTGAATACACTATTAAAACCACAACCAAAACTTATAAGGAGACCACATAAATCAACCTTGAATCGATCCACTTATTCCCAACTCATACAAAACACTCAACAACCATCTTTAAACACCATTGCATTTAGAACACATATAAATAAATCAAAATGACAACTCTCGGTCCACATAATAATCTAATGTGCACTAGTGGAACCTTAATAGTTGTAAAGTACCGAAAAACTACTCTTATTCACTCAATATGAACCGAGAATCAAGTTACTGTTTTCGAATGAACGTTATCAGACGTTAAGGATATAACTCAATGTGTTATCATTGAATAAAAAGTCAAATCAAGCTAACACGACCAAGTGAATTAGATTTACATGAATTTCCAACAAAATTAGGTTATAATAAATTGGTGGATCAAAGTATTCGCCAAAGCTTACAATACAAAATAGGAAAAGAACTACGTGTACAAACTCATTAAACTAAGATAGTTCTCACATGGATAGTTCTTTCTTGTTGTAAAAACTTGTAATCCTATGCGATTTCGCTTATCAAGCCTTTGAAACACAATCCTGTGCTAATATAATCAAATCAAACCGTAATGATCAATGAAATCACACTACACAATAACAAAAGGAAAGTTTGAATACACTATTAAAACCAAACCAAACATATAGGAGACCACATAATCAACCTTGAATCGATCAACTTTTTCCGAACTCATACAAACACTCAACAACCATCTTTAAACACCTTTGCATTTAGAATACATATAAATGAATCAAAATGACAACTCTCGGTCCACATAATCAATTAATGTGCACCAGGGAACCTTAACAATTGTAAAGTACCGAAAAACTACTCTTATTCACTCAATATGAACCGAGAATCAAGTTACAGTTGTCGAATGAACGTTATCAGACGTAAAGGATATAACTCAATGTGTGATCAATGAATAAAAGTCAAATCAAGCTAACACCAAGTGAATTAGATTTACATGAATTTCCAACAAATTTAGGTAATAATATATTGGTGATCAAAGTATTCGCGAAAGCTTACAATACAAAATGGGAAAACAACTACGTGTACAAACTCATTAAACAAAGATAGTTCTCGCATGGATAGTTCTTTCTTGTTGTAAAAACATGTATTCCTATGCGGTTTCGCTTATCAAGCCTTTAAACACAATCCTGTGCTAATTTTAATCAATTACAACCGTAATGATCAATGAAATCACACTACTAACAATAAAAAGGAAAGTTTGAATACACTATTAAAACAAAACCAAAACTTATAAGGAGACCACATAAATCAACCTTGAATCGATCAACTTCTTCCGAACTCATACAAAACACTCAACAACCATCTTTAACACCTTGCATTTAGAATACATATAAATGAATCAAAATGACAACTCTCGGTCCACATAATCAATTAATGTGCACCAGGGAACCTTAACAGTTGTAAAGTACCGAAAAACTACTCTTATTCACTCAATATGAACCGAGAATCAAGTTAAGTTGTCGAATGAACGTAATCAGACGTGAAGGATATAACTCAATGTGATCAATGAATAAAAGTCAAATCAAGCTAACACGACCAAGTGAATTAGATTTACATGAATTCCAACAAATTAGGTAATAATATATTGGTGGATCAAAGTATTCGCAAAGCTTACAATACAAAATGGGAAAAGAACTACGTGTACAAACTCATTAAACAAGATAGTTCTCGCATGGATAGTTCTTGCTTGTTGTAAAACATGTAATCCTATGCGGTTTCGCTTATCAAGCCTTCTAAACACACTCCTGTGCTAATTTAATAGAATCAAACCGTAATGATCAATGAGATCACACTACAACAATAACAAAGGAACTTTTGAATACAATATTAAAACCAAAACTAAACGTATAATAGACCACGTAAATCAACCTTGACCGATCAACTTCTTCCAAACTCACAAACACTCACCAACCATCTTTAAACACCCTTGCATTTAAATACATATAAATGAATCAAAATGACAACTCTCGGTCCATAGTCATTTAATGTGCACCAGGGGAACCTTAACGTTGTAAAGTACCAAAAACTACTCTTATTCACTCAATATGAACCGAGAATCAAGTTACAGTTGTCGAATGAACGTAATCAGACGTGAAGGATATAACTCAATGTGTGATCAATGAATAAAAAGTCAAATCAAGCTAACACGACCAAGTGAATTAGATTTACATGAATTTCCAACAATTAGGTAATAATATATTGTGGATCAAAGTATTCGCGAAAGCTTACAATACATAATGGGAAACAACTACGTGTACAAACTCATTAAACAAAGATAGTTCTCGTATGGATAGTTCTTTCTTGTTGTAAAACATGTATTCCTATGCGGTTTCGCTTATCAAGCCTTTTAAACACAATCCTGTGCTATTTTAATCAATTACAACCGTAATGATCAATGAAATCACACTACATAATAAAGGAAAGTTTGAATACACTATTAAAACCACACCCAAACTTATAAGGAGACCACATAAATCAACCTTGAATCGATCAACTTCTTCCGAACTCATACAAAACACTCACAACCATCTTTAAACACCCTTGCATTTAGAATACATATAAATGAATCAAAATGACAACTCTCGGTCCACATAATCAATTAATGTGCACCAGGGAACCTTAACAGTTGTAAAGTACCGAAAAACTACTCTTATTCACTCAATATGAACCGAGAATCAAGTTAAAGTTGTCGAATGAACGTAATCAGACGTGAAGGATGTAACTCAATTTGTGATCAATGAATAAAAAGTCAAATCAAGCTAACACGACCAAGTGAATTAGATTTACATGAATTTCCAACAAAATTAGGTAATAATATATTGGTGGATCAAAGTATTCGCAAAAGCTTACAATACAAAATGGGAAAAGAACTACGTGTACAAACACATTAAACAAAGATAGTTCTCGCATGGATAGTTCTTGCTTGTTGTAAAAACATGTAATCCTATGCAGTTTCGCTTATCAAGCCTTCTAAACTCACTCCTGTGCTAATTTAATAGAATCAAACCATAATGATCAATGAGATCACACTAAACATAAACAAAAGGAAACTTTGAATACAATATTAAAACCAAAACTAAAACGTATAAAGAGACCACGTAAATCAACCTTGAACCGATCAACTTCTTCCAAACTCATACAAAACACTCACCAACCATCTTTGAACACCCTTGCATTTAAAATACATATAAATGAATCAAAATGACAACTCTCAGTCGACATAGTCATTTAATGTGCACCAGGGGAACCTTAATAGTTGTAAAGTACCAAAAAACTACTCTTATTCACACAATATGAACCGAGAATCAAGTTACAGTTGTCGAATGAACGTAATCAGACGTGAAGGATATAACTCAATGTGTGATCAATGAATAAAAAGTCAAATCAAGCTAACACGACCAAGTGAATTAGACTTACATGAATTTCTAACAAAATTATGTAATAATATATTTGTGGATCAAAGTATTCGCGAAAGCTTACAATACAAAATGGGAAAAGAACTACGTATACAAACTCATTAAACATAGATAGTTCTCGCACGGATAGTTCTTGCTTGTTGTAAAAACATGTAATCCTATCCTGCTTCGCTTATCAAGCCTTCTAAACACACTCCTTTGCTAATTTAATCGAATCAAACCGTAATGATCAATGAGATCACACTAAACAATAACAAAAGGAAAGTCTGAATACAATATTAAAACCAAAACTAAAACGTATACGGAGACCACGTAAATCAACCTTGAACCGATCAACTTCTTCCAAACTCATTCAAAACACTCAACAATCATCTTTAAACATCCTTGCATTTAAAATACATATAAATGAATCAAAATGACAACTCTCGGTCCACATAGTCATTTAATGTGCACCAGTGGAACATTAACAGTTGTAAAGTACCGAAAAACTGCTCTTATTCACTCAATATGAAGCGAGAATCAAGTTACAGTTGTCAAATGAACGTAATCAGACGTGAAGGATATAACTCAATGTGTGATCAATGAATAAAAAGTCAAATCAAGCTAACACGACCAAGTAAATTAGATTTACATGAATTTCCAGCAAAATTATTTAATAATATATTGGTGGATCAAAGTATTCGCGAAAGCTTACAATACAAAATGGGAAAAGAACTACGTGTACAAACTCATTAAACAAAGATAGTTCTCGCATGGATAGTTCTTTCTTGTTGTAAAAACATGTAACCATATGCGGTTTCGCTTATCAAGCCTTTTAAACACAATCCTGTGCTAATTTTAATAAAATTAATCCGTAATGATCAATGAAATCACACTACACAATAACAAAAGAAACGCTTGAATACACTATTAAATCCAAAACCAAAACACATAAGGAGACCACATAAATCAACCTTGAATCGATCAACTTCTTCCGAACTCATACAAAATACTCAACAACCATCTTTAAACACCCTTACATTTAGAATACATATAAATGAATCAAAATGACAACTCTCTGTCCACATAATCAATTAATGTGCACCAGGGGAACCTTAACAGTTGTAAAGTACCGAAAAACTACTCTTATTCACTCAATATGAACCGAGAATCAAGTTATAGTTGTCGAATGAACGTAATCAGACGTGAAGGATATAACTCAATGTGTGATCAATGAATAAAAAATCAAACCAAGCTAACACGACCAAGTGAATTAGATTTATATGAATTTCCAACGAAATTATGTAATAATATATTGGTGGATCAAAGTATTCGCGAAAGCTTCCAATACAAAATGGGAAAAGAACTACGTGTACAAACTCATTAGACAAAGATAGTTCTCGCATTGATATTTCTTTCTTGTTGTAAAAACATGTAATCATATACGGTTTTGCTTATCAAGTCTTTTAAACACAATCCTGTGCTAATTTTAATCAAATTAATCCGTAATGATCAATGAAATCACACTACACAATAACAAAAGAAAAGTTTGAATACACTATTAAAACCAAAACCAAAACTTATAAGGAGACCACATAAATCAACCTTGAATCGATCAACTTCTTCCGAACTCATACAAAACACTCAACAACCATCTTTAAACACCCTTGCATTTAGAATACATATAAATGAATCAAAATGACAACTCTCGGTCCACATAATCAATTAATGTGCACGAGGGGAACCTTAACAGTTGTAAAGTACCGAAAAACTACTCTTATTCACTCAATATGAACCGAGAATCAAGTTAAAGTTGTCGAATGAACGTAATCAGACGTGAAGGATATAACTCAATTTGTGATCAATGAATAAAAAGTCAAATCAAGCTAACACGACCAAGTGAATTAGATCTACATGAATTTCCAACAAAATTATGGAATAATATATTTGTGGATCAAAGTATTCGTGAAAGTTTACAATACATTATTGGAAAAGAACTACGTATACACCTCATTAAACAACGATAGTTCTCGCATGGATAGTTTTTGCTTGTTGTAAAAACATGTAATCCTATGCGGTTTCGCTTATTAAGCCTTCTAAACACACTCTTATGCTAATTTAATCGAATCAAACCGTAATGATCAATGAAATCACACTAAGCAATAACAAAAGGCAAGTTTGAATACAATATTAAAACAAAAACCAAAACGTATAAGGAGACCACATAAATCAACCTTGAACCGATCGACTTCTTCCAAACTCATACAAAACACTCATCAATCATCTTTAAACATCCTTGCACTTAAAAATACATATAAATGAATCAAAATGACAACTCTCGGTCAACATAATCATTTAATATGCACGAGGGAACATTAACAGTTGTAAAGTACCGAAAAACTACGCTTATTCACTCAATATGAACCGAGAATCAAGTTACAGTTGTCAAACGAACGTAATCAGACGTGAAGGATATAACTCAATGTGTGATCAATGAATAAAAAGTCAAACCAAGCTAACACGACCAAGTGAATTAGATTTACATGAATTTCCAACAAAAATATGTAATAATATGTTGGTGGATCAAAGTATTCGCGAAAGATTACAATACAAAATGGGAAAAGAACTACATGTACAAACTCATTAAACAAAGATAGTTCTCGCATGGATAATTCTTTCTTGTTGTAAAAACATGTAATCATATGCGGTTTCGCTTATCAAGTTTTTTAAACACAATCCTGTGCTAGTTTTAATCAAATTAATCCGTAATGATCAATGAAATCACACTACACAATAACAAAAGAAAAGTTTGAATACACTATTAAAACCAAAACCAAAACATATAAGGAGACCATATAAATCAACTTTGAATCGATCAACTTCTTCCGAACTCACACAAACCACTAAACAACCATCTTTAAACACCCTTGCATTTAGAATACATATAAATGAATCAAAATGACAACTCTCGGTCCACATAATCAATTAATGTGCACCAGGGGAACCTTAACAGTTGTAAAGTACCGAAAAACTACTCTTATTCACTCAATATGAACAGAGAATCAAGTTACAGTTGTCGAATGAACGTAATCAGACGTTAAGGATATAAGTCAATATGTGATCAATGAATAAAAAGTCAAATCAAGCTAACACGACCAAGTGAATTAGATTTACATGAATTTCCAACAAAATTATGTAATAATATATTTGTGGATCAAAGTATTCGCGAAAGCTTACAATACAAAATGGGAAAAGAACTATGTATACAAACTCATTAAACAAAGATAGTTCTCGCATGGATAGTTCTTGCTTGTGTAAAAACATGTAATCCTATGTAGTTTCGCTTATCAAGCATTTTAAACACAATCTTGTGCTAATTTAATCAAATCAAACCGTAATGATCAAGGAAATCACACTACACAATAACAAAAGGAAAGTCTGAATACACTATTTATACCAAAACTAAAACGTATAAGGAGACCACATAAATCAACCTTTAATCGATCAACTTCTTCCAAACTCATACAAAGCACTCAATAACCATCTTTAAACACCCTTGCATTTAGAATACATATAAATGAATCAAAATGACAACTCTCGGTCCACATAATCATTTAGTGTGTACCAGTGGAACATTAACAGTTGTAAAGTACCGAAAAACTACTCTTATTCAGTCAATATGAACCGAGAATCAAGTTACAGTTGTCGAATGAACGTAATCAGACGTTAAGGATATAACTCAATGTGTGATCAATGAATAAAAAGTCAAATCAAGCTAACACGACCAACTGAATTAGATTTACATGAATTTGAAACAAAAATATGTAATAATATATTTGTGGATCAAATTATTCGCGAAAGATTACAATACCAAATGGGAAAAGAACTACATATACAAACTCATTAAACAAAGATAGTTCTCGCATGGCTATCTTGCTCGTTGTAAAAACATGTAATCCTATGCGGTGTCGGTTATCAAGCCTTTTAAACACAATCCTATGCTAATTTAATCAAATCAAACCGTAATGATCAATGAAATCACACTACACAATAACAAATGAAAAGTTTGAATACACTATTAAAACCAAAACCAAAACATACAAGGAGACTCGATCAACTTTTTCCGAACTCATGCAAAACACTCAACAACCATCATTAAACACCCTTGCATTTAGAATACATATAAATGAATCAAAATGACTACTCTCGGTCCACATAATCAATTAATGTGCACCAGGGGAACCTTAACAGTTGTAAAGTACCGAAAAACTACTCTTATTCACTCAATATGAACCGAGAATAAAGTTACAGTTGTCGCATGAACGTAATCAAACGTGAAGGATATAACTCAATATGTGATCAATGAATAAAAAGTCAAATCAAGCTAACACGACCAAGTGAATTAGATTTTACATGAATTTCCAACAAAATTATGTAATAATATATTGGTGGATCAAAGTATTCGCAAAAGCTTACAATACAAAATGGGAAAAGAACTACGTGTACAAACTCATTAAACAAAGATAGTTCTCGCATGGATATTTTTTTCTTGTTGTAAAAACATGTAATCATATGCGGTTTTGCTTATCAAGTCTTTTAAACACAATCCTGTGCTAATTTTAATCAAATTAATCCGTAATGATCAATGAAATCACACTACACAATAACAAAAGAAAAGTTTGAATACACTATTAAAACCAAACCAAACATATAGGAGACCACATAAATCAACCTTGATCGATCAACTTCTTCCGAACTCATACAAACACTCACAACCATCTTTAAACACCTTGCATTTAGAATACATATAAATGAATCAAAATGACAACTCTCGGTCCACATAATCAATTAATGTGCACCAGGGGAACCTTAACAGTTGTAAAGTACCGAAAAACTACTCTTATTCACTCAATATGAACCGAGAATCAAGTTAAAGTTGTCGAATGAACGTAATCAGACGTGAAGGATGTAACTCAATTTGTGATCAATGAATAAAAAGTCAAATCAAGCTAACACGACCAAGTGAATTAGATTTACATGAATTTTCAACAAAATTATGGAATAATATATTTGTGGATCAAAGTATTCGTGAAAGTTTACAATACATTATGGGAAAAGAACTACGTATACACCTCATTAAACAACGATAGTTCTCGCATGGATAGTTTTTGCTCGTTGTAAAAACATGTAATCCTATGCGGTTTCGCTTATCAAGCCTTCTAAACACACTCTTGTGCTTATTTAATCAAATCAAACCGTAATGATCAATGAAATCACACTAAACAATAACAAAAGGAAAGTTTGAATACAATATTAAAACAAAAACCAAAACGTATAAGGAGACCACATAAATCAACCTTGAACCGATCGACTTCTTCCAAACTCATACAAAACACTCATCAATCATCTTTAAATATCCTTGCACTTAAAAATACATATAAATGAATCAAAATGACAACTCTCGGTCAACATAATCATTTAATGTGCACCAGTGGATCATTAACAGTTGTAAAGTACCGAAAAACTACGCTTATTCACTCAATATGAACCGAGAATCAAGTTACAGTTGTCAAACGAACGTAATCAGACGTGAAGGATATAACTCAATGTGTGATCAATGAATAAAAAGTCAAACCAAGCTAACACGACCAAGTGAATTAGATTTACATTAATTTCCAACAAAATTATGTAATAATATATTGGTGGATCAAAGTATTCGTGAAAGCTTACAATACAAAATGGGAAAAGAACTACATGTACAAACTCATTAAACAAAGACAGTTCTCGCATGGATAATTCTTTCTTGTTGTAAAAACATGTAATCATATGCGGTTTCGCTTATCAAGCCTTTTAAACACAATCCTGTGCTAGTTTTAATCAAATTAATCCGTAATGATCAATGAAATCACACTACACAATAACATAAGAAAAGTTTAAATACACTATTAAAACCAAAACCAAAACATATAAGGAGACCATATAAATCAACTTTGAATCGATCAACTTCTTCCGAACTCACACAAACCACTAAACAACCATCTTTAAACACCCTTGCATTTAGAATACATATAAATGAATCAAAATGACAACTCTCGGTCCACATAATCAATTAATGTGCACCGGGGGAACCTTAACAGTTGTAAAGTACCGAAAAACTACTCTTATTCACTCAATATGAACAGAGAATCAAGTTACAGTTGTCGAATGAACGTAATCAGACGTGAAGGATATAAGTCAATATGTGATCAATGAATAAAAAGTCAAATCAAGCTAACACGACCAAGTGAATTAGATTTACATGAATTTCCAATAAAATTATGTAATAATATATTTGTGGATCAAAGTATTCGCGAAAGCTTACAATACAAAATGGGAAAAGAACTACGTATACAAACTCATTAAACAAAGATAGTTCTCGCATGGATAGTTCTTGCTTGTGTAAAAACATGTAATCCTATGTAGTTTCGCTTATCAAGCATTTTAAACACAATCTTGTGCTAATTTAATCAAATCAAACCGTAATGATCAAGGAAATCACACTACACAATAACAAAAGGAAAGTCTGAATACACTATTTAAACCAAAACTAAAACGTATAAGGAGACCACATAAATCAACCTTTAATCGATCAACTTCTTCCAAACTCATACAAAGCACTCAATAACCATCTTTAAACACCCTTGCATTTAGAATACATATAAATGAATCAAAATGACAACTCTCGGTCCACATAATCATTTAGTGTGTACCAGTGGAACATTAACAGTTGTAAAGTACCGAAAAACTACTCTTATTCAGTCAATATGAACCGAGAATCAAGTTACAGTTGTTGAATGAACATAATCAGACGTTAAGGATATAACTCAATGTGTGATCAATGAATAAAAAGTCAAATCAAGCTAACACGACCAACTGAATTAGATTTACATGAATTTCAAACAAAATTATGTAATAATATATTTGTGGATCAAATTATTCGCGAAAGATTACAATACCAAATGGGAAAAGAACTACATATACAAACTCATTAAACAAAGATAGTTCTCGCATGGCTATCTTGCTCGTTGTAAAAACATGTAATCCTATGCGGTTTCGGTTATCAAGCCTTTTAAACACAATCCTATGCTAATTTAATCAAATCAAACCGTAATGATCAATGAAATCACACTAAGCAATAACAAAAGGAAAGTTTGAATACAATATTAAAACAAAAACCCAAACGTATAAGGAGACCACATAAATCAACCTTGAATCGATCAACTTTTTCCGAACTCATACAAAACACTCAACAACCATCTTTAAACACCCTTGCATTTAGAATACATATAAATGAATCAAAATGACAACTCTCGGTCCACATAATCAATTAATGTGCACGAGGGGAACCTTAACAGTTGTAAAGTACCGAAAAACTACTCTTATTCACTCAATATGAACCGAGAATAAAGTTACAGTTGTCGCATGAACGTAATCAGATGTGAAGGATATAACTCAATATGTGATCAATGAATAAAAAGTCAAATCAAGCTAACACGACCAGGTGTATTAGATTTTACATGAATTTCCAACAAAATTATGGAATAATATATTTGTGGATCAAAGTATTCACGAAAGTTTACAATACATCGTTGGAAAAGAACTACGTATACACCTCATTAAACAACGATAGTTCTCGCATGGATAGTTTTTGCTTGTTGTAAAAACATGTAATCCAATGCGGTTTCACTTATCAAGGCTTCTAAACACACTTCTGTGCTAATTTAATCGAATCGAAACGTAATGATCAATAAAATCACACTAAGCAATAACAAAAGGAAAGTTTGAATAAAATATTAAAACAAAAACCAAAACGTATAAGGAGAACACATAAATCAACCTTGAACCGATCGACTTCTTCCAAACTCATACAAAACACTCAACAATCATCTTTAAACATCCTTGCATTTAGAATACGTATAAATGAATCAAAATGACAACTCTCGGTCCACATAATCAATTAATGTGCACCAGGGGAACCTTAACAGTTGTAAAGTACCGAAAAACTACTCTTATTCACTCAATATGAACCGAGAATCAAGTTACAGTTGTCGAATGAACGTAATCAGACGTGAAGGATATAACTCAATATGTGATCAATGAATAAAAAGTCAAATGAAGCTAACATGACCAAGTGAAATAGATTTACATGAATTTCCAACAAAATTATGGAATAATATATTTGTGGATCAAAGTATTCACGAAAGTTTACAATACATCATAGGAAAAGAACTACGTATACACCTCATTAAACAACGATAGTTCTCGCATGGATAGTTTTTGCTTGTTGTAAAAACATGTAATCCTATGCGGTTTCCCTTATCAAGCCTTCTAAACACACTCCTGTGCTAATTTAATCGAATCAAACCGTAATGATCAATGAAATCACACTAAGCAATAACAAAAGGAAAGTTTGAATACAATATTAAAACAAAAAACAAAACGTATAAGGAGACCACATAAATCAACCACGAACCGATCGACTTCTTCCAAATTCATACAAACACTCAACAATCATCTTTAAACATCCTTGTATTTAAAATACATATAAATGAATCAAAATGACAACTCTCGGTCCACATAATCATTTAATGTGCACTAGGGGAACCTTAACAGTTGTAAAGTACCGAAAAACTACTCTTATTCACTCGATATGAACTGAGAATCAAGTTACAGTTGTCGAATGAACGTAATCAGACGTGAAGGATATAACTCAATGTGTGATCAATGAATAAAAAGTCAAATCAAGCTAACACGACCAAGTGAATTAGATTTACATGAATTTCCAAGAAAATTATGGAATAATATATTGGTAGATCAAGGTATTCGCGAAAGCTTACAATACAAAATAGGAAAAGAACTACGTGTACAAACTCATTAAACAAAGATAGTTCTCGCATAGCTATCTTGCTCGTTGTAAAAACATGTAATCCTATGCGGTTTCGGTTATCAAGCCTTTTAAACACAATCCTATGCTAATTTAATCAAATCAAACTGTAATGATCAATGAAATCACACTACACAATAACAAAAGAAAAGTTTGAATACACTATTAAAACCAAAACCAAAACATATAAGGAGACCAAATAAATCAACTTTGAATCGATCAACTTCTTCCGAACTCATACAAAACACTCAACAACCATCTTTAAACACCCTTGCATTTAGAATACATATAAATGAATCAAAATGACAACTCTCGGTCCACATAATCAATTAATGTGCACTAGTGAAATCTTAACAGTTGTAAAGTACCGAAAAACTACTATTATTCACTCAATATGAACCGAGAATCAAGTTACAGTTGTCGCATGAACGTAATCAGACGTGAAGGATATAACTCAATATGTGATCAATGAATAAAAATTCAAATCAAGCTAACACGACCAAGTGAATTAGATTTACATGAATTTCCGACAAAATTATGGAATAATATATTTGTGGATCAAAGTATTCGCGAAAGTTTACAATACATCATTGGAAAAGAACTACGTATACACCTCATTAAACAACAATAGTTCTCGCATGGATAGTTTTTGCTTGTTGTAAAAACATGTAATCCTATGCGGTTTCGCTTATCAAGCCGTCTAAACGCACTCCTGTGCTAATTTAATCGAATCAAACCGTAATGATCAATGAAATCACACTAAGCAATAACAAAAGGAAAGTTTGAATACAATATTAAAACAAAAACCAAAACGTATAAGGAGACCACATAAATCAACCATGAACCGATCGCTTCTTCCAAACTCATACAAACACTCAACATCATCTTTAAACACCTTGCATTTAAATACATATAAATGAATCAAAATAACAACTCTCGGTCCACATAATCATTAATGTGCACAGGGGACCTTAACAGTTGTAAAGTACCGAAAAACTACTCTTATTCACTCAATATGAACCGAGAATCAAGTTACAGTTGTCGAATGAACGTTCAGACGTGAGGATATAAGTCAATGTGTGATTAATGAATAAAAAGTCAAATTAAGCTAACACCACCAAGTGAATTAGATCTACATGAAATTCCAACAAAATTATGGAATAATATATTTGTGGATCAAAGTATTCGCGAAAGTTTACAATACATCATAGGAAAAGAACTACGTATACACCTCATTAAACAACGGTAGTTCTCGCATAGATAGTTTTTTCTTGTTGTAAAACCATGTAATCCTATGCGGTTTCGCTTATCAAGCCTTCTAAACACACTCCTGTGCTAATTTAATCGAATCAAACCCTAATGATCAATGAAATCACACTAAGCAATAACAAAAGGAAAGTTTGAATACAATATTAAAAAAACCAAAACGTATAAGGAGACCACATAAATCAACGTTGAACCGATCGACTTCTTCCAAACTCATACAAAACACTCAACAATCATCTTTAAACATCCTTGCACTTAAAATACATATAAATAAATCAAAGTGACAACTCTCGGTCCACATAATCATTTAGTGTGCACTAGTGGAACATTAACAGTTGTAAAGTATCGAAAAACTACTATTATTCACTCAATATGAACCGAGAATCAAGTTACAGTTGTCGAATTAACTTAATCAGTTGTTAAGGATATAAGTCAATATGTGATCAATGAATAAAAAGTCAAATCAAGCTAACACGACCAAGTGAATTAGATTTACATGAATTTCCAATAAAATTATGTAATAATATATATGTGGATCAAAGTATTCGCGAAATCTTAGAATACAAAATGGGTAAAGAACTACGTATACAAACTCATTAAACAAAGATAGTTCTCGCATGTATAGTTCTTTCTTGTGAAGAAACATGTAATCCTATGTAGTTTCACTTATCAACCATTTTAAACACAATCCTGTGCTAATTTAATCAAATCAAACCGTAATGATCAAGGAAATCACACTACACAATAACAAAAGGAAAGTCTGAATACACTATTTAAACCAAAACCAAAACGTATAAGGAGACCACATAAATCAACCTTGAATCGATCAACTTCTTCCAAACTCATGCAAAGCACTCAATAACCATCTTTAAACACACTTGCAATTAGAATACATATAAATGAATCAAAATGACAACTCTCGGTCCACATAATCATTTAGTGTGTACCAGTGGAACATTAACAGTTGTAAAGTACCGAAAAACTATTCTTATTCACTCAATATGAACCGAGAATCAAGTTACAGTTGTCGAATGAACATAATCAGACGTTAAAGATATAACTCAATGTGTGATCAATGAATAAAAAGTCAAATCAAGCTAACACGACCAACTGAATTAGATTTACATGAAATTCCAACAAAATTATGTAATAATATATTTGTGGATCAAAGTATTCGTGAAAGATTACAATACAAAATGGGAAAAGAACTACCTATACAAACTCATTAAACAAAGATAGTTCTCACATGGCTATCTTGCTCGTTGTAAAAACATGTAATCCTATCAGGTTTTGGTTATCAAGCCTTTTAAACACAATCCTATGCTAATTTAATCAAATCAAACTGTAATAATCAATGAAATCACACTACACAATAACAAAAGAAAAGTTTGAATACACAATTAAAACCAAAACCAAAACATATAAGGAGACCAAATAAATCAACTTTGAATTGATCAACTTCTTCCGAACTCATACAAAACACTCAACAATTATCTTTAAACACCCTTGCATTTAGAATACATATAAATGAATCAAAATGACAACTCTCGGTCCACATAATCAATTAATGTGAACCAGTGGAAGCTTAACAGTTGTAAAGTACCGAAAAACTACTCTTATTCACTCAATATGAACCGAGAATCAAGTTACAGTTGTCGCATGAACGTAATCAGACGTGAAGGATATAACTCAATATGTGATCAATGAATAAATTCAAATCAAGCTAACACCCAAGTGAATTAGATTTACATGAATTTCCAACAAAATTATGGAAAAATATTTGTGGATCAAAGTATTCGCGAAAGTTTACAATACATCATTGGAAAGAACTACGTATACACCTCATTAAACAACGATAGTTCTCGCATGGATAGTTTTTGCTTGTTGTAAAAACATGTAATCCTATGCGGTTTCGCTTATCAAGCCCTCTAAACACACTCCTGTGCTAATTTAATCGAATCAAACCGTAATGATCAATGAAATCACACTAGCAATAACAAAAGGAAAGTTTGAATACAATATTAAAACAAAACCAAAACGTATAAGGAGACCACATAAATCAACCTTGAACCGATCGACTTCTTCCAACTCATACAAACACTCAACATCATCTTTAAACACCCTTGCATTTAGAATACATATAAATGAATCAAAATGACAACTCTCGGTCCACATAATCATTAATGTGCACCAGGGGAACCTTAACAGTTGTAAAGTACCAAAAACTACTCTTATTCACTCAATATGAACCGAGAATCAAGTTACAGTTGTCGAATGAACGTAATCAGACTTAAGGATATAACTCAATGTGTGATCAATGAATGCATTAGAATACATATAAATGAATCAAAATGACAACTCTCGTCCACATAATCAATTAATGTGCACCAGGGGAACCTTAACAGTTGTAAAGTACCGAAAAACTACTCTTATTCACTCAATATGAACCGAGAATCAAGTTACAGTTGTCGAATGAATGTAATCAGACGCGAAGGATATAACTTAATGTGTGATCAGTGAATAAAAAGTCAAATTAAGCTAACACTACCAAGTGAATTAGATCTACATGAAATTCCAACAAAATTATGGAATAATATATTTGTGGATCAAAGTATTCGCGAAAGTTTACAATACATCATTGGAAAAGAACTACGTATACACCTCATTAAACAACGATAGTTCTCGCATGGATAGTTTTTGCTTGTTGTAAAAACATGTAATCCTATGCGGTTTCGCTTATCAAGCCCTCTAAACACACTCGTGTGCTAATTTAATCGAATCAAACCGTAATGATCAATGAAATCACACTAAGCAATAACAAAAGGAAAGTTTGAATACAATATTAAAACAAAAACCAAAACGTATAAGGAGACCACATAAATCAACTTTGAACCGATCGACTTCTTCCAAACTCATACAAGACACTCAACAATCATCTTTAAACATCCTTGCATTTAGAATACATATAAATGAATCAAAATGACAACTCTCGGTCCACATAATCAATTAATGTGCACCAGGGGAACCTTAACAGTTGTAAAGTACCGAAAAACTACTCTTATTCACTCAATATGAACCGAGAATCAAGTTACAGTTGTCGAATGAACGTAATCAGACGCGAAGGATATAACTCAATGTGTGATCAGTGAATAAAAAGTCAAATTAAGCTAACACTACCAAGTGAATTAGATCTACACGAAATTCCAACAAAATTATGGAATAATATATTTGTGGATCAAAGTATTCCCGAAAGTTTACAATACATCATTGGAAAAGAACTACGTATACACCTCATTAAACAACGATAGTTCTCGCATGGATAGTTTTTGCTTGTTGTAAAAACATGTAATCCTATGCGGTTTCGCTTCTCAAGCCCTCTAAACACACTCCTGTGCTAATTTAACCGAATCAAACCGTAATGATCAATGAAATCACACTAAGCAATAACAAAAGGAAAATTTGAATACAATATTAAAACAAAAACCAAAACGTATAAGGAGACCACATAAATCAACCTTGAATCGATCGACTTCTTCAAAACTCACACAAGACACTCAACAATCATCTTTAAACATCCTTGCATTTAGAATACATATAAATGAATCAAAATGACAACTCTCGGTCCACATAATCAATTAATGTGCACCAGGGGAACCTTAACTTTGTAAAGTACCGAAAAAACTACTCTTATTCACTCATATGAACCGAGAATCAAGTTACAGTTGTCGAATGAACGTAATCAGACGCGAAGGATATAACTCAATGTGTGATCAGTGAATAAAAAGTCAAATTAAGCTAACACTTCCAAGTGAATTAGATCTACATGAAATTCCAACAAAATTATGGAATAATATATTTGTGGATCAAAGTATTCGCGAAAGTTTACAATACATCATTGGAAAAGAACTATGTATACACCTCATTAAACAACGATAGTTCTCGCATGGATAGTTTTTGCTTGTTGTAAAAACATGTAATCCTATGCGGTTTCGCTTATCAAGACTTCTAAACACACTCCTGTGCTAATTTAATTGAATCAAACTGTAATGATCAATGAAATCACACTAAGCAATAACAAAAGGAAAGTTTGAATACAATATTAAAAAAAACCAAACTTAAAGGAGACCACATAAATCAACCTTGAACCGATCGACTTCTTCCCAAACTCATACAAATACTCAACAATCATCTTTAAACTCCTTGCAATTAAATACATATAATGAATCAAAATGACAACTCTCGTCCACATATCATTTAGTGTGCACTAGTGGAACATTAACAGTTGTAAAGTACCGAAAAACTACTCTTAATCACTCAATATGAACCGAGAATCAAGTTACAGTTGTCGAATGAACGTAATCAGACGTTAAGGATATAACTCAATGTGATCAATGAATAAAAAGTCAAATCAAGCTAACACGACCAATTGAATTAGATTTACATGAATTTCCAATAAATTATGTAATAATATATTTGTGGATCAAAGTATTCGCGAAACTTACAATACAAAATGGGAAAAGAACTACGTATACAAACTCATTAAACAAAGATAGTTCTCGCATGGATAGTTCTTGCTTGTGTAAAAACATGTAATCCTATGTAGTTTCGCTTATCAAGCATTTTAAACACAATCCTGTGCTAATTTAATCGAATCAAACCGTAATGATCAATGAAATCACACTAAGCAACAACAAAAGGAAAGTTTGAATACAATATTAAAAGAAAAACCAAAACGTATAAGGAGACCACATAAATCAACCTTGAATCGATCAACTTCTTCCAAACTCATGCAAAGCACTCAATAACCATCTTTAAACACACTTGCAATTAGAATACATATAAATGAATCAAATGACAACTCTCGGTCCCATAATCATTTAGTGTGTACGAGTGAACATTAATAGTGTAAAAGTACCGAAAAACTACTCTTATTCACTCAATATGAACCGAGAATCAAGCTACAGTTGTCGAATGAACGTAATCAGACGTGAAGGATATAACTTAATGTGTGATCAATGAATAAAAAGTCAAATTAAGCTAACACTACCAAGTGAATTAGATCTACATGAAATTCCAACAAAATTATGGAATAATATATTAGTGGATCAAAGTATTCGCGAAAGATTACAATACAAAATGGGAAAAGAACTACATATACAAACTCATCAAACAAAGATAGTTCTCGCATGGCTATCTTGCTCGTTGTAAAAACATGTAATCCTATGCGGTTTCGGTTATCAAGCCTTTTAAACACAATCCTGTCTAATTTAATCAAATCAAACCGTAATGATCTATGAAATGAACTCACACACACAATAACAAAAGAAATTTGAATACACTATTAAAACCAAAACAAAACATATAAGGAGACCAAATAAATCACCTTGAATCGATCCACTTCTTCCGAACTCATACAAACACTCAACAACCATCTTTAAACACCCTTGCGTTTAGAATACATATAAATGAATCAAATGACAAGTCTCGGTCCACATAATCATTAATGTGCACTAGTGGAACTTAACAGTTGTAAGTACCGAAAAACTACTCTTATTCACTCAATATGAACCGAGAATCAAGTTACAGTTGTCGCATGAACGTAATAAGACGTGAAGGATATAACTCAATATTTGATCAATGAATAAAAAGTCAAATCAAGCTAACATGACCAAGTGAATTAGATTTACATGAATTTTCCAACAAAATTATGGAATAATATATTTGTGGATCAAAGTATTCGCGAAAGTTTACAATACATCATTGGAAAAGAACTACGTATACACCTCATTAAACAACGATAGTTCTCGCATGGATAGTTTTTGCTTGTTGTAAAAACATGTAATCCTATGCGGTTTCGCTTATCAAGACTTCTAAACACACTCTTGTGCTAATTTAATTGAATCAAACTGTAATGATCAATGAAATCACACTAAGCAATAACAAAAGGAAAGTTTGAATACAATATTAAAAAAAACCAAAACTTATAAGGAGACCACATAAATCAACCTTGAACCGATCGACTTCTTCCAAACTCATACAAAATACTCAACAATCATCTTTAAACATCCTTCCAATTAAAATACATATAAATGAATCAAAATGACAACTCTCGGTCCACATAATCATTTAGTGTGCACTAGTGGAACATTAACAGTTGTAAAGTACCGAAAAACTACTCTTATTCACTCAATATGAACCGAGAATCAAGTTACAGTTGTCGAATGAACGTAATCAGACGTTAAGGATATAAGTCAATATGTGATCAATGAATAAAAAGTCAAATCAAGCTAACACAACCAATTGAATTAGATTTACATGAATTTCCAATAAAATTATGTAATAATATATTTGTGGATCAAAGTATTCGGGAAAGCTTACAATACAAAATGGGAAAAGAACTACGTATACAAACTCATTAAACAAAGATAGTTCTCGCATGGATAGTTCTTGCTTGTGTAAAAACATGTAATCCTATGTAGTTTCGCTTATCAAGCATTTTAAACACAATCCTGTGCTAATTTAATCGAATCAAACCGTAATGATCAATGAAATCACACTAAGCAACAACAAAAGGAAAGTTTGAATACAATATTAAAAGAAAAACCAAAACGTATAAGGAGACCACATAAATCAACCTTGAATCGATCAACTTCTTCCAAACTCATGCAAAGCACTCAATAACCATCTTTAAACACACTTGCAATTAGAATACATATAAATGAATTAAAATGACAACTCTCGGTCCACATAATCATTTAGTGTGTACGAGTGGAACATTAATAGTTGTAAAGTACCGAAAAACTACTCTTATTCACTCAATATGAACCGAGAATCAAGCTACAGTTGTCGAATGAACGTAATCAGACGTGAAGGATATAACTTAATGTGTGATCAATGAATAAAAAGTCAAATTAAGCTAACACTACCAAGTGAATTAGATCTACATGAAATTCCAACAAAATTATGGAATAATATATTAGTGGATCAAAGTATTCGCGAAAGATTACAATACAAAATGGGAAAAGAACTACATATACAAACTCATCAAACAAAGATAGTTCTCGCATGGCTATCTTGCTCGTTGTAAAAACAAGTAATCCTATGCGGTTTCGGTTATCAAGCCTTTTAAACACAATCCTATGCTAATTTAATCAAATCAAACCGTAATGATCTATGAAATCACACTACACAATAACAAAAGAAAAGTTTGAATACACTATTAAAACCAAAACCAAAACATATAAGGAGACCAAATAAATCAACTTTGAATCGATCCACTTCTTCCGAACTCATACAAAACACTCAACAACCATCTTTAAACACCCTTGCGTTTAGAATACATATAAATGAATCAAAATGACAAGTCTCGGTCCACATAATCAATTAATGTGCACTAGTGGAACCTTAACAGTTGTAAAGTACCGAAAAACTACTCTTATTCACTCAATATGAACCGAGAATCAAGTTACAGTTGTCGCATGAACGTAATAAGACGTGAAGGATATAACTCAATATTTGATCAATGAATAAAAAGTCAAATCAAGCTAACATGACCAAGTGAATTAGATTTACATGAATTTTCCAACAAAATTATGGAATAATATATTTGTGGATCAAAGTATTCGCGAAAGTTTACAATACATCATTGGAAAAGAACTACGTATACACCTCATTAAACAACGATAGTTCTCGCATGGTTAGTTTTTGCTTGTTGTAAAAACATGTAATCCTATGCGGTTTCGCTTATCAAGCCTTCTAAACACACTCCTGTGCTAATTTAATCGAATCAAACCGTATGATCAATGAAATCACACTAAACAATAACAAAAAGAAAGTTTGAATACAATATTAAAACCAAAACCAAAACGTATAAGGAGACTACGTAAATCAACCTTGAACCGTTCGACTTCTTCCAAACTCATACAAAACACTCAATAATCATCTTTAAACACCCTTGCATTTAAAATACATATAAATGAATCAAAATGAAAACTCTCGGTCCACATAATCATTTAATGTGCACCAGTGGAACATTAACAGTTGTAAAGTACCGAAAAACTACTCTTATTCACTCAATATGAACCGAGAATCAAGTTATAGTTGTCGAATGAACGTTATCAGACGTTAAGGATATAACTCAATGTGTGATCAATGAAAAAAAAGTCAAATGAAGCTAACACGACTAAGTGAATTAGATTTACATGAATTTCCAATAAAATTATGTAATAATATATTGGTGGATTAAACTATTCGCGAAAGCTTACAATACAAAATGGGAAAAGAACTACGTGTACAAACACATTTAACAAAGATAGTTCTCGCATGGATAGTTCTTTCTTGTTGTAAAAACATGTAATCCTATGCGGTTTCGCTTATCAAGCCTTTTAAACAAAATCCTGTGCTAATTTTAATCAAATTAAACTGTACTGATCAATGAAATCATACTACATAATAACAAAAGGAAAGTTTGAATACACTATTAAAACCAAAAGCAAAACCTATAAGGAGACCACATAAATCAACCTTGAATCGATCAACTTCTTCCCAACTCATACAAAACACTAAGCAACCATCTTTAAACGCCCTTGCATTTAGAATACATATAAATGAATCAAAATGACAACTCTCGGTCCACATAATCAATTAATGTGCACCAGGGAACCTTAACAGTTGTAAAGTACCGAAAAACTACTACTATTCACTCAATATGAACCGAGAATCAAGTTACAGTTGTTGAATGAACGTAATCAGACGTGAAGGATATAACTCAATGTGTGATCAATGAATAAAAAGTCAAATCAAGCTAACACCACCTAGTGAATTAGATTTACATGAATTTCCAACAAAATTATGGAATAATATATTTGTGGATCAAAGTATTCGCGAAAGTTTACAATACATCATTGGAAAAGAACTACGTATACACCTCATTAAACAACGATAGTTCTCGCATGGATAGTTTTTGCTTGTTGTAAAAACACGCAATCCTATGCGGTTTCGCTTATCAAGCCTTCTAAACACACTCCTGTGCTAATTTAATCGAATCAAACCGTAATGAGCAATGAAACCACACTAAACAATAACAAAAAGAAAGTTTGAATACAATATTAAAACAAAAACCAAAATGTATAAGGAGAACACTTAAATCAACCTTGAACCGATCGACTTCTTCCAAACTCATACAAAACACTCAACAATCATCTTTAAACAACCTTGCACTTAAAATACATATAAATAAATCAAAATGAAAACTCTCGGTCCACATAATCATTTAATGTGCACAAATTAACAGTTGTAAAGTACCGAAAAACTACTCTTATTCACTCAATATGAACGGAGAATCAAGTTATAGTTGTCGAATGAACGTTATCATACGTTAAGGATATAACTCAATGTGTGATCAATGAAAAAAAAGTCAAATCAAGCTAACACGACTAAGTGAATTAGATTTACATGAATTTCCAACAAAATTATGTAATAATATTGGTGGATCAAAGTATTCGCGAAAGCTTACAATACAAAATGGGAAAAGAACTACGTGTACAAACACATTAAAAAATAGTTCTCGCATGGATAGTTCTTTCTTGTTGTAAAACATGTAATCCTATGCGGTTTCGCTTATCAAGCCTTTTAAAACAAATCCTGTGCTAATTTTAATCAAATTAAACTGTAATGATCAATGAAATCACACTACACAATACAAAAGGAAAGTTTGAATACACTATTAAAACCAAACCAAACCTATAAGGAGACCACATAAATCAACCTTAAATCGATCAACTTCTTCCCAACTCATACAAACACTCAACAACCATCTTTAAACACCCTTGCATTTAGAATACATATAAATTAATCAAAATCACAACTCTCGGTCCACATAATAATCTAATGTGCACTAGGGGAACCTTAACAGTTGTAAAGTACCGAAAAACTACAACTATTCACTCAATATGAACCGAGAATCAAGTTACAGTTGTCGAATGAACGTAATCTGACGTGAAGGATATAACTCAATGTGTGATCAATGAATAAAAAGTCATATCAAGCTAACACGACCTAGTGAATTAGATTTACATGAATTTCCAACAAAATTATGGAATAATATATTTGTGGATCAAAGTATTCGCGAAAGTTTACAATACATCATTGGAAAAGAACTACGTATACACCTCATTAAACAACGACAGTTCTCGCATGGATAGTTTTTGCTTGTTGTAAAAACATGTAATCCTATGCAGTTTCGCTTATCAAGACTTCTAAACACACTCCTGTGCTAATTTAATCGAATCAAACCGTAATGGTCAATGAAATCGCACTAAGCAATAACAAAAGGAAAGTTCGAATACAACATTAAAACAAAAACCAAAACGTATAAGGAGACCACATAAATCAACCTTGAACCGATCGACTTCTTCCAAACTCATACAAAACACTCAACAATCATCTTTAAACACCCTTGCATTTAAAATACATATAAATAAATCAAAATGAAAACTCTCGGTCCACATAATCATTTAATGTGCACAAATTAACTGTTGTAAAGTAACGAAAAACTACTCTTATTCACTCAATATGAACGGAGAATCAAGTTATAGTTGTCGAATGAACGTTATCAGACGTTAAGGATATAACTCTGTGTGATCAATGAAAAAAAGTCAAATCAAGCTAACACACGCTAGTGAATTAGATTTACATGATTTTCCAACAAATTATTTAATAATATATTGTGGATCAAAGTATTCGCGAAAGCTTACAATACAAAATGGAAAAGAACTACGTGTACAAACACATTAAACAAAGATAGTTCTCGCATGGATAGTTCTTTCTTGTTGTAAAAACATGTAATCCTATGCGGTTTCGCTTATCAAGCCTTTTAAACAAAATCCTGTGCTAATTTTAATCAAATTAAACTGTAATGATCAATGATATCACACTACACAATAACAAAAGAAAAGTTTGAATACACTATTAAAACCAAAACCAAAACCTATAAGGAGACCACATAATCAACCTTGAATCGATCAACTTCTTCCAACTCATACAAAACTCAACAACATCTTTAAACACCATTGCATTTAGAATACATATAAATTATTCAAAATGACAACTCTCGGTCCACATAATAATCTAATGTGCACTAGGGGAACCTTAACAGTTGTAAAGTACCGAAAAACTACAACTATTCACTCAATATGAACCGAGAATCAAGTTACAGTTGTCGAATGAACGTAATCAACGTGAAGGATATAACTCAATGTGTGATCAATGAATAAAAGTCAAATCAAGCTAACACGACCTAGTGAATTAGATTTACATGAATTTCCAACAAAATTATGAATAATATGTTGGTGGATCAAGTATTCGCGAAAGTTTACAATACATCATTGGAAAAGAACTACGTATACACCTCATTAACAACGATAGTTCTCGCATGGATAGTTTTTTGCTTGTTGTAAAGGGAATCCTATGCGGTTTCGCTTATCAAGCCTTCTAAACACACTCCTGTGCTAATTTAATCGAATCAAACCGTATGATCAATGAAATCACACTACAATAACAAAAGGAAAGTTTGAATACAATATTAAAACAAAACCAAAACGTATAGGAGACCACATAAATCAACCTTGAACCGATCGACTTCTTCCAAACTCATACAAAACACTCACATCATCTTTAAACACCCTTGCATTTAAAATACATATAAATAATCAAAATGAAAACTCTTGTCCACATAATCATTTAATGTGCACAAATTAACAGTTGTAAAGTACCGAAAAACTACTCTTATTCACTAAATATGAACGGAGAATCAAGTTATAGTTGTCGAATGAACGTTATGAGACGTTAAGGATATAACTCAATGTGTGATCAATGAATAAAAAGTCAATCAAGCTAACACGACCAAGTGAATTAGATTTACATGAATTTCCAATAACATTATGTAGTAATATATTTGTGGATCAAAGTATTCGCGAAAGCTTACAAAACAAAATGGGAAAAGAACTACGTGTAAAAACTCATTAAACAAAGATAGTTCTCGCAAGGATAGTTCTTTCTTGTTGTAAAAACATGTAATCCTATGCGGTTTCGCTTATCAAGCCTTTTAAACACACCTGTGCTAATTTTAATCAAATTAAACTGTAATGATCAATGAAATCACACTACACAATACAAAAGGAAGTTTGATACACTATTAAACCAAAACCAAACCTATAAGGAGACCACATAAATCAACCTTGAATCGATCAACTTCTTCACAACTCATACAAACACTCACAACCATCTTTAAACACCTTGCATTTAGAATACATATAAATGAATCAAAATGACAACTCTCGGTCCACATAATCAATTAATGTCCACTAGGGGAACCTTAACAGTTGTAAAGTACCGAAAAACTACTCTTATTCACTCAATATGAACCGAGAATCAAGTTACAGTTGTCGTATGAACGTAATCAGACGTGAAGGATATAACTCAATATGTGATCAATGAATAAAAATTCAAATCAAGCTAACACGACCAAGTGAATTAGATTTACATGAATTTCCGACAAAATTATGGAGTAATATATTTGTGGATCAAAGTATTCGCGAAAGTTTACAATACATCATTGGAAAAGAACTACGTATACACCTCATTAAACAATGATAGTTCTCGCATGGATAGTTTTTGCTTGTTGTAAAAACATGTAATCCTATGCTGTTTCGCTTATCAAGCCCTCTAAAGACACTCCTGTGCTAATTTAATCGAATCCAACCGTAATGATCAATGAAATCACACTAAGCAATAACAAAAGGAAAGTTTGAATACAATATTAAAACAAAAACCCAAACGTATAAGGAGACCACATAAATCAACCTTGAACCGATCGACTTCTTCCAAACTCATACAAAACACTCAACAATCATCTTTAAACATCCTTGCATTTAAAATACATATAAATAAATCAAAATGACAACTCTCGGTCCACATAATCATTTAGTGTGCACCAATGGAACATTAACAGTTGTAAAGTATCGAAAAACTACACTTATTCACTCAATATGAACAGAGAATCAAGTTACAGTTGTCGAAAGAACGTTATCAGACGTTAAGGATATAACTCAATGTGTGATCAATGAAGAAAAAGTCAAATCAAGCTAACACGACCAAGTGAATTAGATTTGCATGAATTTCCAACAAAATTATGGAATAATATATTCGTGGAATAAAGTATTCGCGAAAGTTTGCAATACATCATGGGAAAAGAACTACGTATACACCTCATTAAACAACGATAGTTCTCGCATGGATAGTTCTTGCTTGTTGTAAAAACATGTAATCCTATGCGGTTTCACTTATCAAGCCTTCTAAACACACTCCTATGCTAATTTATTCGGATCAAACCGTAATGATCAATGAAATCTCACAAAACAATAACAAAAGGGAAGTTTGAATACAATATTAAAACCAAAACTAAAACGTATAAGGAGACCACGTAAATCAACCTTGAACCGTTCGACTTCTTCCAAACTCATACAAAACACTCAACAATCATCTTTAAACACCCTTGCATTTAAAATACATATAAATGAATCAAAATGAAAACTCTCGGTCCACATAATCATTTAATGTGCACAGTGGAACATTAAAGTTGTAAAGTACCAAAAACTACTCTTATTCACTCAATATGAACCTAGAATCAAGTTATAGTTGTCGAATGAACGTTATCAGACGTTAAGGATATAATTCAATGTGTGATCAATGAATAAAAAGTCAAATCAAGCTAACACGAGCAAGTGAATTAGATTTACATGAATTTCCAACAAAATTATGTAATAATATATTTGTGGATCAAAGTATTCGTGAAAGCTTTCAATACAAAATGGGAAAAGAACTACGTATACAAACTCATTAAACAAAGATAGTTCTCGCATTGATAGTTCTTGCCCGCTGTAAAAAATGTAATCCTATGCGGTTTCGCTTATCAAGCCTTTTAAACACAACGCTGTGCTAATTTAATCAAATCAAACCGTAATGATCAATGAAATCACACTTCACAATAACAAAAGGAAAGTTTGAATACACTATTAAAACCAAAACCGAAACGTATAAGGAGAACACATAAATCAACCTTGAACGATCAACTTCTTCCAAACTCATACAAACACTCAACAACCATCTTTAAACACCCTTGCATTTAAATACATATAAATGAATCAAAATGAAACTCTCGGTCCACATAATCATTTAATGTGCACGATGGAACATTAACAGTTGTAAAGTACCAAAAATTACTCTTATTCACTCAATATGACCTAGAATCAAGTTATAGTTGTCGAATGAACGTTATCAGACGTTAAGGATATAATCAATGTGTGATCAATGAATAAAAGTCAAATCAAGCTAACACGAGCAAGTGAATTAGATTTACATGAATTTCCAACAAAATTATGTAATAATATATTTGTGGATCAAAGTATTCGCGAAAGCTTTCAATACAAATGGGAAAAGAACTACGTATACAAACTCATTAAACAAAGATAGTTCTCGCATGGATAGTTCTTGCCCGTTGTAAAAAAATGTAATCCTATGCGTTTCGCTTATCAAGCCTTTTAAACACAATGTGCTAATTTAATCAAATCAAACCGTAATGATCAATGAAATCACATTTCACAATAACAAAAGGAAAGTTTGAATACACTATTAAAACCAAAACCGAAACGTATAAGGAGACCTACATAAATCAACCTGAACCGATCAACTTCTTCCAAACTCATACAAAACACTCAACAACCATCTTTAACCCCTTGCATTTAAATACATATAAATGATCAAAATGAAAACTCTCGGTCCACATAATCATTTATATGAACCGAGAATCAAGTTATAGTTGTCGAATGAACGTTATCAGACGTTAAGGATATAACTCAATGTGTGATCAATGAATAAAAAGTCAAATCAAGCTAACACGAGCAAGTGAATTAGATTTACATGAATTTCCAAGAAAATTATGTAATACTATATTTGTGGATCAAAGTATTCGTGAAAGCTTTCAATACAAAATAGGAAAAGAACTACGTATACAAACTCATTAAACAAAGATAGTTCTGGCATGGATAGTTCTTGCTCGTTGTAAAAACATGTAATCCTATGCAGTTTCGCTTATCAAGCCTTTTAAACACAATCCTGTGCTAATTTAATCAAATTAAACTGTAATGATCAATGAAATCACACTACACAATAACAAAAGGAAAGTTTGAATACACTATTAAAACAAAAACCAAAACATATAAGAAGACCACATAATTCTACCTTGAATCGATCAACTTCTTCCGAACTCACACAGAACACTAAACAGCCATCTTTAAACACCCTTGCATTTAGAATACATATAAATGAATCAAAATGACAACCCTCGGTCCACATAATCAATTAATGTGCACCAGGGGAACCTTAACAGTTGTAAAGGACCGAAAAACTACTCTTATTCACTCAATATGAACCGGGAATCAAGTTACAGTGTGTGATCAATGAATAAAAAGTCAAATCAAGCTAACACGAGCAAGTGAATTAGATTTACATGAATTTCCAACAAAATATGTAATAATAATTTGTGGATCAAAGTATTCGCGAAAGCTTACAATACAAAGGGAAAGAACTACGTATACCTATTAAAGATAGTTCTGGCATGGATAGTTCTTGCTCGCTGTAAAAACATGTAATCCAATGCGGTTTCGCTTATCAAGCCTTTTAAACACAATCCTGTGCTAATTTAATCAAATCAAACCGTAATGATCAATGAAATCACACTACACAATAACAAAAGGAAAGTTTGAATACACTATTAAAACCAAAACCGAAACGTATAAGGAGTCCACATAAATCAACCTTGAACCGATCAACTTCTTCCAAACTCATACAAAACACTCAACAATCGTCTTTAAACACCCTTGCATTTAAAATACATATAAATGAATCAAAATGAAAACTCTCGGTCCACATAATCGTTTAATGTGCACGAGTGGAACATTAACAGTTGTAAAGTACCAAAAAATTACTCTTATTCACTCAATATGAACCTAGAATCAAGTTATAGTTGTCGAATGAACGTTATCAGACGTTAAGGATATAACTCAATGTGTGATCAATGAATAAAAAGTCAAATCAAGCTAACACGAGCAAGTGAATTAGATTTACATGAATTTCCAACAAAATTATGTAATAGTATATTTGTGGATCAAAGTATTCGTGAAAGCTTTTAATACAAAATGGGAAAAGAACTGCGTATACAAACTCATTAAACAAAGATAGTTCTCGCATGGATAGTTCTTGCTCATTGTAAAAAATGTAATCCTATACGGTTTCGCTTATCAAGCCTTTTAAACACAATCCTATGCTAATTTAGTCAAATCAAACCGTAATGATCAATGAAATCACACTTCACAATAACAAAAGGAAAGTTTGAATACACTATTAAAACCAAAACCGAAACGTATAAGGAGACCACGTAAATCAACCTTGAATTGATCAACTTCTTCCGAACTCATACAAAACACTCAACAACCATCTTTAAACACCCTTTCATTTATAATACATATAAATGAATCAAAATGACAACTCACGGTCCACATAATCAATTAATGTGCACCAGGGGAACCTTAACAGTTGTAAAGTACCGGAAAACTACTCTTATTCACTCAATATGAACTGGGAATCAAGTTACAGTTGTCGAATGAACGTAATCAGACGTGAAGTACATAACTCAAGGTGTGATCAATGAATAAAAAGTCAAATCAAGCTAACACGAGCAAGTTAATTAGATTTACATGAATTTTCCAAAAAAATTATGGAATAATATATTCGTGGATCAAAGTATTCGCGAAAGTTTACAATACATCATGGGAAAAGAACTACGTATACACCTCATTAAACAACGATAGTTCTCGCATTGATAGTTCTTGCTTGTTGTAAAAACATGTAATCCTATGCGGTTTCGCTTATCAAGCCTTTTAAACACAATCCTGTGCTAACTTAATCAAATCAAACCGTAATGATCAATGAAATCACACTTCACATAACAAAGGAAAGTTTGAATACACTATAAAAAAAAACAAAACATATAAGGAGACCACATATCAACCTTCAATCGATCAACTTCTTCCAAACTCATACAAAACACTCAACAACCATCTTTAACATCCTTGCATTTAGAATACATATAAATGAATCATAATGACAACTCTCGGTCCACTTATCATTTAATGTGCCCCAGGAACCTTAACAGTTGTAAAGTACCGAAAACTACTCTTATTCACTCAATATGAACCGAGAATCAAGTTAGTTTCGAATAACGTAATCAGACTGAAGGATATAACTCAATTGTGATCATGAATAATAGTCATTCAAGCTAACACGACCAAGTGAATAGATTTACATCGATTTCCAACAAAATTATGGAATAATATATTTGTGGATCAAAGTATTCGCGAAAGTTTACATTACATTATGGGAAAAGAACTACGTATTCAAACTCAATAAACAAAGATAGTTCTCGCATAGATAGTTCTCGCTCGTTGTAAAAACTTGTAATCCTATACGGTTTCGCTTATCAAGCCTTTTAAACACAATCCTGTGTTAATTTAATCAAATCATACCGTAATGATCAATAACCTTGAACCGATCAACTTCTTCCAAACTCATACAAAACATTCAACAACCATCTTTAAACACCCTTGCATTTAAAATACATATAAATGAATCAAAATGAAAACTCTCGGTCCACATAATCATTTAATGTGCACCAGTGGAAAATTAACAGTTGTAAAGTACCAAAAACTACTCTTATTCACTCAATATGAACCTAGAATCAAGTTATAGTTGTCGAATGAACGTTATCAGACGTTAAGGATATAACTCAATGTGTGATCATTGAATAAAAAGTCAAATCAAGCTAACACGAGCAAGTGAATTAGATTTACATAAATTTCCAACAAAATTATGTAATAATATATTTGTGGATCAAAGTATTCGCGAAAGCTTACAATACAAAATGGGAAAAGAACTACGTATACAAACTCATTAAACAAAGATAGTTCTGGCATGGATAGTTCTTGCTCGTTGTAAAAACATGTAATCCTATGCGGTTTCGCTTGTCAAGCATTTTAAACACAATCCTGTGCTAATTTAGTCAAATCAAACCGTAATTATCAATGAAATCACACTTCAAAATAACAAAAGGAAAGTTTGAATACACTATTAAAACCAAAACCGAAACGTATAAGGAGACCACATAAATCAACCTTGAACCGATCAACTTCTTCCAAACTCATACAAAACACTCAACAACCATCTTTAAACACCCTTGCATTTAAAATACATATAAATGAATCAAAATAAAACTCTCGGTCCACATAATCATTTAATGTGCACTAGTAGAACATTAACAGTTATAAAGTATCAAAAAACTACTTTTATTCACTCACTATGAACCTAGAATCAAGTTATAGTTGTCGAATGAATGTTATCAGACGTTAAGGATATAACTCAATGTGTGATCAATGAATAAAAAGTCAAATCAAGCTAACACGAGCAAGTGAATTAGATTTACATGAATTTCCAACAAAATATGTATAATATATTTGTGGATCAAAGTATTCGCGAAAGCTTACAATTCAAATGGGAAAAGAACTACGTATACAACTCATTAAACAAAGATAGTTCTCGCATGGATAGTTCTTGCTCGTTGTAAAATCATGTAATCCTATGCGGTTTCGCTTATCAAGCCTTTTAAACACAATCCTGTGCTAATTTAATCAAATCAAACCGTAATGATCAATGAAATCACACTCACAATAACAAAAGGAAAGTTTGAATACACTATTAAAACCAAAACCAAACATATAAAAGACCACATAAATCAACCTTGATCGATCACTTCTTCCGAACTCATACAAACACTCAACAACTATCTTTAAACACCCTTGCATTTAGAATATATATAAATGAATCAAATAACAACTCTCGGTCCACATAATCATTTAATGTGCACCAGTGGAACTTAACAGTTGTAAAGTACCAAAAACTACTCTTATTCACTCAATATGAACGAGAATCAAGTTAAAGTTGTCGAATGAACATTATCAGACGTTAAGGATATAGCTCAATGTGTGATCAATGAATAAAAAGTCAAATCAAGCTAACACGAGCAAGTGAATTAGATTTACATGAATTTCCAACAAAATTATGTAATAATATATTTGTGGATCAAAGTATTCGCGAAAGTTTACAATACAAAATGGGAAATGAACTACGTATACAAACTCATTAAACAAAGATAGTTCTCGCATGGATAGTTCTTGCTCGTTGTAAAAACATGTAATCCTATGCGGTTTCGCTTATCAAGCCTTTTAAACATAATACTGTGCTAATTTAATCAAATCAAACCGTAATGATCAATGAAATCACACTACACAATAACAAAAGGAAAGTTTGAATACACTATTAAAACCAAAACCAAAACATATAAGAAGACCACATAAATCAACCTTGAATCGATCAACTTCTTCCGAACTCATACAAAACACTCAACAACTATCTTTAAACACCCTTGCATTTAGAATATATATAAATGAATCAAAATAACAACTCTCGGTCCACATAATCATTTAATGTGCACCAGTGGAACATTAACAGTTGTAAAGTACCAAAAAACTACTCTTATTCACTCAATATGAACCGAGAATCAAGTTAAAGTTGTCGAATGAACATTATCAGACGTTAAGGATATAGCTCAATGTGTGATCAATGAATAAAAAGTCAAATCAAGCTAACACGAGCAAGTGAATTAGATTTACATGAATTTCCAACAAAATTATGTAATAATATATTTGTGGATCAAAGTATTCGCGAAAGTTTACAATACAAAATGGGAAATGAACTACGTATACAAACTCATTAAACAAAGATAGTTCTCGCATGGATAGTTCTTGCTCGTTGTAAAAACATGTAATCCTATGCGGTTTCGCTTATCAAGCCTTTTAAACAATACTGTGCTAATTTAATCAAATCAAACCGTAATGATCAATGAAATCACACTACCAATAACAAAAGGAAAGTTTGAATACACTATTAAAACCAAACCAAAACATAAGAGACCACATAAATCAACCTTGAATCGATCAACTTCTTCCAACTCATACAAACACTCAACAACTATCTTAAACACCCTTGCATTTAGAATATATATAAATGAATCAAAATGACAACTCTCGGTCCACATAATCATTTAATGTGCACCAGTGGAACTTAACAGTTGTAAAGTACCAAAAACTACTCTATTCACTCAATATGAACCGAGAATCAAGTTAAAGTTGTCGAATGAACATTATCAGACGTTAAGGATATAACTCAATGTGTGATCAATGAATAAAAAGTCAAATCAAGCTAACACGAGCAAGTGAATTAGATTTACATGAATTTCCAACAAAATTATGTAATAATATATTTGTGGATCAAAGTATTCGCGAAAGCTTACAATACAAAATGGGAAATGAACTACGTATACAAACGCATTAAACAAAGATAGTTCTCGCATGGATAGTTCTTGCTCGTTGTAAAAACATGTAATCCTATGCGGTTTCGCTTATCAAACCTTTTAAACACAATCCTGTGCTAATTTAATCAAATCAAACTGTAATGATCAATGAAATCACAATTCACAATAACAAAGGGAAAGTTTGAACACACTATTAAAACCAAAACCGAAACGTATAAGGAGACCACATAAATCAACTTTGAACCTATCAACTTCTTCCAAACTCATACAAAACACTCAACACCATCTTTAAACACCCTTGCATTTAAATACATATAAATGAATCAAAATGAAACTCTCGGTCCACAATCATTTAATGTGCACCAGTGGAACATTCAGTTGTAAAGTACCAAAAACTACTCTATTCACTCAATATGAACCGAGAATCAAGTTATAGTTGTCGAATGAATATTATCAGACGTTAAGGATATAACTCAATGTGTGATCAATGAATAAAAAGTCAAATCAAGCTAACATGAGCAAGTGAATTAGATTTACATGAATTTCCAAGAAAATTATGTAATAATATATTTGTGGATCAAAGTATTCGCGAAAGTTTACAATACAAAATGGGAAATGAACTACTTATACAAACTCATTAAACAAAGATAGTTCAGGCATGGATAGTTCTTGCTCGTTGTAAAAACATGTAATCCTATGCGGTTTCGCTTATCAAGCCTTTTAAACACAATACTGTGCTAATTTAATCAAATCAAACCGTTGTGATCAATGAAATCACACTACACAATAACAAAAGGAAAGTTTGAATACACTATTAAAAACAAAACCAAAATATATAAGAAGACCACATAAATCAACCTTGAATTGATCAACTTCTTCTGAACTCATACAAAACACTCAACATCCATCTTTAAACACCCTTGCATTTAGAATACATATAAATGAATCAAAATGAGAACTCTCGGTCCACATAATCAATTAATGTGCACGAGGGGAACCTTAACAGTTGTAAAGTACCGAAAAACTACTCTTATTCACTCAATATGAACCTAGAATCAAGTTAAAGTTGTCGAATGAACGTAATCAGACGTGAAAGATATAACTCAAGGTGTGATCAATGAATAAAAAGTCAAATCAAGCTAACACGAGCAAGTGAATTAGATTTACATGAATTTCCAAAAAAATTATGTAATAATATATTTGTGAATCAAAGTATTCGTGAAAGCTTACAATACAAAATGGGAAATGAACTACGTATACAAACTCATTAAACAAAGATAGTTCTCGCATGGATAGTTCTTGCTCGTTGTAAAAACATGTAATCCTATGCGGTTTCGCTTATCAAGCCTTTTAAACATATACTGTGCTAATTTATCAATCAAACCGTAATGATCAATGAAATCACACTACACAATAACAAAAGGAAAGTTTGAATACACTATTAAACCAAACCAAAACATATAAGAGACCACATAAATCAACCTTGAATCGATCAACTTCTTCCGAACTCATACAAAACACTCAACAACTATCTTTAAACACCCTTGCATTTAGAATATATATAAATGAATCAAAATAACAACTCTCGGTCCACATAATCATTTAATGTGCACCAGTGGAACATTAACAGTTGTAAAGTACCAAAAAACTACTCTTATTCACTCATAACCGAGAATCAAGTTAAAGTTGTCGAATGAACATTATCAGACGTTAAGGATATAACTCAATGTGTGATCAATGAATAAAAAGTCAAATCAAGCTAACACGAGCAAGTGAATTAGATTTACATGAATTTCCACAAAATTATGTAATATATATTTGTGGATCAAAGTATTCGCGAAAGCTTACAATACAAAATGGGAATGAACTACGTATACAACTCATTAAACAAGATAGTTCTCGCATGGATAGTTCTTGCTCGTTGTAAAAACATGTAATCCTATGCGGTTTCGCTTATCAAACCTTTTAAACACAATCCTGTGCTAATTTAATCAAATCAAACTGTAATGATCAATGAAATCACAATTCACAATAACAAAAGGAAAGTTTGAACACACTATTAAAACCAAAACCGAAACGTATAAGGAGACCACATAAATCAACTTTGAACCTATCAACTTCTTCCAAACTCATACAAAACACTCAACAACCATCTTTAAACACCCTTGCATTTAAAATACATATAAATGAATCAAAATGAAAACTCTCGGTCCACATAATCATTTAATGTGCACCAGTGGAACATTAACAGTTGTAAAGTACCAAAAAACTACTCTTATTCACTCAATATGAACCGAGAATCAAGTTATAGTTATCGAATGAACATTATCAGACGTTAAGGATATAACTCAATGTGTGATCAATGAATAAAAAGTCAAATCAAGCTAACACGAGCAAGTGAATTAGATTTACATGAATTTCCAAGAAAATTATGTAATAATATATTTGTGGATCAAAGTATTCGCGAAAGTTTACAATACAAAAAGGGAAAAGAACTACGTATACAAACTCATTAAACAAAGATAGTTCTCGCATGGATAGTTCTTGCTCGTTGTAAAAACATGTAATCCTATGCGGTCTCGCTTATCAATCCTTTTAAACACATCCTGTGCTAATTTAATCAATCAAACCGTAATGATCAATGAATCACACTTCACAATAACAAAAGGAAGTTTGAACACACTATTAAACCAAAACCGAAACGTATAAGGAGACCACATAAATCAACCTTGAACCGATCAACTTCTTCCAAACTCAAACAAAACACTCAACAACTATCTTTAAACACCCTTGTATTTAAAATACATATAAATGAATCAAAATGAAAACTCTCGGTCCACATAATCATTTAATGTGCACCAGTGGAACATTAACAGTTGTAAAGTACCAAAAAATTACTCTTATTCACTAAATATGAACCGAGAATCAAATTAAAGTTGTCGAATGAACATTATCAGACGTTAAGGATATAACTCAATGTGCGATCAATGAATAAAAAGTCAAATCAACCTAACACGAGCAAGTGAATTAGATTTACATGAATTTCCAACAAAATTGTGTAATAATATATTTGTGGATCAAAGTATTCGCGAAAGCTTACAATACAAAATGGGAAAAGAACTACGTATACAAACTCATTAAACAAAGATAGTTCTGGCATGGATAGTTCTTGCTCGCTGTAAAAACATGTAATCCTATGCGGTTTCGCTTATCAAGCCTTTTAAACACAATACTGTGCTAATTTAATCAAATCAAACCGTAATGATCAATGAAATCACACTACATAATAACAAAAGGAAAGTTTGAATACACTATTAAAACAAAAACCAAAACATATAAGAAGACCACATAAATCAACCTTGAAACGATCAACTTCTTCCGAACTCATACAAAACACTCAACAACCATCTTTAAACACCCTTGCATTTAGAATACATATAAATGAATCAAAATGAAAACTCTCGGTCCACATAATCATTTAATGTGCACTAGTGGAACATTATAAGTTGTAAAGTACCAAAAAACTACTCTTATTCACTCAATATGAACCGAGAATCAAGTTAAAGTTGTCGAATGAACATTATCAGACGTTAAGGATATAACTCAATGTGTGATCAATGAATAAAAAGTCAAATCAAGCTAACACGAGCAAGTGAATTAGATTTACATGAATTTCCAAGAAAATTATGTAATAATATATTTGTGGATCAAAGTATTCGCGAAAGTTTACAATACAAAAAGGGAAAAGAACTACGTATACAAACTCATTAAACAAAGATAGTTCTCGCATGGATAGTTCTTGCTCGTTGTAAAAACATGTAATCCTATGCGGTCTCGCTTATCAATCATTTTAAACACAATCCTGTGCTAATTTAATCAAATCAAACCGTAATGATCAATGAAATCACACTTCACAATAACAAAAGGAATGTTTGAACACACTATTAAAACCAAAACCGAAACGTATAAGGAGACCACATACATCAACCTTGAACCGATCAACTTCTTCCAAACTCAAACAAAACACTCAACAACTATCTTTAAACACCCTTGTATTTAAAATACATATAAATGAATCAAAATGAAAACTCTCGGTCCACATAATCATTTAATGTGCACCAGTGGAACATTAACAGTTGTAAAGTACCAAAAAATTACTCTTATTCACTAAATATGAACCGAGAATCAAATTAAAGTTGTCGAATGAACATTATCAGACGTTAAGGATATAACTCAATGTGTGATCAATGAATAAAAAGTCAAATCAACTAACACGAGCAAGTGAATTAGATTTACATGAATTTCCAACAAATTGTGTATAATATATTTGTGGATCAAAGTATTCGCGAAAGTTACAATACAAAGGGAAATGAACTACGTATACAAACTCATTAAACAAAGATAGTTCTGGCATGGATAGTTCTTGCTGTGTAAAACATGTAATCCTATGCGGTTTCGCTTATCAAGCCTTTTAAACACAATCTGTGCTAATTTAATCAAATCAAACCGTAATGATCATGAAATCACACTACATAATAACAAAAGGAAAGTTTGAATACACTATTAAAAAAAAACCAAACATATAAGAGACCACATAAATCAACCTTGAAACGATCAACTTCTTCCGACTCATACAAAACACTCAACCCATCTTTAAACACCCTTGCATTTAGAATACATATAAATAATCAAAATGAAAAATCTCGGTCCACATAATCATTTAGTGCACCAGTGGAACATTATAGTTGTAAAGTACCAAAAACTACTCTTATTCACTCAATATGAACCGAGAATCAAGTTAAAGTTGTCGAATGAACATTATCAGACGTTAAGGATATAACTCAATGTGTGATCAATGAATAAAAAGTCAAATCAAGCTAACACGAGCAAGTGAATTAGATTTACATGAATTTCCAACAAAATTATGTAATAATATATTTGTGGATCAAAGTATTCGCGAAAGCTTACAATACAAAATGGGAAATGAACTACGTATACAAACTAATTAAACAAATATAGTTCTCGCATTGATAGTTCTTGCTTGTTGTAAAAACATGTAATCCTATGTGGTTTCGCTTATCAAGCCTTTTAAACACAATCCTGTGCTAATTTAATCAAATCAAACCGTAATGATCAATGAAATCACACTTCACAATATCAAAAGGAAAGTTTGAACACACTATTAAAACCAAAACCGAAACGTATACGGAGACCACATAAATCAACTTTGAATCGATCAATTTCTTTCAAACTCATACAAAACACTCAACAACCATCTTTAAACACCCTTGCATTTAAAATATATATAAATGAATCAAAATGAAAACTCTCTGTCCACATAATCATTTAATGTGCACCAGTGGAACATTAACAGTTGTAAAGTACCAAAAAACTACTCTTATTCACTCAATATGAACCGAGAATCAAGTTAAAGTTGTCGAATGAACATTATCAGACATTAAGGATATAACTCAATGTGTGATCAATGAATAAAAAGTCAAATCAAGCTAACACGAGCAAGTGAATTAGATTTACATGAATTTCCAACAAAATTATGTAATAATATATTTGTGGATCAAAGTATTCGCGAAAGCTTACAATATAAAATGGGAAATGAACTACGTATACAAACTCATTAAGCAAAGATAGTTCTCGCATTGATAGTTCTTGCTCGTTATAAAAACATGTAATCCTATGCGGTTTCGCTTATCAAGACTTTTAAACACAATCCTGTGCTAATTTAATCAAATCAAACCATAATGATCAATGAAATCACACTTCACAATAACAAATGAAAAGTTTGAATACACTATTAAAACCAAAACCGAAACGTATTCGGAGACCACATAAATCAACCTTAAACCGATCAACTTCTTCCAAACTCATACAAAACACTCGACAACCATCTTTAAACACCCTTGCATTTAAAATACATATAAATGAATCAAAATGAAAACTCTCGGTCCACATAATCATTTAATGTGCACCAATGGAACATTAACAGTTGTAAAGTATCAAAAAATTACTCTTATTCACTCAATATGAACCTAGAATCAAGTTATAGTTGTCGAATGAACGTTATCAGACGTTAAGAATATAACTCAATGTGTGATCATTGAATAAAAAGTCAAATCAAGCTAACACGAGCAAGTGAATTAGATTTACATAAATTTCCAACAAAATTATGTAATAATATATTTGTGGATCAAAGTATTCGGGAAAGCTTACAATACAAAATGGGAAAATAACTACGTATACAAACTCATTAAACAAAGATAGTTTTTGCATGGATAGTTCTTGCTTGTTGTAAAAACATGTAATCCTATGCGGTTTCGCTTATCAAGCCTTTTAAACACAATCCTGTGCTAATTTAATAAAATCAAACCGTAATGATCAATGAAATCACACTTCACAATAACAAAAGGAAAGTTTGAATACACTATTAAAACCAAAACAGAAATGTATAAGGAGACCACATAAATCAACCTTGAACCGATCAACTTCTTCCAAACTCATACAAAACACTCAACAACTATCTTTAAACACCCTTGCATTTAAAATACATATAAATAAATTAAAATGAAAACTCTCGGTCCACATAATCATTTAATGTGTACCAGTGGAACATTAACGGTTGTAAAGTACCAAAAAACTACTCTTATTCACTCAATATGAACCGAGAATCAAGTTATAGTTGTCGAATGAACATTATCAGACGTTAAGGATATAACTCAATGTGTGATCAATGAATAAAAAGTCAAATCAAGCTAACACGAGCAAGTGAATTAGATTTACATGAATTTCCAAAAAAATTATGTAATAATATATTCGTGGATCAAAGTATTCGTGAAAGTTTACAATACAAAATGGGAAATGAACTACGTACACAAACTCATTAAACAAAGATAGTTCTAGCATGGATAGTTCTTGCTCGTTGTAAAAACATGTAATCCTATGCGGTTTAGCTTATCAAGCCTTTTAAACACAATCCTGTGCTAATTTAATCAAATCAAACCGTAATGATCAATGAAATCACACTAGACAATAACAGAAGGAAAGTTTGAATACACTATTAAAACCGAAACCAAAACATATAAGAAGACCACATAAATCAATCTTGAATCGATCAACTTCTTCCGAACTCATACAAAACACTCAACAACCATCTTTAAACACCCTTGCATTTAGAATACATATAAATGAATCAAAATGACAACTCTCGGTCCACATAATCAATTAATGTGCACCAGGGTAACCAGTTGTAAAGTAGCGAAAAACTATTCTTATTCACTCAATATGAACCTAGAATCAAGTTACAGTTATCGAATGAACGTAATCAGACGTGAAAGATATAACTCAAGGTGTGATCAATGAATAAAAAGTCAAATCAAGCTAACAGGAGCAAGTGAATTAGATTTACATGACTTTCCAACAAAATTATGTAATAATATATTTGTGGATCAAAGTATTCGCGAAAGCTTACAATACAAAATGGGAAAAGAACTACGTATACAAACTCATTAAACAAAGATAGTTCCCGCACGGATAGTTCTTGCTCGTTGTAAAAACATGTAATCCTATGCGGTTTCGCTTATCAAAACTTTTAAACACAATCCTGTGCTATTTTAATCAAATCAAACCGTAATGATCAATGAAATCACACTTCACAATAACAAATGAAAAGTTTGAATACACTATTAAAACCAAAACCGAAACGTATTCGGAGACCACATAAATCAACCCTAAACCGATCAACTTCTTCCAAACTCATACAAAACACTCAACAACCATCTTTAAACACCCTTACATTTAAAATACATATAAATGAATCAAAATGAAAACTCTCGGTCTACATAATCATTTAATGTGCACCAGTGGAACATTACCAGTTGTAAAGTACCAAAAAACTACTCTTATTCACTCAATATGAACGTAGAATCAAGTTATAGTTGTCGAATGAACGTTATCAGACGTTAAGGATATAACTCAATTTCTGATCATTGAATAAAAAGTCAAATCAAGCTAACACGAGCAAGTGAATTAGATTTATATGAATTTCAAACAAAATTATGTAATAATATATTTGTGGATCAAAGTATTTGCGAAAGCTTACAATACAAAATGGGAAAAGAACTACGTATACAAACTCATTAAACAAAGATAGTTCTCGTATGGATAGTTCTTGCTCGTTGTAAAAACGTGTTATCGTATGCGGTTTCGCTTATCAAGCCTTTTAAACACAATCCTGTGCTAATTTAATCAAATCAAACCGTAATGATCAATGAAATCACACTTCATAAAAACAAAAGGAAAGTTTGAATACACTATTAAAACCAAAACCGAAACGTATAAGTAGACCACATATATCAACCGTGAACCGATCAACTACTTCCAAACTCATACAAAACACTCAACAACCATCTTTAAACACCCTTGCATTTAAAATACATATAAATAAATCAAAATGAAAACTCTCGGTCCACATAATCATTTAATGTGTACCAGTGGAACATTAACAGTTGTAAAGTACCAAAAAACTACTCTTATTCACTCAATATGAACCTAGAATCAAGTTATAGTTGTCGAATGAACGTTATCAGACGTTAAGGATATAACTCAATGTGTGATCATTGAATAAAAAGTAAAATCAAGCAAACACGAGCAAGTGAATTAGATTTACATGAATTTCCAACAAAATTATGTAATAATATATTTGTGGATCATTGTATTCGCGAAAGCTTACAATACAAAATGGGAAAAGAACTACGTATACAAACTCATGAAACAAAGATACTTCTCGCATGGATAGTTCTTGCTCGTAAAAACAAGTAATCCTATGCGGTTTCGCTTATCAAGCCTTTTAAACACGATCCTGTGCTAATTTAATCAAATCAAACCGTAATGATCAATGAAATCACACTTCACAATAACAAAAGGAAAGTTTGAATACACTATTAAAACCAAAACCGAAACGTATAAGGAGACCACATAAATCAACCTTGAACCGATCAACTTCTTCCAAACTCATACAAAACACTCAACAACCATCATTAAACACCCTTGCATTTAAAATACATATAAATGAATCAAAATGAAAACTCTCGGTGCACCAGTGGAACATTAACAGTTGTAAAGTACCAAAAAACTACTCTTATTCACTCAATATGAACCGAGAATCAAGTTATAGTTGTCGATTGAACATTATCAGACGTTAAGGATATAACTCAGTGTGTGATCAATGAATAAAAAGTCAAATCAAGCAAACACGAGCAAGTGAATTAGATTTACATGAATTTCCAACAAAATTATGTAATAATATATTTGTGGATCATAGTATTCGCGAAAGCTTACAATACAAAATGGGAAAAGAACTACGTATACAAACTCAGGAAACAAAGATAGTTCTCGCATGGAAAGTTCTTGCTCGTTGTAAAAACATGTAATCCTATGCGGTTTCGCTTATCAAGCCTTTTAAACACAATCCTGTGCTAATTTAATCAAATCAAACCGTAATGATCAATGAAATCACACTTCACAATAACAAAAGGAAAGTTTGAATACACTATTAAAACCAAAACCAAAACGTATAAGAAGACCACATAAATCAACCTTGAACCGATCAACTTCTTCCAAACTCATACAAAACACTCAACAACCATCATTAAACACCCTTGCATTTAAAATACATATAAATGAATCAAAATGAAAACTCTCGGTGCACCAGTGGAACATTAACAGTTGTAAAGTACCAAAAAACTACTCTTATTCACTCAATATGAACCGAGAATCAAGTTATAGTTGTCGATTGAACATTATCAGACGTTAAGGACATAACTCAGTGTGTGATCAATGAGTAAAAAGTCAAATCAAGCAAACACGAGCAAGTGAATTAGATTTACATGAATTTCCAACAAAGTTATGTAATAATATATTTGTGGATCATAGTATTCGCGAAAGCTTACAATACAAAATGGGAAAAGAACTACGTATACAAACTCATGAAACAAAGATACTTCTCGCATGGATAGTTCTTGCTCGTAAAAACAAGTAATCCTATGCGGTTTCGCTTATCAAGCCTTTTAAACACGATCCTGTGCTAATTTAATCAAATCAAACCGTAATGATCAATGAAATCACACTTCACAATAACAAAAGGAAAGTTTGAATACACTATTAAAACCAAAACCGAAACGTATAAGGAGACCACATAAATCAACCTTGAACCGATCAACTTCTTCCAAACTCATACAAAACACTCAACAACCATCATTTAAACACCCTTGCATTTAAAATACATATAAATGAATCAAAATGAAAACTCTCGGTGCACCAGTGGAACATTAACAGTTGTAAAGTACCAAAAAACTACTCTTATTCACTCAATATGAACCGAGAATCAAGTTATAGTTGTCGATTGAACATTATCAGACGTTAAGGATATAACTCAGTGTGTGATCAATGAATAAAAAGTCAAATCAAGCTAACACGAGCAAGTGAATTAGATTTACATGAATTTCCAACAAAATTATGTAATAATATATTTGTGGATCAAAGTATTCGCGAAAGCTTACAATTCAAAATGGGAAAAGAACTACGTATACAAACTCATTAAACAAAGATAGTTCTCGCATGGATAGTTCTTGCTCGTTGTAAAATCATGTAATCCTATGCGGTTTCGCTTATCAAGCCTTTTAAACACAATCCTGTGCTAATTTAATCAAATCAAACCGTAATGATCAATGAAATCACACTTCACAATAACAAAAGAAAAGTTTGAATACACTATTAAAACCAAAACCAAAACGTATAAGGAGACCACATAAATCAACCTTGAACCGATCAACTTCTTCCAAACTCATACAAAACACTCAACAACCATCATTAAACACCCTTGCATTTAAAATACATATAAATGAATCAAAATGAAAACTCTCGGTGCACCAGTGGAACATTAACAGTTGTAAAGTACCAAAAAACTACTCTTGTTCACTCAATATGAACCGAGAATCAAGTTATAGTTGTCGATTGAACATTATCAGACGTTAAGGACATAACTCAGTGTGTGATCAATGAGTAAAAAGTCAAATCAAGCAAACACGAGCAAGTGAATTAGATTTACATGAATTTCCAACAAAGTTATGTAATAATATATTTGTGGATCATAGTATTCGCGAAAGCTTACAATACAAAATGGGAAAAGAACTACGTATACAAACTCATGAAACAAAGATAGTTCTCGCATGGATAGTTCTTGCTCGTTGTAAAAACATGTAATCCTATGCGGTTTCGCTTATCAAGCCTTTTAAACACAATCCTGTGCAAATTTAATCAAATCAAACCGTAATGATCAATGAAATCACACTTCACAATAACAAAAGAAAAGTTTGAATGCACTATTAAAACCAAAACCGAAACGTATAAGGAGACCACATAAATCAACCTTGAACCGATCAACTTCTTCCAAACTCATACAAAACACTCAACAACCATTATTAAACACCCTTGCATTTAAAATACATATAAATGAATCAAAATGAAAACTCTCGGTGCACCAGTGGAACATTAACAGTTGTAAAGTACCAAAAAACTACTCTTATTCACTCAATATGAACCTAGAATCAAGTTATAGTTGTCGAATGAACGTTATCAGACGTTAAGGATATAACTCAATGTGTGATCATTGAATAAAAAGTCAAATCAAGCTAACACGAGCAAGTGAATTAGATTTACATGAATTTCCAACAAAATTATGTAATAATATATTTGTGGATCATAGTATTCGCGAAAGCTTACAATACAAAATGGGAAAAGAACTACGTATACAAACTCATGAAACAAAGATAGTTCTCTCATTGATAGTTCTTGCTCGTTGTAAAAACATGTAATCCTATGCGGTTTCGCTTATCAAGCCTTTTAAACACAATCCTGTGCAAATTTAATCAAATCAAACCGTAATGATCATTGAAATCACACTTCACAATAACAAAAGGAAAGTTTGAATACACTATTAAAACCAAAACCGAAATGTATAAGGAGACCACATAAATCAACCTTGAACCGATCAACTTCTTCCAAACTCATACAAAACACTCAACAACCATCATTAAACACTCTTGCATTTAATATACATATAAATGAATCAAAATGAAAACTCTCGGTGCACTAGTGTAACATTAACAGTTGTAAAGAACGAAAAAACTACTCTTATTCACTCAATATGAACCTAGAATCAAGTTATACTTGTCGAATGAACGTTATCAGACGTTAAGGATATAACTCAATGTGTGATCATTGAATAAAAAGTCAAATCAAGCTAACACGAGCAAGTGAATTAGATTTACATGAATTTCCAACAAAATTATGTAATAATATATTTGTGGATCATAGTATTCGCGAAAGCTTACAATACAAAATGGGAAAAGAACTACGTATACAAACTCATGAAACAAAGATAGTTCTCGCATTGATAGTTCTTGCTCGTTGTAAAAACATGTAATCCTATGCGGTTTTGCTTATCAAGCCTTTTAAACACAATCCTGTGCAAATTTAATCAAATCAAACCGTAATGATCAATGAAATCACACTTCACAATAACAAAAGGAAAGTTTGAATACACTATTAAAACCAAAACCGAAACGTATAAGGAGACCACATAAATCAACCTTGAACTGATCAACTTTTTCCAAACTCATACAAAACAGTCAACAACCATCATTAAACACTCTTGCATTTAATATACATACAAATGAATCAAAATGAAAACTCTCGGTGCACTAGTGGAACATTAACAGTTGTAAAGAACCAAAAAACTACTCTTATTCACTCAATATGAATCTAGAATCAAGTTATAGTTGTCGAATGAACGTTATCAGACGTTAAGGATATAACTCAATGTGTGATCATTGAATAAAAAGTCAAATCAAGCTAACACGAGCAAGTGAATTAGATTTACATGAATTTCCAACAAAATTATGTAATAATATATTTGTGGATCAAAGTATTCGCGAAAGCTTACAATACAAAATGGGAAAAGAACTACGTATACAAACTCATGAAACAAAGATAGTTCTTGCATGGATAGTTCTTGCTCGTTGTAAAAACATGTAATCCTATGCGGTTTCGCTTATCAAGCCTTTTAAACACAATCCTGTGCTAATTTAATCAAATCAAACCGTAATGATCAATGAAATCACACTTCACAATAACAAAAGGAAAGTTTGAATACACTATTAAAACCAAAACCGAAACGTATAAGGAGACCACATAAAACAACCTTGAACCGATCAACTTCTTCCAAACTCATACAAAACACTCAACAACCATCATTAAACACCCTTGCATTTAAAATACATATAAATGAAGCAAAATAAAAACTCTCGGTCCACATAATCATTTAATGTGCACCAGTGGAACATTAACAGTTGTAAAGTACCAAAAACTACTCTTATTCACTCAATATGAACCTAGAATCAAGTTATAGTTGTCGAATGAACGTTATCAGACGTTAAGGATATAACTCAATGTGTGATCATTGAATAAAAAGTCAAATCAAGCTAACACGAGCAAGTGAACTAGATTTACATGAATTTCGAACAAAATTATGTAATAATATATTTGTGGATCATAGTATTCGCGAAAGCTTACAATACAAAATGGGAAAAGAACTACGTATACAAACTCATGAAACAAAGATAGTTCTTGCATGGATAGTTCTTGCTCGTTGTAGAAACATGTAATCCTATGCGGTTTCGCTTATCAAGCCTTTTAAACACAATCCTGTGCTAATTTAATCAAATCAAACCGTAATGATCAATGAAATCACACTTCACAATAACAAAAGGAAAGTTTGAATACACTATTAAAACCAAAACCGAAACGTATAAGGAGACCACATAAATCAACCTTGAACCGATCAACTTCTTCCAAACTCATACAAAAGACTCAACTACCATCATTAAACACCCTTGCATTTAAAATACATATAAATGAATCAAAATGAAAACTCTCGGTCCACATAATCATTTAATGTGCACTAGTGGAACATTAACAGTTGTAAAGTACCAAAAAACTACTCTTATTCACTCAATATGAACAGAGAATCAAGTTACAGTTGTCGAATGAACGTAATCAGACGTGAAGGATATAACTCAATGTGTGATCAATGAATAAAAAGTCAAATCAAACAAACACGACCAAGTGAATTAGATTTACATGAATTTCCAACAAAATTATGGAATAATATATTTGTGGATTAAAGTATTCGCGAAAGTTTACAATACAACATGGGAAAAGAACAGCTTATATACCTCATTAAACAACGATAGTTCTCGCTTGGATAGTTCTTGCTTGTTGTAAAAACATGTAATCCTATGCGGTTTCGCTTATCAAGCCTTCTAAACACACTCCGATGCTAATTTAATCGGATCAAACCATAATGATCAATGAAATCACACTAAACAATAACAAAAGGGAAGTTTGAATACCATATTAAAACCAAAATCAAAACGTATAAGGAGACCACGTAAATCAACCTTGAACCGGTAGACTTCTTCCAAACTCATACAAAACACTCAACAATCATCTTTAAACACCCTTGCCTTTAAAATACATATAAATGAATCAAAATGAAAACTCTCAGTCCACATAATCATTTAATGTGCATGAGTGGAACATTAACAGTTGTAAAGTACCAAAAAATTACTCTTATTCACTCAATATGAACCGAGAATCAAGTTACAGTTGTCGAATGAACGTAATCAGACGTAAAGGATTTAACTCAATGTGTGATCAATGAATAAAAAGTTAAATCAAGCTAACACGACCAAGTGAATTAGATTTACATGAATTTCCAACAAAATTATGGAATAATATATTTGTGGATCAAAGTATTCGCGAAAGTTTACAATACATCATGGGAAAAGAACTACGTATACACCTCATTAAACAACGATAGTTCTCGCATTGATAGTTCTTGCTTATTGTAAAAACATGTAATCTTATGTGGTTTCGCTTATCAAGCCTTCTAAACACACTCCTATGCTAATTTAATCGGATCAAACCGTAATGATCAATGAAATCACACAAAACAATAACAAAAGGGAAGCTTGAATACAATATTAAAACCAAAACCAAAACGTATAAGGAGACCACGTAAATCAACCTTGAACCGTTCAACTTCTTCCAAACTCATACAAAACACTCAACAATCATCTTTAAACAACCTTGCATTTAAAATACATATAAATGAATCAAAATGAAAACTCTCGGTCCACATAATCATTTAATGTGCACGAGTGGAACATTAATAGTTGTAAAGTACCAAAAAATTACTCTTATTCACTCAATATGAACAGAGAATCAAGTTACAGTTGTCGAATGAACGTAATCAGACGTGAAGGATATAACTCAATGTGTGATCAATGAATAAAAAGTCAAATCAAGCTAACACGACCAAGTGAATTAGATTTACATGAATTTCCAACAAAATTATGGAATAATATATTTGTGGATTAAAGTATTCGCGAAAGTTTACAATACAACATGGGAAAAGAACAGCTTATATGCCTCATTAAACAACGATAGTTCTCGCTTGGATAGTTCTTGCTTGTTGTAAAAACATGTAATCCTATGCGGTTTCGCTTATCAAGCCTTCTAAACACACTCCGATGCTAATTTAATCGGATCAAACCGTAATGATCAATGAAATCACACTAAACAATAACAAAAGGGAAGTTTGAATACCATATTAAAACCAAAATCAAAACGTATAAGGAGACCACGTAAATCAACCTTGAACCGTTCGACTTCTTCCAAACTCAAACAAAACACTCAACAATCATCTTTAAACACCCTTGCCTTTAAAATACATATAAATGAATCAAAATGAAAACTCTCAGTCCACATAATCATTTAATGTGCATGAGTGGAACATTAACAGTTGTAAAGTACCAAAAAATTACTCTTATTCACTCAATATGAACCGAGAATCAAGTTACAGTTGTCGAATGAACGTAATCACACGTAAAGGATTTAACTCAATGTGTGATCAATGAATAAAAAGTTTAATCAAGCTAACACGACCAAGTGAATTAGATTTACATGAATTTCCAACAAAATTATGGAATAATATATTTGTGGATCAAAGTATTCGCGAAAGTTTACAATACATCATGGGAAAAGAACTACGTATACACCTCATTAAACAACGATAGTTCTCGCATTGATAGTTCTTGCTTGTTGTAAAAACATGTAATCTTATGTGGTTTCGCTTATCAACCCTTCTAAACACACTCCTATGCTAATTTAATCGGATCAAACCGTAATGATCAATGAAATCACACTAAACAATAACAAAAGGGAAGCTTGAATACAATATTAAAACCAAAACCAAAACGAATAAGGAGACCACGTAAATCAACCTTGAACCGATCGACTTCTTCCAAACTCATACAAAACACTCAACAATCATCTTTAAACACCCTTGCATTTAAAATACATATAAATGAATCAAAATGAAAACTCTCGGTCCACATAATCATTTAATGTGCACGAGTGGAACATTAACAGTTGTAAAGTACCAAAAAATTACTCTTATTCACTCAATATGAACCGAGAATCAAGTTATAGTTGTCGAATAAACGTTATCAGACGTTAAGGATATAACTCAATGTGTGATCAATGAATAAAAAGTCAAATCAAGCTAACACGAGCAAGTGAATTAGATTTACATAAATTTCCAACAAAATTATGTAACAATATATTTGTGGAACAAAGTATTCGCGAAAGCTAACAATACAAAATGGGAAAAGAACTACGTATACAAACTCATTAAACAAAGATAGTTCTCGCATGGATAGTTCTTGCTCGTTGTAAAAACATGTAATCCTATGCGGTTTCGCTTATCAAGCCTTTTAAACACAATCCTGTGCTAATTTAATCAAATCAAACCGTAATGATCAATGAAATCACACTTCACAATAACAAAAGGAAAGTTTGAATACACTATTAAAACCAAAACCAAAACATATAAGGAGACCACATAAATAAACCTTGAACCGATCAACTTCTTCCGAACTCATACAAAACACTCAACAACCATCTTTAAACACCCTTACATTTAAAATGCATATAAATGAATCAAAATGACAACTCTCGGTCCACATATTCAATTAATGTGCACCAGTGGAACATTAACAGTTGTAAAGTACCAAAAAACTACTCTTGTTCACTCAATATGAACCGATAATCAAGTTATAATTGTCGAATGAACGTTATCAGACGTTAAGGATATAACTCAATGTGTGATCAATGAATAAAAAGTCAAATCAAGCTAACACAAGCAAGTAAATTAGATTTACATGAATTTCTAACAAAATTATGTAATAATATATTTGTGGATCAAAGTATTCGCGAAAGCTTACAATACAAAATAGGAAAAGAACTACGTATACAAACTCATTAAACAAAGATAGTTCTCGCATGGATAGTTGTTGATTGTTGTAAAAACATGTAATCCTATGCGGTTTCGCTTATCAAGCCTTTTAAACACAATCCTGTGCTAATTTAATCAAATCAAACCGTATTGATCAATGAAATCGCACTACACAATAACAAAATAAAAGTTTGAATACACTATTAAAACCAAAACCAAAACGTGTATGGAGACCACATAAATCAACCTTGAACCGATCAACTTCTTTCAAACTCATACAAAACAATCAACAACCATCCTTAAACACCCTTCATTTAAAATACATATATATGAATTAAAATGACAACTCTCGGTCCACATAATCATTTATTGTGAACTTGGAACATTAACTGTTGTAAAGTACCGATAAAATACTCTTATTCTCCCGATATGAACCGAGAATCAAGTTAAATTTATCGAATGAACGTAATCAGACGTTAAGGATAAAACTCAATGTGTGAACAATGAATAAAAAGTCAAATCAAGCTAACATGACCAAGTGAATTATACTTACATGAATTTCCAACAAAATTGTGTAATAATATATTTTTCGATCAAAGTATTCGCAAAAGTTTACAATACATCATGCGAAAAGAACTATGTACACCAACTCAATAAGCAACGATAGTTCTCGCGTGGATAGTTCTTGTTTGTTGTAAAAACATGTAATCCTATAAGGTTTTGCTTATCAATCCTTTTAAACACAATCCTGTGCTAATTTAATCAAATCAAACCGTAATGATCAATGAAATCACACTTCACAATAACAAAAGGAGGTTTGAATACACTATTAAAACCAAAACCGAAACTTATAAGGAGACCACATAAATCAACCTTGAACCGATCAACTTCTTCCAAACTCATACAAAACACTCAACAACCATCTTTAAACACCCTTGCATTTAAAATACATATAAATGAATCAAAATGAAAACTCTCAGTCCACATAATCATTTAATGTGCACTAGTGGAACATTAACAGTTGTAAAGTACCAAAAAACTACTCTTATTCACTCAATATAAACCGAGAATCAAGTTATAGTTGTCGAATGAACGTTATCAGACATTAAGGATATAACTCAATGTGTAATCAATGAATAAAAAGTCTAATCAAGCTAACACGAGCAAGTGAATTAGATTTACATGAATTTCCAAGAAAATTATGTAATAATATATTTGTGGATCAAAGTATTCATGAAAGCTTACAATACAAAAAGGGAAAAGAACTACGTATGCAAACTCATTAAACAAACATAGTTCAGGCATGGATAGTTCTTGCTCGTTGTAAGAACATGTAATCCTATGCGGTTTCCCTTATCAAGCCTTCTAAACACACTCCTGTGCTAATTTAATAAAATTAAACCGTAATGATCAATGAAATCACACTAAGCAATAACAAAAGGAAAGTTTGAATACAATATTAAAACCAAAACCAAAACGTATAAGGAGACCACATAAATCAACCTTGAACCGATCGACTTCTTCCAAACTCACACAAAACACTCAACAATCATCCTCAAACCCCCTTGCATTTAAAATACATATAAATGAATCAAAATGACAACTTTCGGTCCACGTAATCATTTAATGTGCACTAGTTTGAAAATTAACAATTGTAAAGTATCGAAAAACTACTCTTATTCACTCAATATGAACCGAGAATTAAGTTATAGTTGTTGAATGAACGTTATCAGACGTTAAGGATATAACTCAATGTGTGATCAATGAATAAAAAGCAAATCCAGCTAACACGACCAAGTGAAGTAGATTTACATGAATTACAACAAAATTATGTACTAATATATTTGAGGATCAAAGTATTCGCGAAAGCATATATTACAAAATGGGAAAAAAACTACGTATACAAACTCATTAAACAAAGATAGTTCTCGTATGGATAGTTCTTGCTTGTTGTAAAAACATGTAATTCTATGCGGTTTCGCTTATCAAGCCTTTTGAACATAATCCTGTTCAAATTTAATCAAATCAAACCGTAATGATCAATGAGATCACACTACGCAATAACAAAAGGAAAGTTTGAATACACTATTAAAACCAAAACCAAAACATATAAGGAGACAACATAAATCAACCTTGAATCGATCAACTTCTTCCAAACTCATACAAAACATTCAACAACCATATTTAAACACCCCTACATTTAGAATACATATAAATAAATCAAAATGACAACTCTCGGTCCACATAATCAATTAATGTGCACCAGGGGAACCTTAACAGTTGTAAAGTACCGAAAAACTACTCTTATTCACTCAATATAAACCGAGAATCAAGTTACAGTTGTCGAATGAACGTAATTAGACTTTAAGGATATAAATCAATGCGTGATCAATTAATAAAAAGTCAAATCAAGCTAACACGACCAAGTGAATTAGATTTACATGAATTTTCAACAAAATTATGGAATAATATATTTGTAGATGAAAGTATTCCTGAAAGGTTACAATACATCATGGGAAAAGAATTTCGTATACACCTCATTAAACAACGATAGTTCTCGCATGGATAGTTCTCGCATGGATAGTTCTTGCTTGTTGTAAAAACATGTAATCCTATGCGGTTTCGCTTATCAAGGCTTCTAAACACACTCTGTGCTAATTTAATCAAATCAAACCGTAATGATCAATGAAATCACACTAAACAATAGCAAAAGGATAGTTTGAATACAATATTAAAACCATAACCAAAACGTACAAGGAGACCACGTAAATCAACCTTGAACCGATCCACTTCTTTCAAACTCATTTAAAACACTCAACAATCATCTTTGAACACCCTTGCATTTAAAATACATATAAATCAATCAAAATGACAACTCTCGGTCCACATAATCATTTAATGTGCACCAGTGGAACATTAATAGTTGTAAAGTACCAAAAAACTACTCTTATTTACTCAACATGAACCGAGAATCAAGTTATAGTTGTCGAATGAACGTTATCAGACGTTAATGATATAACTCAATGTGTGATCAATGAATAAAAAGTCAAATCAAGCTAACACGAGCCAGTGAATTAGATTTACATGAATTTTCAACAAAATTATGTAATAATATATTTGTGGATCAAAGTATTCGCGAAAGTTTACAATACGAAATGGGAAAAGAACTACGTATACAAACTCATTAAATAAAGATAGTTCTAGCATGAATTCTTCTTGCTTGTTGTAAAAACATGTAATCCTATGCGGTTTCGCTTATCAAGCCTTTTAAACGCAATGTTGTGCTAATTTAATCAAATGAAACCGTAATGATCAATGAAATCACACTAGACGATAACAAAAGAAAAGTTTGAATACACTATTAAAACCAAAACCAAAACATATAAGGAGACAGCATAAATCAACCTTGAATCGATCAACTTCTTCCAAACTCATACAAAACATTCAACAACCATCTTTAAACACCCTTACATTTAGAATACATATAAATGAATCAAAATGACAACTCTCGGTCCACATAATCAATTAATGTGCACCAGGGGAACCTTAACAGTTGTAAAGTACCCAAAAACTACTCTTATTCACTCAATATGAACCGAGAATCTAGTTACAGTTGTCAAATGAACGTAATCAGACGTTTAGGATATATCTCAATGTGTGATCAATGAATAAAAAGTCAAATCAAGTTAACACAACCAAGTTAATTATATTTACATAAATTTCCAACAATATTATGTAATAATATATTTGTGGATCAAAGTTTTCGCGAAAGTTTACAATACAAAATGGGAAAACAACTACGTATATAAACTCATTAAACAAAGATAGTTCTCGCATGGATAGTTCTTGCTTGTCGGAAAAGATATATAATTCTATGCGGTTTTGCTTATCAAGCCTTTTAAACACACTCCTAAGCTAATTTAATCAAATCAAACCGTAATGATCAATGAAATCACACTACACAATAACAAAATAAAAGTTTGAATACACTATTAAAACCAAAACCAAAACGTATAATGAGACCACATAAATCAACCTTGAACCGATCAACTTTTTCCAAACTCATACAAAACAGTCAACAACCATCTTTAAACACCCTTGCATTTAAAATTCATATATATGAATTAAAATGACAACTCTCGGTCCACATAATCATTTAATGTGCACGAGTGGAATCTTAATAGTTGTAAAGTACCGAAAAACTACTCTTAATCACTCAATATGAACCAAGAATCAAGTTATAGTTGTCGAATAAACGTTATCAGACATTAAGGATATAACTCAATGTGTGATCAATGAATAAAAAGTCAAATCAAGCTAACACGACCAAGTGAATTAGATTTACCTGAAGTTCCAACCAAATTATGGAGTAATATATTTGTGGATCAAAGCATTCGCGAAAGTTTACAGTACATCATGGGAAAAGAACTACGTATACAAACTCATTAAACAACGATAGTTCTCGCAAGGATAGTTCTTGCTTGTTGTAAAAACATGTAATCCTATGCGGTTTCCCATATCAAACCTTCTAAACACACTCCTGTGCTAATTTAATCAAATCAAACCGTAATGACCAATGAAATCACACTAAGCAATAACATAGGGAAAGTTTGAATACAATATTAAAACCAAAACCAAAACGTATAAGGAGACAACATAAATCAACCTTGAACCGATCGACTTCTTCCAAACTCATACAAAACACTCAACAATCATCCTTAAACACCCTTGCATTTAAAATCCATATAAATGAATCGTAATGACAACTCTCGGTCCACGTAATCATTTAATGTGCACCAGTGGAAAATTAACTGTTGTAAACTATCAAAAAACTACTCTTATTCACTCAATATGAACCTAGAATCAAGTTATAGTTGTCGAATGAACGTTATCAGACGTTAAGGATATAAATCAACGACCAAGTGATGTAGATTTACATGAATTTCCAACAAAATTATGTAATAATATATTTGTGGATCAAAATATTCGCGAAAGCTTACATTACAAAATGGGAAAAGAACTACGCATACAAACTCATTAAACAAAGATAGATCTCACATGGATAGTTCTTGCTTGTTTTAAAAACATGTAATCCTATGCGGTTTCTCATATCAAGCCTTTTGAACACAATCCTGTTCAAATTTAATCAAATCAAACCGTAATGATCAATAAGATTACACTACACAATAACAAAAGGAAAGTTTGAATACACTATTAAAACCAAACCAAAACATATAAGGAGACAACATAAATCAACCTTGAATCGATCAACTTCTTCCAAACTCATACAAAACATTCAACAACCTTCTTTAAACACCCTTACATTTAGAATACATATAAATGAATCAAAATGACAACTCTCGATCCACATAATCAATTAATGTGCACCAGGGGAACCTTAACAGTTGTAAAGCACCGAAAAACTACTCTTATTCACTCAATATGAACCTAGAATCAAGTTACAGTTGTCGAATGAACGTAATCAGACTTTAAGGATATAACTCAATGTGTGATCAATGAATAAAAAGTCAAATCAAGCTAACAAGACCAAGTGAATTAGATTTACCTGAAGTTCCAACAAAATTATGGAATAATATATTTGTGGGTCAAAGCATTCACGAAAGTTTACAGTACATCATGGGAAAAGAACTACGTATACAAACTCATTAAACAACGATAGTTCTCGCAAGGATAGTTCTTGCTTGTTGTAAAAACATGTAATCCTATGCGGTTTCCCATATCAAGCCTTCTAAACACACTCCTGTGCTAATTTAATCAAATCAAACCTTAATGACCAATGAAATCACACTAAGCAATAACATAAGGAAAGTTTGAATACAATATTAAAACCAAAACCAAAACGTATAAGGAGACAACATAAATCAACCTTGAACCGATCGACTTCTTCCAAACTCATACAAAACACTCAACAATCATCCTTAAGCACCCTTGCATTTAAAATACATATAAATGAATCGTAATGACAACTCTCGGTCCACGTAATCATTTAATGTGCACCAGTGGAAAATTAACCGTTGTAAAGTATCAAAAACTACTCTTATTCACTCAATATGAACCGAGAATCAAGTTATAGTTGTCGAATAAACGTTATCAGACGTTAAGGATATAAATCAATGTTTGATCAATGAATAAAAAGCAAATCAAGATAACACGACCAAGTGAAGTAGATTTACATGAATTTCCAACAAAATTATGTAATAATATAATTATGGATCAAAGTATTCGCGAAAGCTTACATTACAAAATGGGAAAAGAACTACGCATACAAACTCATTAAACAAAGATAGATCTCACATGGATAGTTCTTGTTTGTTGTAAAAACATGTAATCCTATGCGGTTTCGCATATCAAGCCTTTTGAACACAATCCTGTTCTAATTTAATCAAATCAAACCGTAATGAGCAATAAGATTACACTACACAATAACAAAAGTAAAGTTTGAATACACTATTAAAACCAATACCAAAACATATAAGGAGACAACGTAAATCAACCTTGAATCGATCAACTTCTTCCAAACTCATACAAAACATTCAACAACCTTCTTTAAACACCCTTACATTTAGAATACATATAAATGAATCAAAATGACAACTCTCGGTCCACATAATCAATTAATGTGCACCAGGGGAACCTTAACAGTTGTAAAGCACCGAAAAACTACTCTTATTCACTCAATATGAACCTAGAATTAAGTTACAGTTGTCGAATGAACGTAATCAGACTTTCAGGATATAACTCAATGTGTGATCAACGAATAAAAAGTCAAATCAAGCTAACATGACCAAGTGAATTAGATTTACATGAATTTTCAACAAAATTATGGAATAATATATTTGTGTATCAAAGTATTCGTGAAAGGTTACAATACATCATGGGAAAAGAACTACGTATACACCTCATTAAACAACGATAGTTCTCGCATGGATAGTTCTCGCATGGATAGTTCTTGCTTGTTGTAAAAACATGTAATCCTATGCGGTTTCGCTTATCAAGGCTTCTAAACACACTCCTGTGCTAATTTAATCAAATCAAACCGTAATGATCAATGAAATCACACTAAACAATAGCAAAAGGAAAGTTTGAATACAATATTAAAACCATAACCAAAACGTACAAGGAGACCACGTAAATCAACCTTGAACCGATCCACTTCTTTCAAACTCATTTAAAACACTCAACAATCATCTTTGAACACCCTTGCATTTAAAATACATATAAATCAATCAAAATGACAACTCTCGGGCCACATAATCATTTAATGTGCACCAGTGGAACATTAATAGTTGTAAAGTACCAAAAAACTACTCTTATTTACTCAATATGAACCGAGAATCAAGTTATAGTTGTCGAATGAACATTATCAGATGTTAATGATATAACTCAATGTGTGATAAATGAATAAAAAGTCAAATCAAGCTAACACGAGCCAGTGAATTAGATTTACATGAATTTCCAACAAAATTATGTAATAATATATTTGTGGATCAAAGTATTCGCGAAAGTTTACAATACAAAATGGGAAAAGAACTACGTATACAAACTCATTAAATAAAGATAGTTCTAGCAAGAATTCTTCTTGCTTGTTGTAAAAACATGTAATCATATGCGGTTTCGCTTATCAAGCCTTTTAAACACAATCTTGTGCTAATTTAATCAAATGAAACCGTAATGATCAATGAAATCACACTAGACGATAACAAAAGAAAAGTTTGAATACACTATTAAAAGCAAAACCAAAACATATAAGGAGACAGCATAAATCAACCTTGAATCGATCAACTTCTTCCAAACTTATACAAAACATTCAACAACCATCTTTAAACACCCTTACATTTAGAATACATATAAATGAATCAAAATGACAACTCTCGGTCCACATAATCAATTAATGTGCACCAGGGGAACCTTAACAGTTGTAAAGTACCCAAAAACTACTCTTATTCACTCAATATGAACCGAGAATCTAGTTACAGTTGTCGAATGAACGTAATCAGACGTTTAGGATATAACTCAATGTGTGATCAATGAATAAAAAATCAAATCAAGTTAACACAACCAAGTGAATTATATTTACATAAATTTCCAACAATATTATGTAATAATATCTTTGTGGATCAAAGTTTTCGCGAAAGTTTACAATACAAAATGGGAAAACAACTACGTATATAAACTCATTAAACAAAGATAGTTCTCGCATGGATAGTTCTTGCTTGTCGGAAAAGATATATAATTCTATGCGGTTTCGCTTATCAAGCCTTTTAAACACACTCCTAAGCTAATTTAATCAAATCAAACTGTAATGATCAATGAAATCACACTACACAATAACAAAATAAAAGTTTGAATACACTATTAAAACCAAAACCAAAACGTATAATGAGACCACATAAATCAACCTTGAACCGATCAACTTTTTCCAAACTCATACAAAACAGTCAACAACCATCTTTAAACACCCTTGCATTTAAAATTCATATATATGAATTAAAATGACAACTCTCGGTCCACATAATCATTTAATGTGCACGAGTGGAATCTTAATAGTTGTAAAGTACCGAAAAACTACTCTTAATCACTCAATATGAACCGAGAATCAAGTTATAGTTGTCGAATAAACGTTATCAGACATTAAGGATATAACTCAATGTGTGATCAATGAATAAAAAGTCAAATCAAGCTAACACAACCAAGTGAATTAGATTTACCTGAAGTTCCAACCAAATTATGGAGTAATATATTTGTGGATCAAAGCATTCGCGAAAGTTTACAGTACATCATGGGAAAAGAACTACGTATACAAACTCATTAAACAACGATAGTTCTTGCAAGGATAGTTCTTGCTTGTTGTAAAAACATGTAATCCTATGCAGTTTCGCTTATCAAGCCTTCTAAACACACTCTTGTGCTAATTTAATCAAATCAAACCGTAATGATCAATGAAATCACACTAAACAATAACAAAAGGAAAGTTTGAATACAATATTAAAACCAAAACCAAAACGTATAAGGAGACCACGTAAATCAACCTTGAACCGATCCACTCCTTTCAAACTCATATAAAACACTCAACAATCATCTTTGAACACCCTTGCATTTAAAATACATATAAATGAATCAAAATGACAACTCTCGGTCCACATAATCATTTAATGTGCACGAGTGGAACATTAACAGTTGTAAAGTACCAAAAAACTCCTCTTATTCACTCAATATGAACCGAGAATCAAGTTATAGTTGTCGAATGAATGTTATCAGACGTTAAGGATATAACTCAATGTGTGATTAATGAATAAAAAGTCAAATCAAGCTAACACGAGCTAGTGAATTAGATTTACATGATTTTCCAACAAAATTATGTAATAATATATTTGTGGATCAAAGTATTCGCGAAAGCTTACAATACAAAATGGGAAAGGAACTACATATACAAACTCATTAAACAAAGATAGTTCTCGCATGAATAGTTCTTGCTTGTTGTAAAAACATGTAATCCTATGCGGTTTCGCATATCAAGCCTTTTGAACACAATCCTGTTCTAATTTAATCAAATCAAACCGTAATGATCAATAAGATTACACTACACAATAACAAAAGGAAAGTTTGAATACACTATTAAAACCAAACCAAAACATATAAGGAGACAACATAAATCAACCTTGAATCGATCAACTTCTTCCAAACTCATACAAAACATTCAACAACCTTCTTTAAACACCCTTACATTTAGAATACATATAAATGAATCAAAATGACAACTCTCGATCCACATAATCAATTAATGTGCACCAGGGGAACCTTAACAGTTGTAAAGCACCGAAAAACTACTCTTATTCACTCAATATGAACCTAGAATCAAGTTACAGTTGTCGAATGAACGTAATCAGACTTTAAGGATATAACTCAATGTGTGATCAATGAATAAAAAGTCAAATCAAGCTAACAAGACCAAGTGAATTATATTTACCTGAAGTTCCAACAAAATTATGGAATAATATATTTGTGGATCAAAGCATTCGCGAAAGTTTACAGTACATCATGGGAAAAGAACTACGTATAGAAACTCATTAAACAACGATAGTTCTCGCAAGGATAGTTCTTGCTTGTTGTAAAAACATGTAATCCTATGCGGTTTCCCATATCAAGCCTTCTAAACACACTCCTGTGCTAATTTAATCAAATCAAACTTTAATGACCAATGAAATCACACTAAGCAATAACATAAGGAAAGTTTGAATACAATATTAAAACCAAAACCAAAACGTATAAGGAGACAACATAAATCAACCTTGAACCGATCGACTTCTTTCAAACTCATACAAAACACTCAACAATCATCCTTAAGCACCCTTGCATTTAAAATACATATAAATGAATCGTAATGACAACTCTCGGTCCACGTAATCATTTAATGTGCACCGGTGGAAAATTAACCGTTGTAAAGTATCAAAAACTACTCTTATTCACTCAATATGAACCAAGAATCAAGTTATAGTTGTCGAATAAACGTTATCAGACGTTAAGGATATAAATCAATGTTTGATCAATGAATAAAAAGCAAATCAAGATAACACGACCAAGTGAAGTAGACTTACATGAATTTCCAACAAAATTATGTAATAATATAATTGTGGATCAAAGTATTCGCGAAAGCTTACATTACAAAATGGGAAAAGAACTACACATACAAACTCATTAAACCAAGATAGATCTCACATGGATAGTTCTTGTTTGTTGTAAAAACATGTAGTCCTATGCGGTTTCGCATATCAAGCCTTTTGAACACAATCCTGTTCTAATTTAATCAAATCAAACCATAATGATCAATAAGATTACACTACACAATAACAAAAGTAAAGTTTGAATACACTATTAAAACCAAAACCAAAACATATAAGGAGACAACATAAATCAACCTTGAATCGATCAACTTCTTCCAAACTCATACAAAACATTCAACAACCTTCTTTAAACACCCTTACATTTAGAATACATATAAATGAATCAAAATGACAACTCTCGGTCCACATAATCAATTAATGTGCACCAGGGGAACCTTAACAGTTGTAAAGCACCGAAAAACTACTCTTATTCACTCAATATGAACCTAGAATTAAGTTACAGTTGTCGAATGAACGTAATCAGACTTTAAGGATATAACTCAATGTGTGATCAATGAATAAAAAGTCAAATCAAGCTAACATGACCAAGTGAATTAGATTTACATGAATTTTCAACAAAATTATGGAATAATATATTTGTGTATCAAAGTATTCGTGAAAGGTTACAATACATCATGGGAAAAGAACTACGTATACACCTCATTAAGCAACGATAGTTCTCGCATGGATAGTTCTTGCTTGTTGTAAAAACATGTAATCCTATGCCGTTTCTCTTATCAAGCCTTCTAAACACACTCCTGTGCTAATTTAATCCAATCAAACCGTAATAATCAATGAAATCACACTAAACAATAACAAAAGGAAAGTTTGAATACAATATTAAAACCAAAACCAAAACGTTTAAGGAGACCACGTAAATCAACTTTGAACCGATCCACTTCTTTCAAACTCATATAAAACACTCAACAATCATCTTTGAACACCCTTGCATTTAAAATACATATAAATGAATCAAAATGACAACTCTCGGTCCACATAATCATTTAATGTGCACCAGTGGAACATTAACAGTTGTAAAGTACCAAAAAACTCCTCTTATTCACTCAATATTACCGAGAATCAAGTTATAGTTGTCGGATGATTGTTATCAGACGTTAAGGATATAACTCAATGTGTGATCAATGAATAAAAAGTCAAATCAAGCTAACACGAGCTAGTGAATTAGATTTACATGAATTTCCAACAAAATTATGTAATAATATATTTGTGGATCAAAGTATTCGCGAAAGCCTACAATACAAAATGGGAAAAGAACTACGTATACAAACTCATAAAACAAAGATAGTTCTCGCATGAATAGTTCTTGCTTGTTGTAAAAACATGTAATCCTATGCGGTTTCGCTTATCAAGCCTTTTAAACACAATCCTGTGCTAATTTAATCAAATAAAACCGTAATGATCAATGAAATCACACTACACAATAACAAAAGGAAAGTTTGAATACACTATTTAAACCAAAACCAAAACGTATAAGGAGACCACATAAATCAACCTTGAACCGATCTACTTCTTCCAAACTCATACAAAACACTGAACAATCATCCTCAAACACCCTTGCATTTAAAATACATATAAATGAATCAAAATGACAACTCTCGGTCCACGTAATCATTTAATGTGCACTAGTGGAAAATTAACAATTGTAAAGTATCGAAAAACTACTCTTATTCACTCAATATGAACCGAGAATTAGGTTATAGTTGTCGAATGAACGTTATTAGACGTTAAGGATATAACTCAATGTGTGATCAATGAATAAAAAGCAAATCAAGCTAACACGACCAAGTGAAGTAGATTTACATGAATTTCCAACAAAATTATGTAATAATATATTTGTGGATCAAAGTATTCGCGAAAGCATATATTACAAAATGGGAAAAAAACTACGTATACAAACTCAATAAACAAAGATAGTTCTCGCATGGATAGTTCTTGCTTGTTGTAAAAACATGTAATCCTATGCGGTTTCGCTTATCAGGCCTTTTGAACACAATCCTGTTCTAATTTAATCAAATCAAACCGTAATGATCAATGAGATCACACTACGCAATAACAAAAGGAAAGTTTGAATACACTTTTAAAACCAAATCCAAAGCATATAAGGAGACAATATAAATCAACGTTGAATCGATCAACTTCTTCCAAACTCATACAAAACATTCAACAACCATCTTTAAACACCCTTACATTTAGAATACATATAAATGAATCAAAATGACAACTCTCGGTCCACATAATCAATTAATGTGCACCAGGGGAACCTTAACAGTTGTAAAGTACTCAAAAACTATTCTTATTCACTCAATATGAACCGAGAATCAAGTTACAGTTGTCGAATGAATGTAATTAGACTTTAAGGATATAACTCACTGTATGATCAATTAATAAAAAGTCAAATCAAGCTAACACGATCAAGTGAATTAGATTTACATGAATTTTCTACAAAATTATGGAATAATATATTTGTAGATCAAAGTATTCGTGAAAGGTTACAATACATCATGGGAAAAGAACTACGTATACACCTCATTAAACAACGATAGTTCTCGCATGGATAGTTCTTGCTTATTGTAAAAACATGTAATCCTATGCGGTTTCGCTTATCAAGCCTTCTAAACACACTCTTGTGCTAATTTAATCAAATCAAACCGTAATGATCAATGAAATCACACTAAACAATAACAAAAGGAAAGTTTGAATACAATATTAAAACCAAAACCAAAACGTATAAGGAGACCACATAAATCAACTTTGAACCGATCCACATCTTTCAAACTCATATAAAACACTCAACAATCATCTTTGAACACCCTTGCATTTAAAATACATATAAATGAATCAAAATGACAACTCTCGGTCCAGATAATCATTTAATGTGCACGAGTGGAACATTAACAGTTGTAAAGTACCAAAAACTCCTCTTATTCACTCAATATGAACCGAGAATCTAGTTATAGTTGTCGAATGAATGTTATCAGACGTTAAGGATAAAACTCAATGTGTGATCAATGAATAAAAAGTCAAATCAAGCTAACACGAGCTAGTGAATTAGATTTACATGAATTTCCAACAAAATTATGTAATAATATATTTGTGGATCAAAGTATTCGCGAAAGCTTACAATACAAAATGGGAAAAGAACTACGTATACAAACTCATTAAACAAAGATAGTTCTCGCATGAATAGTTCTTGCTTGTTGTAAAAGCATGTAATCCTATGCGGTTTCGCTTATCAAGCGTTTTAAACACAATCCTATGCTAATTTAATCAAATAAAACCGTAATGATAAATGAAATCACACTACTCAATAACAAAAGGAAAGTTTGAATACACTATTTAAACCAAAACCAAAACGTATAAGGAGACCACATAAATCAACCTTGAATCGATCAACTTCTTCCAAACTCATACAAAACACTCAACAACCATCTTTATACACCCTTGCATTTAGAATACATATAAATGAATCAAAATGACAACTCTCGATCCACATAATCATTTAATGTGAACCAGTGGAATCTTAATAGTTGTAAAGTATCTAAAAACTACTCTTATTCACTCAATATAAACCGAGAATCAAGTTATAGTTGTCGAAAGAACGTTATCAGACATTAAGGATATAACTCAATGTGTTATCAATGAATAAAAAGTCAAATCAAGGTAACGCGACCAAGTGAATTAGATTTACATGAAGTTCCAACAAAATTATGGAATAATATATTTGTGGATCAAAGCATTCGCGAAAGTTTACAGTACATCATGGGAAAAGAACTACGTGTACAAACTCATTAAACAACGATAGTTCTCGCAAGGATAGTTCTTGCTTGTTGTAAAAACATGTAATCCTATGCGGTTTCCCATATCAAGCCTTCTAAACACACTCCTGTGCTAAGTTAATCAAATTAAACCGTAATGACAAATGATATCATACTAAGCAATAACATAAGAAAAGTTTGAATACAATATTAAAACCAAAACCAAAACTGATATGGAGACAACATAAATCAACCTTGAACCGATCGACTTCTTCCAAACTCATACAAAACACTCAACAATCATCCTTAAACACCCTTGCATTTAAAATACATATAAATGAATCAAAATGACAACTCTCGGTCCACGTAATCATTTAATGTGCACGAGTGGAAAATTAACAGTTGTAAAGTATCGAAAAACTACTCTTATTCACTCAATATAAACCGAGAATCAAGTTATAGTTGTCAAATGAACGTTATCAGACGTTAAGGATATAACTCAATGTTTGATCAATGAATAAAAAGCAAATCAAGATAACACGACCAAGTGAAGTAGATTTACATGAATTTCCAACAAAATTATGTAATAATATATTTGTGGATCAAAGTATTCGCGAAAGCTTACATTACAAAATGGGAAAAGAACTACACATACAAACTCATTAAACAAAGATAGTTCTCACATGGATAGTTCTTGCTTGTTGTAAAAACATGTAATCCTATGTGGTTTCGCTTATCAAGCCTTTTGAACACAATCCTGTTCTAATTTAATCAAATCAAACCGTAATGATCAATAAGATCACACTACACAATAACAAAAGAAAAGTTTGAATACACTATTAAAACCAAAACCAAAACATATAAGGAGACAACATAAATCAATCTTGAATCGATCAACTTCTTCCAAACTCATACAAAACATTCAACAACCTTCTTTAAACACCCTTACATTTAGAATACATACAAATGAATCAAAATAACAACTCTCGGTCCACATAATCAATTAATGTGCACCAGGGGAACCTTAACAGTTGTAAAGCACCAAAAAACTACTCTTATTCACTCAATATGAACCGAGAATCAAGTTACAGTTGTCAAATGAACGTAATCAAACTTTAAGGATATAACTCAATGTGTGATCAATGAATAAAAAGTCAATCAAGTAACACAACCAAGTGAATTAGATTTACATGAATTTTCAACAAAATTATGGAATAATATATTTGTGGATCAAAGTATTCGTGAAAGGTTACAATACATCATGGGAAAAGAACTACGTATACATCTCATTAAACAACGATAGTTCTCGCATGGATAGTTCTTGCTTGTTGTAAAAACATGTAATCCTATGCGGTTTCGTTTATCAAGCCTTCTAAACACACTCCTGTGCTAATTTAATCAAATCAAACCGTAATGATCAATGAAATCACAGTAAACAATAACAAAAGGAAAGTTTGAATACAATATTAAAACCAAAACCAAAACGTATAAGGAGACTACGTAAATCAACCTTGAACCGAGCCACTTTTTTCAAACTCATATAAAACACTCAACAATCATCTTTGAACACCATTGCACTTAAAATACATATAAATGAATCAAAATGACAACTCTCGGTCCACATAATCATTTAATGTGCACCAGTGGAACATTAACAGTTGTAAAGTACCAAAAAACTATTCTTATTCACTCAATATGAACTGAGAATCAAGTTATAGTTGTCGAATGAACGTTATCAGAAGTTAAGGATATAACTCAATGTGTGATCAATGAATAAAAAGTCAAATCAAGCTAACAGGAGCCGGTGAATTAGATTTACATGAATTTCCAACAAAATTATGTAATAATATATTTGTGGATCAAAGTATTCGCGAAAGTTTACAATACAAAATGGGAAAAGAACTACGTATACAAACTCATGAAACAAAGATAGTTCTCGCATAAATAGTTTTTGCTTGTTGTAAAAACATGTAATCCTCTGCGGTTTCGCTTATCAAGCCTTTTAAACACAATCCTGTGCTAATTTAATCAAATAAAACCGTAATGATCAATGAAATCACACTACACAATAACAAAAGGAAAGTTTGAATACACTATTTAAACCAAAACCAAAACGTATAAGGAGACCACATAAATCAACATTGAATCGATCAACTTCTTCCAAACTCATTTAAAACACTCAACAACCATCTTTAAACACGCTTGCATTTAGAATACATATAAATGAATCAAAATGACAACTCTGGATCCACATAATCAATTAATGTGCACCAGCGGAATCTTAATAGTTGTAAAGTACCAAAAAACTACTCTTATTCACTCCATATGAACCGAGTATCAAGTTATAATTGTCGAATGAACGTTATCAGACGTTAAGGATATAACTCAATGTGTGATCAATGAATAAAAAGTCAAATCAAGCTAACACGACCAAGTGAATTAGATTTACATGAAGTTCCAAGAAAATTATGTAATAATATATTTGTGGATCAAAGTATTCGCGAAAGTTTACAGTACATCATGGGAAAAGAACTACATATACAAACTCATTAAACAAAGATAGTTCGCGCATGAATAGTTCTTGCTTGTTGTAAAAACATGTAATCCTATGCGGTTTCACTTATCAAGCCTTTTAAACACAATCCTGTGCTAATTTAATCAAATAAAACCGTAATGATCAATGAAATCACACTACACAATAACAAAAGGAAAGTTTGAATACACTATTTAAACCAAAACCAAAACGTATAAGGAGACCACATAAATCAACATTGAATCGATCAACTTCTTCCAAACTCATTTAAAACACTCAACAACCATCTTTAAACACCCTTGCATTTAGAATACATATAAATGAATCAAAATGACAACTCTCGATCCACATAATCATTTAATGTGCACCAGCGGAATCTTAATAGTTGTAAACTACCAAAAAACTACTCTTATTCACTCCATATGAACCGAGTATCAAGTTATAATTGTCGAATGAACGTTATCAGACGTTAAGGATATAACTCAATGTGTGATCAATGAATAAAAAGTCAAATCAAGCTAACACGACCAAGTGAATTAGATTTACATGAAGTTCCAAGAAAATTATGTAATAATATATTTGTGGATCAAAGTATTCGCGAAAGTTTACAGTACATCATGGGAAAAGAACTACGTATACAAACTCATTAAACAAAGATAGTTCTCGCATGAATAGTTCTTGCTTGTTGTAAAAACATGTAATCCTATGCGGTTTCACTTATCAAGCCTTTTAAACACAATCCTGTGCTAATTTAATCAAATCAAACCGTAATGATCAATGAAATCACACTACACAATAACAAAAGGAAAGTTTGAATACACTATTTAAACCAAAACCAAAACGTATAAGGAGACCACATAAATCAACATTGAATCGATCAACTTCTTCCAAACTCATTTAAAACACTCAACAACCATCTTTAAACACCCTTGTATTTAGAATACATATAAATAAATCAAAATGACAACTCTCGATCCACATAATCATTTAATGTGCACCAGTGGAATCTTAATAGTTGTAAAGTACCGAAAAACTACTCTTATTCACTCAATATGAACCGAGTATCAAGTTATAATTGTCGAATGAACGTTATCAGACGTTAAGGATATAACTCAATGTGTGATCAATGAATAAAAAGTCAAATCAAGCTAACACGACCAAGTGAATTAGATTTACATGAAGTTCCAACAAAATTATGGAATAATATATTTGTGGATCAAAGTATTCGCGAAAGTTTACAGTACATCATGGGAAAAGAACTACGTATACAAACTCATTAAACAACGATAGTTCTCACAAGAATAGTTCTTGCTTGTTGTAAAAACATGTAATCCTATGCGGTTTCCCTTATCAAGCCTTCTAAACACACTCCTGTGCTAACTTAATCAAATCAAACCTTAATGATCAATGAAATCACACTAAGCAATAACAAAAGGAAAGTTTGAATACAATATTAAAACCAAAACGAAAACGTATAAGGAGACCACACAAATCAACCTTGAACCGATCAACTTCTTCCAAACTCATACAAAACACTCAACAATCATCCTTAAACACCCTTGCATTTAAAATACATATAAATGAATCAAAATGACAACTCTCGGTCCCCGTAATCATTTAATGTGCACCAGTGGAAAATTAGCGGTTGTAAAATATCAAAAAACTACTCTTATTCACTCAATATGAACCGAGAATCAGGTTATAGTTGTCGAATGAACGTTATCAAATGTTAAGGATATAACTCAATGTGTGATCAATGAATAAAAAGCAAATCAAGCTAACACGACCAAGTGAAGTAGATTTACATGAATTTCCAACAAAATTATGTAATAATATATTTGTGGATCAAAGTATTCGTGAAAGCTTACAATACAAAATGGGAAAAGAACTACCTACACAAACTCATTAAACAAAGATAGTTCTCGCATGAATAGTTATTGCTTGTTGTAAAAACAGGTAATCCTATGCGGTTTCGCTTATCAAGCCTTTTGAACACAATCCTGTTCTAATTTAATCAAATCAAACCGTAATGATCAATGAGATCACACTACATAATAACAAAAGAAAAGTTTGAATACACTTTTAAAACCAAAACCAAAACATATAAGGAGACAACATAAATCAACCTCGAATCGATCAACTTCTTCCAAACTCATACAAAACAATCAACAACCATCTTTAAACACCCTTACATTTAGAATACATATAAATGAATCAAAATGACAACTCTTGGTCCACATAATCAATTAATGTGCACCGGGGGAACCTTAACAGTTGTAAAGTACCGAAAAACTACTCTTATTCACTCAATATGATACGAGAATCAAGTTACAGTTTTTGAATGAATGTAATCAGACTTTAAGGATATAACTCAATGTGTGATCAATGAATAAATAGTCAAATCAAGCTAACACGACCAAGTGAATTAGATTTACATGAATTTCCAACAAAATTATGTAATAATATATTTGTGGATCAAAGTATTCGTGAAAGTTTACAATACATCATGGGAAAAGAACTATGTACACCAACTCATTAAACAACGATAGTTCTCGCATGGATAGTTCTTGCTTGTTGTAAAAACATGTAATCCTATGCGGTTTCGCTTATCAAGCCTTCTAAACACACTCCTGTGCTAATTTATTCAAATCAAACTGTAATGATCAATGAAATCACACTAAACAATAACAAAGGAAAGTTTGAATACAATATGAAAACCAAAACCAAAACGTATAAGGAGACCACGTAAATCAACCTTGATCCGATCCACTTCTTTCAAACTCATATAAAACACTCAACAATCATCTTTGAACACCCTTGCATTTAGAATACATATAAATGAATCAAAACGACAACTCTCGGTCCACATAATCATTTAATGTGCGCTAGTGGAACATTAACAGTTGTAAAGTACCAAAAAACTACTCTAATTCACTCAATATGAACCGAGAATCAAGTTATAGTTGTCGAATGAACGTTATCAGACGTTAAGGATATAACTCAATGTGTGATCAATGAAAAAAAAGTCAAATCAAGCTAACACGAGACAGTGAATTAGATTTTCATGAATTTCCAACAAAATTATGTAACAATATATTTGTGGATAAAAGAATTCGCGAAAGCTTACAATACAAAATGGGAAAAGAACTACGTATACAAACTCATTAAACAAGGATAGTTCTCGCATGAATAGTTCTTGCTTGTTGTAAGAACATGTAATCCAATGCGGTTTTGCTTATCAAGCCTTTTAAACACAATCCTGTGTGCTAATTTAATCAAATAAAACCGTAATAATCAATGAAATCACACTACACAATAACAAAAGGATAGTTTGAATATACTATTTAAACTAAAACCAATACGTATAAGGAGACCACATAAATCAACCTTGAATCGATCAACTTCTTCCAAACTCATACAAACACTCAACAACCATCTTTAAACACCCTTGCATTTAGAATACATATAAATGAATCAAAATGACAACTCTCGATCCACAGAATCATTTAATATGCACCAGTGGAATCTTAATAGTTGTATAGTACCGAAAAACTACTCTTATTCACTCAATGTGAACCGAGAATCAAGTTACAGTTGTCGAATGAATGTTAGCAGATGTTAAGGATATAACTCAATGTGTGATCAATGAATAAAAAGTCAAATCAAACAAACACGAGCTAGTGAATTAGATTTACATGAATTTCCAACAAAATTATGTAATAATATATTTGTGGATCAAAGTATTCGTGAAAGTTTACAATACATCATGGGAAAAGAACTATGTACACCAACTCATTAAACAACGATAGTTCTCGCATGGATAGTTCTTGCTTGTTGTAAAAACATGTAATCCTATGCTGTTTCACTTATCAACCCTTCTAAACACACTCATGTGCTAATTTAATCAAATCAAACCGTAATGATCAATGAAATCACACTACACAATAACAAAAATAAAGTTTGAATACACTATTAAAACCAAAACCAAAACGTATAAGGACACCACATAAATCAACCTTGAACGTATCAACTTCCTCCAAACTCATACAAAACACTCACCAACCATCTTTAAACACCCTTGCATTTAAAATGCATATAAATAAATCAAAATGACAACTCTCGGTCCACATAATCATTTAATGTGCACCAGGGGAACCTTAACAGTTGTAAAGCTCCGAAAGCCTACTCTTATTCACTTAATATGTACCGAGAATCAAGTTATAGTTGTCGAATGAACGTTATCAGACGTTAAGGATATAACTCAATGTGTGATCAATGAATAAAAAGTCAAATCAAGCTAACACGACCATGTGAATTAGATTTACATGAATTTCCAACAAAATTATGTAATAATATATTTGTGGATCAAAGTATTCGCGAAAGCTTACAATACAAAATGGGAAAAGAACTACGTGTATAAACTCATTAAACAAAGATAGTTCTCGCATGGATAGTTCTTGCTTGTTGTAAAAACATGTAATCCTATGCGGTTTCGCTTATCAAGCCTTTTAAACACAATCCTGTGCAAATTTTGATCAAATAAAACCGTAATGATCAATGAAATCACACTATACAATAATAAAAAGAAAGTTTAAATACACTATTAAAACCAAAACCAAAACATATAAGGAGACAACATAAATCAACCTTGAATCGATTAACTTCTTCCAAACTCATACAAAACATTCAACAACCATCTTTAAACACCCTTACATTTAGAATACATATAAATGAATCAAAATGACAACTCTCGGTCCACATAATCAATTAATGTGCACCAGGGGAACTTTAACAATTGTAAAGTACCGAAAAACTACCCTTATTCACTCAATATGAACCGAGAATCTAGTTACAGTTGTCGAATGAATGTAATCAGACATTTAGGATATAACTCAATGTGTGATCAATGAATAGAAAGTCAAATCAAGTTAACACGACCAAGTGAATTATATTTACATAAATTTCCAACAAAATTATGTAATAATATATTTGTGGATCAAAGTTTTTGCGAAAGTTTACAATACAAAATGGGAAAAAACTACGTATACAAACTCATTAAACAAAGATAGTTCTCGCATGGATAGTTCTTGCTTGTTGGAAAAATTTATAATCCAATGCGGTTTCGCTTATCAAGCCTTTTAAACACCCTTCATTTAAAATACATATATATGAATTAAAATGACAACTCTCGGTCCACATAATCATTTATTGTGCACTTGGAACATTAACAGTTGTAAAGTACCGAAAAACTACTCTTATTCACTCAATATAAATCGAGAATCAAGTTAAATTTGTCGAATGAACGTAATCAGACGTTAAGGATAAAACTTAATGCGTGATCAATGAATAAAAAGTCAAATCAAGCTAGCACGACCAAGTGAATTATATTTAAATGAATTTCCAACAAAATTATGTAATAATATATTTGTGGATCAAAGTATGTAACACCCGGAAATTTTAAAAGAAGAGAAAAGCAAAGAAAAAGAGGAAGAAAAGCAAAATAACCCAAGTTGAGGGGTTAAAGTTGTGCAAGGGGCAAACCTTATGATTAATTCGTTCAAAAGGTGGCATGGCCGCCCACCCCTATTGCACATCATCTTCCTGTCAATTTTCTAGAGAGAGAAAGAGCAGAATTCTCTTCGGTTTTAGAGAGAGGAAGAAGAAAAAGCTGAATTCAGGTTAGTTTTTGGTTTTCAGGACGTTCTTGGCTGATTTTCAGCTTCGGGTATGTGCTTATGTGCTTGTATGCGTGTCCAGTTGTGTGTTTTGGTGTTCTTAGGTGTTTGAACTCATAAGCATTCGGGTTTGAAGGAAGACTTACTCGGAAGTTGCAAGAGGTGAGTTCTAGAACCCCGTTTTTACATGTTTTAACTGAGTTTGGGGCTGGAAATGCATGCTTAAACGTTTTTATAAAGTTTGGGTGTGTACCCGCATGTATATGTGTGTGCCCTGTTGTGGGTGGGTGTATGTTCGGGATGATTATTGGTTATGTTCCTGATTTTATGCTGGATAGATGCTTAGTATGCTAGAAACTAGGCTAGAACAGCTTAGATTGATAATGCTGGTAGTTAGAAAAGTAGTTGGCCAAGCACCTAAGTGTTCATGCGCCTGAGATAATGCGCCCAAACAGTACCCAAACGCCCAAGGTTCATGCGCACAAATAGTGCCCATGCGCCTGGAATATTGCCCAAAACGCCTAAGTGCCCATGCTCCTAGATCAGGCTCATGCGCCTGCATAGTACTCATGCGCCAAGAAAGTTGTCCAGACGCCTAAGTGTTGGCCGTGCGCCCGAATAGTGCCCATGCGCCTGAGTCGCCCATGCGCCTAAGAATCCATGCGCTCGCATAGTGGCCAGGCGCCTGCATAGTGCTCATACGCCTAAGACTTAGAAAATTTTCTGAAATTTTCGGGAAAGAAGGACTTCTAGGCTGTGACTTGGATTTTTTTTGGGGATGATGTTTGATGATATATGGTGATTGTATGTGATGTTATATGATGATGTTATGTATGTTTAAGGCATGTTTTCTTTATGTTCCTTATTATATTATTCCGTGGCTTTACGTGGTGTGAATATGCTAATAAACGTAAAGTATTATGTAAAGAAAGCGAAAGTTAATGATAAAGAAAAGTGGAACGTAAAGAATGAAAGAAAAGTCTTGCAAGCAAACGTAAGGAGGTTCACGCCCAATGAAGGGTGTTAGCTCAACTGTGTGCGGTTTAGCTAACCCAGAAGGATGCACACGGGGGTCTAATCCTTGAGATTGACCAAACGTATGGGACCCTTGTCGCTTGCCCCAGGTACTGGAGTCAGCTTCGTGCACAATGTTTGAGGTCTATTTATAGACTTCGGCCCAGTACCAGCTTCGTGCACAATGTTTGGGGTTTAGCACATGGCATTGATCCTGATGAAAGTGAAAGATAATGATGAAAGAACGAATGACGTACGATGATGAATGATGATGAAAGATAATAATAAATATTAACTGTATGTATGTATGATGTATGATCGCGAATGAAAGTAAAGGAAGGTTTTCTAAATGAAAGTAAAGTATTTCTATTATAAAACTAGAACTCACTCAGCAACGCTAACTTTTATGCATTTTCAGTTGGCAGGTAATGGTTGCTAAGGATGGCACGGGGTGAAGCTACTTGGCAAAGATTTTTGGTTGGCATCCATTTTGTGTAGTAATTAAACCCGACAATGATTTGTAATGTAAAGATGTTATAATCAGTAAATATTATTATATGAAATGGTTTCATTAAATTTTTCCGCTGCGTATGTTAAATAGATTTATATGAGATTTTGAATTAGTATGTGCGATGATTGTCCAACCGTGAGTGTCCCGGAAACGGGGCCTTACAAAGTATTCACGAAAGTTTACAATACAACATGGGAAAAGAACAATGTACACCAACTCATTAAACAACGATAACTCTCTCATGGATAGTTCTTGCTTGTTTTAAAAACATGTAATCCTATGTGGTTTCGCTTATCAAGCCTTTTAAACACAATCCTGTTCTAATTTAATCAAATCAAACCATAATGATCAATGAAATCACACTACACAATAACAAATGGAAAGTTTGAATATACTATTAACACCAAAACCAAAACATATAAAGAGACAACATAAATCAACTTTGAATCGATCAACTTCTTCCAAACTCATACAAAACATTCAACAACCAACTTTAAACACCCTTACATTTAGAATACATATAAATGAATCAAAATGACAACTCTCGGTCCACGTAATCAATTAATGTGCACTAGGGGAACCTTAACAGTTGTAAAGTACCGAAAAACAACTCTTATTCACTCAATATGAACCGAGAATCAAGTTACAGTTGTCGAATGAATGTAATCAGACTTTAAGGATATAACTCAATGTGTGTTCAATGAATAAAAAGTCAAATCAAGCTAATACGACCAAGTGAATTAGATTTACATGAATTTTCAACAAAATTATGGAATAATATATTTGTTGATCAAAGTATTCGTAAAATTTACAATACATCATGGGAAAAGAACTACGTATACACCTCATTAAACAATGATAGTTCTCGCATAGATAGTTCTTGCTTGTTGTAAAAACATGTAATCCTATGCGGTTTCGCTTATCAAGCCTTCTAAACACATTCCTGTGCTAATTTAATCAAATCAAACCGTAATGATCAGTGAAATCACACTAAACAATAACAAAAGGAAAGTTTCAATACAATATTAAAACCAAAACCAAAACGTATAAGGAGACCACGTAAATCAACCTTGAACCGATCGACTTCTTTCAAACCCATATAAAACACTCAACAATCATCTTTGAACACCCTTGCATTTAAAATACATGTAAATAAATCAAAATGACAACTCTCGGTCCACATAATTATTTAATATGCACCAGTGGAATATTAACAGTTGTAAAGTACCGAAAAACTACTCTTATTCACTCAATATGAACCGAGAATCAAGTTAGAGTTGTCGAATGAACGTTATCAGACGTTAAGGATATAACTCAATGTGTGATCAATGAATAAAAAGTCAAATCAAGCTAACACGAGCCAGTGCATTAGATTTACATGAATTTCCAACTAAATTATGCAATCATATATTTGTGGATCAAAGTATTCGTGAAATCTTACAATACAAAATGGGAAAAGAACTATGTATACAAACTCATTAAACAAGATAGTTCTCGCATGAATAGTTCTTGCTTGTTGTAAAAACATGTAATCCTATGCGGTTTCGCTTATCAAGCCTTTTAAACACAATCCTGTGCTAATTTAATCAAATCAAACCGTAATGATCAATGAAATCACACTTCACAATAACAAAAGGAAAGTCTGAATACACTATTTAAACAAAAACCAAAACGTATAAGGAGACCACATAAATCAACCTTGAATCGATCAACTACTTCCAAACTCATACAAAACACTCAACAACCATCTTTAAACACCCTTGCATTTAGAATACATATAAATGAATCAAAATGACAACTCTCGGTCCACATAATCATTTAATGTGCACCAGTGGAAGCTTAATAGTTATAAAGTATCGAAAAACTACTCTTATTCACTCAATATGAACCGAGAATCAAGTTACAGTTGTCGAATGAACATAATCAGACGTTAAGTATATAACTCAATGTGTGATCAATGAATAAAAAGTCAAATCAAGTTAGCACGACCAAGTGAATTATATTTAAATGAATTTCCAACAAAATTATGTAATAATATATTTGTGGATCAAAGTATTCTCGAAAGTTTACAATACAACATGGGAAAAGAACTACGCATACAAACTCATTAAACAAAGATAGTTCTCGCATGGATAGTTCTTGGTTGTTTGAAAAATATATTATCCTATTTGTTTCGCTTATCAAGCCTTTTAAACACACTTGTGTGTTAATTTAATCAAATCAAACCATAATGATCAATGAAATCACACTACACAATAACAAAATAAAAGTTTGAATACACTATTAAAACCAAAACCAAAACGTATAAGGAGACCACATAAATCAACCTTGAACCGATCAACTTCTTCCAAACTCCTACAAAACAGTCAACAACCATCTTTAAACACCCTTGCATTTAAAATACATATATATGAATTAAAATGACAACTCTCTGTCCACATAATCATTTAATGTGCACTAGGGGAACCTTAACAGTTGTAAACAACCAAAAAACTACTCTTATTCACTCAATATGAACCGAGAATCAAGTTACAGTTGTCGAATGAACATAATCAGACGTTAAGGATATAACTCAATGTGTGATCAACGAATAAAAATTCAAATCAAGCTAACACGAGCCAGTGAATTAGATTTACATGAATTTCAAACAAAATTATGTAATAATATATTTGTGGATCAAAGTATTCGTGAAAGCTTACGATACAAAATGGGAAAAGAACTACCTATACAAACTCATTAAACAAAGATAGTTCTCGCATGAATAGTTATTGCTTGTTGTAAATCATGTAATCCTATGCGGTTTCGCTTATCAAGCCTTTTAAACACAATCCTGTGCTAATTTAATCAAATCAAACCGTAATGATCAATGAAATCACACTACACAATAATAAAAGGAAAGTTTGAATACACTATTTAAACCAAAACCAAAACGTATAAGGAGACCACATAAATCATCCTTGAACCGATCAACTTCTTCCAAACTCATACAAAACACTCAACAACCATCTTTAAAAACCCTTGCATTTAGAATACATATAAATGAATCAAAATGACAGCTCTCGGTCCACATAATCAATTATTGTGCACCAGGGGAACCATAACAGTTGTAAAGTACCGAAAAACTACTCTTATTCACTCAATATAAACCGAGAATCAAGTTACAGTTGTCGAATGAATGTAATCAGACTTTAAGGATATAACTCAATGTGTGATCAATGAATAAAAAGTCAAATCAAGCTAACACGACCAAGTGAATTAGATTTACATGAATTTTCAACAAAATTATGGAATAATATATTTGTGGATCAAAGTATTCGTGAAAGTTTACAATACATCATGGGAAAAGAACTACGTATAGACCTCATTAAACAATGATAGTTCTCGCATGGATAGTTCTTGTTGTAAAAACATGTAATCCAGTGCGGATTCGCTTATCAAGCCTTTTAAACACAATCCTATGCTAATTTAATCAAATCGAACCGTAATGATCAATGAAATCACACTACACAATAATAAAAGAAAAGTTTGAATACACTATTTAAACCAAAACCAAAACGTATAAGGAGACCACATAAATCAACCTTGAACCGATCAACTTCTTCCAAACTCATACAAAACACTCAACAACCATCTTTAAAGACCCTTGCATTTAGAATACATATAAATGAATCAAAATGACAGCTCTCGGTCCACATAATCAATTATTATGCACCAGGGGAACCTTAACAGTTGTAAAGTACCGAAAAACTACTCTTATTCACTCAATATGAACCGAGAATCAAGTTACAGTTGTCGAATAAACATAATCAGACTTTAAGGATATAACTCAATGTGTGATCAATGAATAAAAAGTCAAATCAAGCTAACACGACCAAGTGCATTAGATTTACATGAATTTTCAACAAAATTATGGAATAATATATTTGTGGATCAAAGTATTCGTGAAAGTTTACAATACATCATGGGAAAAGAACTACGCGTAGACCTCATTAAACAATGATAGTTCTCGCATGGATAGTTCTTACTTGTTGTAAAAACATGTAATCCAATGCGGATTCGCTTATCAAGCCTTTTAAACACAATCCTATGCTAATTTAATCAAATCGAACCGTAATGATCAATGAAATCACACTACACAATAATAAAAGAAAAGTTTGAATACACTATTTAAACCAAAACCAAAACGTATAAGGAGACCACATAAATCAACCTTGAACCGATCAACTTCTTCCAAACTCATACAAAACACTCAACAACCATCTTTAAAGACCCTTGCATTTAGAATACATATAAATGAATCAAATGACAGCTCTCGGTCCACATAATCAATTATTATGCACCAGGGGAACCTTAACAGTTGTAAAGTACCGAAAAACTACTCCTATTCACTCAATATGAACCGAGAATCAAGTTACAGTTGTCGAATAAACGTAATCAGACTTTAAGGATATAACTCAATGTGTGATCAATGAATAAAAAGTCAAATCAAGCTAACACGACCAAGTGCATTAGATTTACATGAATTTTCAACAAAATTATGGAATAATATATTTGTGGATCAAAGTATTCGTGAAAATTTACAATACATCATGGGAAAAGAACTACGTATAGACCTCATTAAACAATGATAGTTCTCGCATTGATAGTTCTTACTTGTTGTAAAAACATGTAATCCAATGCGGATTCGCTTATCAAGCCTTTTAAACACAATCCTATGCTAATTTAATCAAATCGAACCGTAATGATCAATGAAATCACACTACACAATAATAAAAGAAAAGTTTGAATACACTATTTAAACCAAAACCAAAACGTATAAGGAGACCACATAAATCAACCTTGAATCGATCAACTTCTTCCAAACTCATACAAAACACTCAACAACCATCTTTAAAAACCCTTGCATTTAGAATACATATAAATGAATCAAAATGACAGCTCTCGGTCCACATAATCAATTATTGTGCACCAGGGGAACCATAACAGTTGTAAAGTACCGAAAAACTACTCTTATTCACTCAATATGAACCGAGAATCAAGTTACAGTTGTCGAATGAATGTAATCAGACTTTAAGGATATAACTCAATGTGTGATCAATGAATAAAAAGTCAAATCAAGCTAACACGACCAAGTGAATTAGATTTACATGAATTTTCAACAAAATTATGGAATAATATATTTGTGGATCAAAGTATTCGTGAAAGTTTACAATACATCATGGGAAAAGAACTACGTGTAGACCTCATTAAACAATGATAGTTCTCGCATGGATAGTTCTTACTTGTTGTAAAAACATGTAATCCAATGCGGATTCGCTTATCAAGCCTTTTAAACACAATCCTATGCTAATTTAATCAAATCGAACCGTAATGATCAATGAAATCACACTACACAATAATAAAAGAAAAGTTTGAATACACTATTTAAACCAAAACCAAAACGTATAAGGAGACCACATAAATCAACCTTGAACCGATCAACTTCTTCCAAACTCATACAAAACACTCAACAACCATCTTTAAAGACCCTTGCATTTAGAATACATATAAATGAATCAAAATGACAGCTCTCGGTCCACATAATCAATTATTATGCACGAGGGGAACCTTAACAGTTGTAAAGTACCGAAAAACTACTCCTATTCACTCAATATGAACCGAGAATCAAGTTACAGTTGTCGAATAAACGTAATCAGACTTTAAGGATATAACTCAATGTGTGATCAATGAATAAAAAGTCAAATCAAGCTAACACGACCAAGTGCATTAGATTTACATGAATTTTCATCAAAATTATGGAATAATATATTTGTGGATCAAAGTATTCGTGAAAATTTACAATACATCATGGGAAAAGAACTACGTATAGACCTCATTAAACAATGATAGTTCTCGCATGGATAGTTCTTACTTGTTGTAAAAACATGTAATCCAATGCGGATTCGCTTATCAAGCCTTTTGAACACAATCCTATGCTAATTTAATCAAATCGAACCGTAATGATCAATGAAATCACACTACACAATAATAAAAGAAAAGTTTGAATACACTATTTAAACCAAAACCAAAACGTATAAGGAGACCACATAAATCAACCTTGAATCGATCAACTTCTTCCAAACTCATACAAAACACTCAACAACCATCTTTAAAAACCCTTGCATTTAGAATACATATAAATGAATCAAAATGACAGCTCTCGGTCCACATAATCAATTATTGTGCACCAGGGGAACCATAACAGTTGTAAAGTACCGAAAAACTACTCTTATTCACTCATTATGAACCGAGAATCAAGTTACAGTTGTCGAATGAAAGTAATCAGACTTTAAGGATATAACTCAATGTGTGATCAATGAATAAAAAGTCAAATCAAGCTAACACGACCAAGTGAATTAGATTTACATGAATTTTCAACAAAATTATGGAATAATATATTTGTGGATCAAAGTATTCATGAAAGTTTACAATACATCATGGGAAAAGAACTACGTATAGACCTCATTAAACAATGATAGTTCTCGCATGGATAGTTCTTACTTGTTGTAAAAACATGTAATCCAATGCGGATTCGCTTATCAAGCCTTTTAAACACAATCCTATGCTAATTTAATCAAATCGAACCGTAATGATCAATGAAATCACACTACACAATAATAAAAGAAAAGTTTGAATACACTATTTAAACCAAAACCAAAACGTATAAGGAGACCACATAAATCATCCTTGAATCGATCAACTTCTTCCAAACTCATACAAAACACTCAACAACCATCTTTAAAGACCCTTGCATTTAGAATACATATAAATGAATCATAATGACAGCTCTCGGTCCACATAATCAATTATTGTGCACCAGGGGAACCTTAACAGTTGTAAAGTACCGAAAAACTACTCTTATTCACTCAATATGAACCGAGAATCAAGTTACAATTGTCGAATGAACGTAATCAGACTTTAAGGATATAACTCAATGTGTGATCAATGAATAAAAAGTCAAATCAAGCTAACACGACCAAGTGAATTAGATTTACATGAATTTTCAACAAAATTATGGAATAATATATTTGTGGATCAAAGTATTCGTGAAAGTTTACAATACATCATGGGAAAAGAACTACGTATAGACCTCATTAAACAATGATAGTTCTCGCATGGATAGTTCTTACTTGTTGTAAAAACATGTAATCCAATGCGGATTCGCTTATCAAGCCTTTTAAACACAATCCTATGCTAATTTAATCAAATCGAACCGTAATGATCAATGAAATCACACTACACAATAATAAAAGAAAAGTTTGAATACACTATTTAAACCAAAACCAAAACGTATAAGGAGACCACATAAATCAACCTTGAACCGATCAACTTCTTCCAAACTCATACAAAACACTCAACAACCATCTTTAAAGACCCTTGCATTTAGAATACATATAAATGAATCAAAATGACAGCTCTCGGTCCACATAATCAATTATTATGCACCAGGGGAACCTTAACAGTTGTAAAGTACCAAAAAACTACTCTTATTCACTCAATATGAACCGAGAATCAAGTTACAGTTGTCGAATAAACGTAATCAGACTTTAAGGATATAACTCAATGTGTGATCAATGAATAAAAAGTTAAAATCAAGCTAACACGACCAAGTGAATTAGATTTACATGAATTTTCAACAAAATTATGGAATAATATATTTGTGGATCAAAGTATTCGTGAAAGTTTACAATACATCATGGGAAAAGAACTACGTATAGACCTCATTAAACAACGATAGTTCTCGCATGGATAGTTCTTACTTGTTGTAAAAACATGTAATCCAATGCGGTTTCGCTTATCAAGCCTTCTAAACACACTCCTGTGCTTATTTAATCAAATCAAACCGTTATGATCAATGAAATCACACTAAACAATAACAAAAGGAAAGTTTGAATACAATATTAAACCAAAACCAAAACGTAAGGTGACCACGTAAATCAACCTTGAACCGATCGACTTCTCTCAAACTCATATAAAACACTCAACAATCATCTTTGAACACCCTTGCATTTAAAATACATATAAATGAATCTAAATGACAACTCTCGGTCCACATAATCATTTAATGTGCACGAGTGGAACCTTAATAGTTGTAAAGTACCAAAAAACTACTCTTATTCACTCAATATGAACCGAAAATCAAGTTACAGTTGTCGAATGAACGTATTCAGATGTTAAGGATATAACTCAATGTGTGATCAATAAATAAAAAGTCAAATCAAGCTAACACGACCAAGTTAATTCGATTTACATGAATTTCCAACAAAATTATGTAATATTATATTTATGGATCAAAGTATTCGCGAATGTTTAGAATACAAAATGGGAAAAGAACTGTGTATACAAACTCATAAAACAAAGATAGTTCTCGTGTGGATTGTTCTTGCTTGTTGGAAAAATATATAATCCTATGCGGTTTCGCTTATCAAGCCTTTTAAACACACTCCTGAGCAAATTTAATCAAATCAAACCGTAATGATCAATGAAATCACACTACACAATAACAAAAGGGAAGTCTGAATACACTATTTAAACCAAAACCAAAACGTATAAGGAGACCACATAAATCAACCTTGAATCGATCAACTTCTTCCAAACTCATACAAACACTCAATAACCATCTTAAACACCCTTGCATTTAGAATACATATAAATGAATCAAAATGACAACTCTCAGTCCACATAATCATCTAATGTGCAGCAGTGGAAACTTAATAGTTGTAAAGTACCGAAAAACTACTCTTTTTCACTCAATATGAACCGAGAATCAAGTTACAGTTGTCGAATGAACGTAATCAGATGTTAAGGATATAACTCAATGTGTGATCAATAAATAAAAAGTCAAATCAAGCTAACACGACCAAGTGAATTAGATTTGCATGAATTTTCAACAAAATTATGTAATATTATATTTATGGATCAAAGTATTCGCGAAAGTTTACAATGCAAAATGGAAAAAGAACTGCGTATAAAAAGTCATAAAACAAAGATAGTTCTCGCATGAATAGTTCTTGCTTGTTGTAAAAACATGTAATCCTATGCGGTTTCGCATATCAAGCCTTTTAAAAACAATCCTGTGCTAATTTAATCAAATCAAACCGTAATGATCAATGAAATCATACTACACAATAACAAAAGGAAAGTCTGAATACACTATTTAAACCAAAACCAAAACGTATAAGGAGACCACATAAATCAACCTTGAATCGATCAACTTCTTCCAAACTCATACATAGCACTCAATAACCATCTTTAAACACCCTTCCATTTAGAATACATATAAATAATTCAAAATGACAACTCTCGGTACACATAATCATTTAATGTGCACCAGTGGAACATTAACAGTTGTAAAGTACCAAAAAACTACTCTTATTCACTCAATATGAACCGAGAATCAAGTTATAGTTGTCGAATGAGCGTTATCAGACGTTAAGGATATAGTTCAATGTGTGATCAATGAATAAAAAGTCAAATCAAGGTAACACGAGCAAGTGAATTAGATTTACATGAATTTCCAACAAAATTATGTAATAATATATTTGTGGATCAAAGTATTCGCGAAAGCTTACAATACAAAATGGGAAAAGAACTACGTATACAAACTCATTAAACAAAGATAGTTCTTGCGTGGATAGTTCTTGCTTGTTGTAAAAACGTGTAATCCTATGCGGTTTCCCTTATCAAGCCTTTTAAACAAAATCCTGTGCTAATTTAATCAAATCAAACCGTAATGATCAATGAAATTACACTACACAATAACAAAAGGAAAGTCTGAATACACTATTTAAACCAAAACCAAAACGTATAAGGCGACCACATAAATCAATCTTGAACCGATCAACTTCTTCCAAACTCATACAAAACACTCAACAACCATCTTTAAACACCCTTGCATTTAGTATACATATAAATGAATCAAAATAGCAACTCTCGGTCCACATAATCATTTAATGTGCACCAGTGGAACCTTAATAGTTATAAAGTACCGAAAAACTACTCTTATTCACTCAATATGAACCGAGAATCAAGTTACAGTTGTCCAATGAACGTAATCAGACATTAAGTATATAACTCAATGTGTGATCAATGAATAAAAAGTCAAATCAAGTTAACACGACCAAGTGAATTATATTTAAATGAATTTTCAACAAAATTATGTAATAATATATTTCTGGATCAAAGTATTCTCGAAAGTTTACAATACAACATGGGAAAAGAACTACGTACACAAACTCATTAAACAAAGATAGTTTTAGCATTGATAGTTCTTGCTTGTTTGAAAAATATATAATCCTATGTGGTTTCGCTTATCAAGCCTTTTAAACACACTCGTGTGTTAATTTAATCAAATCAAACTATAATGATCAATGAAATCATACTACACAATAACAAAATAAAAGTTTGAATACACTATTAAAACCAAAACCAAAACGTATAAGGAGACCACATAAATCAACCTTGAACCGATCACTTCTTCCAAACTCATACAAAACAGTCAACAACCATCTTTAAACACCCTTGCATTTAAAATACATATATATGAATTAAAATGACAACTCTCGGTCCACATAATCATTTAATGTGCACTAGGGGAACCTTAACAGTTGTAAACAACCAAAAAACTACTTTTATTCACTCAATATGAACCAAGAATCAAGTTACAGTTGTCGAATAAACATAATCAGACGTTAAGGATATAACTCAATGTGTGATCAATGAATAAAAAGTCAAATCAAGCTAACACGAGCTAGTGAATTAGATTTACATGAATTTCCTACAAAATTATGTAATAATATATTTGTGGATCAAAGTATTCGCGAAAGCTTACAATACAAAATTGGAAAAGAACTACCTATACAAACTCATTAAAGAAAGATAGTTCTAGCATGAATACTTATTGCTTGTTGTAAAAACATGTAATCCTATGCGGTTTCTCTTATCAAGCCTTTTAAACACAATCCTGTGCTAATTTAATCAAATCAAACCGTAATGATCAATGAAATCACACTACACAATAATAAAAGGAAAGTTTGAATACACTATTTAAACCAAAACCAAAACGTATAAGGAGACCACATAAATCATCCTTGAATCGATCGACTTCTTCCAAACTCATACAAAACACTCAACAACCATCTTTAAACACCCTTGCATTTAGAATACATATAAATGAATCAAAATGACAACTCTCGGTCCACATAATCATTTAATGTGCACCACCGGAACCTTAATAGTTGTAAAGTACCGAAAAACTACTCTTATTCACTCAGTATGAACCAAGAATCAAGTTACAGTTGTTGAATGAACGTAATCATAGGTTAAGGATATAACTCAATATGTGATCAATAAATAAAAAGTCAAATCAAGCTAACACGACCAAGTGAATTAGATTTACATGAATTTCCAACAAAATTATGTAATATTATATTTATGGATCAAAGTATTCGCGAAAGTTTACAATACAAAATTGGAAAAGAACTACGTATACAAACTCATAAAACATAGATAGTTCTCGCGTGGATAGTTCTTGCTTGTTGGAAAGATATATAATCCTATGCGGTTTCGCTTATCAAGACTTTTAAACACACTCCTGTGCTAATTTAATCAAATCAAACCGTAATGATCAATGATATCACACTACACGATAACAAAATAAAAGTTTGAGAACACTATTTGAACCAAAACCAAAACATATAAGGAGACCACATAAATCAACCTTGAACCAATCGAATTCTTCCAAACTCATACAAAACAGTCAACAACATTCTTTAAACACCCTTTCATTTAAATTACATATATATGAATCAAAATGACAACTCTCGGTCCACATAATCATTTATTGCGCACTTGGAACATTAACAGTTGTAAAGTACCGAAAAACTACTCTTATTCGCTCAATATGAACCGAGAATCAAGTTAAATTTGTCGAATGAACGTAATCAGACGTTAAGGATTAAACTCAATGAGTGATCAATGAATAAAAAGTCCAATCAAGCTAACATGACCAAGTGAATTATATTTACATGAATTTTCAACAAAATTATGTAATAATATATTTGTGGATCGAAGTACTCGTGAAAGTTTACAATACAAAATGGGAAAAGAACTACGTGTACAAACTCATTAGACAAAGATAGTTCTCGCATGGATAGTTCTTGCTTGTTGTAAAAACATGTAATCTTATGCGGTTTCGCTTATCAAGGCTTTTAAACACAATCCTGTGCAAATTTTAATCAAATCAAACCGTAATGATCAATGAAATCACACTACACAATAATAAAAGGAAAGTTTAAATACACTATTAAAACCAAAACTAAAACCTATAAGGAGACCACATATATCAACCTTGAATCGATCAACTTCTTCCAAACACATACAGAACACTCAATAACCATCTTTAAACACCCTTGCATTTAGAATACATATAAATGATTCAAAATGACAACTCTCGGTCCACATAATCATTTAATGGGCACCAGTGGAACATTAACAGTTGTAAAGTACCAAAAAACTACCCTTATTCACCCAATATGAACCGAGAATCAAGTTATAGTTATCGAATGAACGTTATCAAACTTCAAGGATATAACTCAACGTGTGATCAATGAATAAAAAGTCAAATCAAGCTAACACGACCAAGTGAATTAGATTTACATGAATTTTCAACAAAATTATGGAATAACATATTTGTGGATCAAAGTATTCGTGAAAGTTTACAATACATCATGGGAAAAGAACTACGTATACAAACTGATTAAACAACGATAGTTCTCGCAAGGATAGTTCTTGCTTGTTGTAAAAACATGTAATCCGATGCGGTTTCGCTTATCAAGCCTTCTAAACACACTCCTGTGCTAATTTAATCAAATCAAACCGTAATAATCAATGAAATCACACTAAACAATAACAAAAGGAAAGTTTGAATACAATATTAAAACCAAAACCAAAACATATAAGGAGACCACGTAAATCAACCTTGAACCGATCGGCTACTTTCAAACTTATATAAAACACTCAACAATCATCTTTTAACACCCTTGCATTTAAAATACATATAAATGAATCAAAATGACAACTCTCGGTCCACATAATCATTTAATGTGCACCAATGGAACGTTAATAGTTGTAAAGTTTCGAAAAACTACTCTTATTCACTCAATATGAACCGAGAATCAAGTTACAGTTGTCGAATGAACGTAATCAGATGTTAAGCATATAACTCAATGTGTGATCAATAAATAAAAAGTCAAATCAAGCTAACACGACCAAGTGAATTAGATTTACATGAATTTCAACAAAATTATGTAATATTATATTTAAGGATCAAAGTATTGGCGAAAGTTTAGAATACAAAATGGGAAAAGAACTGCGTATACAAACTCATAAAACAAAGATAGTTCTCGCGTGGATAGTTCTTGCTACTTGGAAAAATATATAATCCTATGCGGTCTCGCTTATCAAGCCTTTTAAACACACTCCTGAGCAAATTTAATCAAATCAAACCGTAATGATCAATGAAATCACACTACACAATAACAAAAGGAAAGTCTGAATACACTATTTAAACCAAAACCAAAACGTATAAGGAGACCACATAAATCAACCTTGAATCGATCAACTTCTTCCAAACTCATACATAACACTCAATAACCATCTTTAAACACCCTTGCATTTAGAATACATATAAATGATTCAAAATGATAACTCTCGATCCACATAATCATTTAACGTGCACCAGTGGAACATTAACAGTTGTAAAGTACCGAAAAACTACTCTTATTCACTCAATATGAACCGAGAATCAAGTTATAGTAGTAGAATGAACGTTATCGGACGTTAAGGATATAACTCATTGTGCGTTCAATGAATAAAAAGTCAAATCAAGGTAACACAAGCAAGTGAATTAGATTTACATGAATTTCCAACAAAATTATGTAATAATATATTTGTGGATCAAAGTATTCGCGAAAGCGTACAATACAAAATGGGAAAAGAACTACGTTTACAAACTCATTAAACAAAGATAGTTCTTGCATGGATAGTTCTTGCTTGTTGTAAAAACATGTAATCCTATGCGGTTTCGCTTATCAAGCCTTTTAAACACAATCCTGTGCTAATTTAATCAAATCAAACCGTAATGATCAATGAAATGACACTACACAATAACAAAAGGAAAGTCTGAATACACTATTTAAACCAAAACCAAAACGTATAATGAGACCACATAAATCAACCTTAAATCGATCAACTTCTTCCAAACTCATATATAACACTCAATAACCATCTTTAAACACCCTCGAATTTAGAATACATATAAATGAATCAAAATGACAACTCTCGGTCCACATAATCATCTAATGTGCAGCAGTGGAAACTTAATGGTTGTAAAGTACCGAAAAACTACTCTTATTCACTCAATATGAACCGAGAATCAAGTTACAGTTGTCGAATGAATGTAATCAGATGTTAAGGATATAACTCAATGTGTGATCAATGAATAAAAAGTCAAATCAAGCTAACCCGACCAAGTGAATTAGATTTACATGAATTTCCAACAAAATTATGTAATAATATATTTGTGGATCAAAGTATTCGCGAAAGTTTACAATAAATCATGGGAAAAGAACTACGTATACAAACTCATTAAACAAAGATAGTTCTCGCATAGATAGTTCTTGCTTATTGGAAAAATATATAATCCTATGCGGTTTCGCTTATCAAGCCTTTTAAACACACTCCTGTGCTAATTTAATCAAATCAAACCGTAATGATCAATGAAATCACACTACACAATAACAAAATAAAAGTTTGAATACACTATTAAAACCAAAACCAAAACGTATAAGGAGACCACATAAATCAACCTTGAACCGATCAACTTCTTCCAAACTCATACAAAACAGTCAACAACCATCTTTAAACACCCTTGCATTTAAAATACATATATATGAATTAAAATGACAACTCTCGGTCCACAAAATCATTTATTGTGCACTTGGAACATTAACTGTTGTAAAGTACCGAAAAACTACTCTAATTCACTCAATATGAACCGAGAATCAAGTTACAGTTGTCGAATTATCGTAATCAGACGTTAAGGATATAACTCAATGTGTGATCAATGAATAAAAAGTCAAATCAAGCTAACACAACCTAGTGAATTAGATTTACATGAATTTCCAACAAAATTATGGAATAATATATTTGTGGATCAAAGCATTCGCGAAAAGTTTACAGTACATCATGCGAAAAGAACTACGTTTACAAACTCACTAAACAACGATAGTTCTCGCAAGGATAGTTCTTGCTTGTTGTAAAAACATGTAATCCTATGCGGTTTCCCTTATCAAGCCTTTTGAACACAATCATATTCTAATTTAATCAAATCAAACCGTAATGATCAATGAAATCACACTACACAATAACAAAAGGAAAGTTTGAATACATTATTAAAACCAAAACCAAAACATATAAGGAGACAACATAAATCAAACTTGAATCGATCAACTTCTTCCAAACTCATACAAAACATTCAACAACCATCTTTAAACACCCTTACATTTAGAATACATATAAATGAATCAAAATGACAGCTCTCGGTCCACATAATCAATTATTATGCACCAGGGGAACCTTAACAGTTGTAAAGTTCAGAAAAACTACTCTTATTCACTCAATATGAACCGAGAATCAAGTTACAGTTGTCGAATGAAAGTAATCAGACTTTAAGGATATAACTTAATGTGTGATCAATGAATAAAAAGTCAATTCAGGCTAACACGACTAAGTGAATTAGATTTACATGAATTTTCAACAAAATTATGGAATAATATATTTGTGGATCAAAGTATTCGTGAAAGTTTACAATACATCATGGGAAAAGAACTACGTATAGACCTCATTAAACAATGATAGTTCTCGCATGGATAGTTCTTACTTGTTGTAAAAACATGTAATCCAATGCGGTTTCGCTTATCAAGCCTTCTAAACACACTCCTGTGCTAATTTAATCAAATCAAACCGTTATGATCAATGAAATCATACTAAACAATAACAAAAGGAAAGTTTGAATACAATACTAAAACCAAAACCAAAACGTATAAGGAGACCACGTAAATCAACCTTGAACCGATCGACTTCTTTCAAACTCATATAAAACACTAAACAATCATCTTTGAACACCCTTGCATTTAAAATACATATAAATGAATCAAAATGACAACTCTCGGTCCACATAATCATTTAATGTGCACCAGTGGAACCTTAATAGTTGTACAGTACCGAAAAACTACTCTTATTCACTCAATATGAACCAAGAATCAAGTTACAGTTGTCGAATGAACGTAATCAGATGTTAAGGATATAACTTAATGTGTGATCAATAAATAAAAAGTCAAATCAAGCTAACACGACCAAGTGAATTAGATTTACAAGAATTTCCAACAAAATTATGTAATATTATATTTATGGATCAAAGTATTCACGAAAGTTTACAATACAAAATGGGAAAAGAACTGCGTATACAAACTCATAAAACAAAGATAGTTCTTGCATGAATAGTTCTTACTTGTTGTAAAAACATGTAATCCTATGCGGTTTCGCTTATCAAGCCTTTTAAACACACTCCTGAGCAAATTTAATCAAATCAAACCGTAATGATCAATGAAATCACACAACACAATAACAAAAAGGAAGTCTGAATACACTATTTAAACCAAAACCAAAACGTATAAGGAGACCACATAAATCTACCTTGAATCGATCAACTTCTTCCAAAACTAAAAAACTCAATAATCATCTAAACACCCTTGCATTTAGAATACATATAAATGAATCAAAATGACAACTCTCAGTCCACATAATCATCTAATGTGCCTCAGTGGAAACTTAATAGTTGTAAAGTACCGAAAAACTACTCTTTTTCACTCACTATGAACCGAGAATAAAGTTACAGTTTTCGAATGAACGTAATCAGATGTTAAGGATATAACTCAATGTGTGATCGATAAATAAAAAGTAATCAGCAACACACAACCGAAGTGAATTAGATTTACATGAATTTCCAACAAAATTATGTAATATTATATTTATCGATCAAAGTATTCGCGAAAGTTTACAATACAAAATGGGAAAAGAACTGCGTATACAAACTCGTAAAACAAAGATAGTTCTCGTATGAATAGTTCTTGCTTGTTGTAAAAACATGTTATCCTATGCGGTTTCGCATATCAAGCCTTTTAAAAACAATCCTGTGCGAATTTAATCAAATCAAACCGTAATGATCAACGAAATCACACTACACAATAACAAAAGGAAAGTTTGAATACACTATTTAAAGCAAAACCAAAACGTATAAGGAGACCACATAAATCAACCTTAAATCGATCAACTTCTTCCAAACTCATACAAAACACTCAACAACCATCTTTAAACACCCTTGCATTTAGAATAAATATAAATGAATCAAAGTGACAACTCTCGGTCCACATAATCATTTAATGTGCACTAGTGGAGCCTTAATAGTTGTAAAATACCAAAAAACTACTTTTATTCACTCAATATGAACCGAGAATCAAGTTAAAGTTGTCGAATGAACGTAATCAGATGTTAAGGATGTAACTCAATGTGTGATCAATAAATAAAAAGTCAAATCAAGCTAACACGACCAACTGAATTAGATTTACATGAATTTCCAATAAAATTACGTAATATTATATTAATGGATCAAAGTATTCGCGAAAGTTTAGAATACAAATGGGAAAAGAACTACGTATACAAACTCATAAACAAAGATAGTTCTCGGTGGATAGTTCTTGCTTGTTGAAAACATGTAATCCTATGCGGTTTCGCTTATCAAGCCATTAAACACACTCCTGTGCTAATTTAATCAAATCAAACCGTAATGATCAATGAAATCACACTACACAATAACAAAAGGAAAGTTGAATACACTATTTAAACCAAAACCAAACGTATAAGAGACCACATAAATCAACCTTGAATCGATCAACTTCTTCCAAACTCATACATAACACTCAATAACCATCTTTAAACACCCTTGCATTTAGAATACATATAAACTATTCAAAATGACAACTCTCGGTCCACATAATCATTTAATGTGCACCAGTGGAACATTAACAGTTGTAAAGTACCGAAAAACTACTCTTATTCACTCAATATGAACCGAGAATCAAGTTATAGTTGTCGAATGAGCGTTATCAGACGTTAAGGATATAGCTCAATGTGTGATCAATGAATAAAAAGTCAAATCAAGGTAACACGAGCAAGTGAATTAGATTTACATGAATTTCCAACAAAATTATGTAATAATATATTTGTGGATCAAAGTATTCGCGAAGGCTTACAATACAAAATGGGAAAAGAACTACGTATACAAACTCATTAAACAAAGATAGTTCTTGCATGGATAGTTCTTGCTTGTTGTAAAAACATGTAATCCTATGCGGTTTCGCTTATCAAGCCTTTTAAACAAAATCCTGTGCTAATTTAATCAAATCAAACCGTAATGATCAATGAAATCACACTACACAATAACAAAAGGAAAGTCTGAATACACTATTTAAACCAAAACCAAAACGTTTAAGGAGACCACATAAATAAACCTTGAATCGATCAACTTCTTCCAAACTCATACAAAAACATCAAAACCATCTTTAACACCCTTGCATTTAGAATACATATAAATGAATCAAAATGACAACTCTCGGTCCACATAATCATTTAATGTGCACCAGTGGAACATTAACAGTTGTAAAGTACCGAAAAACTACTCTTATTCACTCAATATGAACGAGAATCAAGTTATAGTTGTCGAATGAGGTTATCAGACGTAAGGATATACTCAATGTGTGATCAATGAATAAAAAGTCAAATCAAGCTAACACGAGCCAAGTGAATTAGATTTACATGAATTTCCAACAAAATTATGTAATAATATATTTGTGGATCAAAGTATTCGCGAAGGCTTACAATACAAAATGGGAAAGAACTACGTATAAAACTCATTAAACAAAGATAGTTCTTGCATGGATATCTTGCTTGTTGTAAAAACATGTAATCCTATGCGGTTTCGCTTATCAAGCCTTTAAACACAATCCTGTGCTAATTTATCAAATCAAAACGTAATGATCAATGAAAACACTACACAATAACAAAAGGAAAGTTTGAATACACTATTAAAACCAAACCAAAAGTATAAGGAGACCACATAAATCAACCTTGAACGATCAACTTCTTCCAAACTCATACAAAACACTCAACAACCATCTTTAAACACCTTGCATTTAGATACATATAAATGAATCAAAATGACAACTCTCGGTCCACATAATCATTAATGTGCACCAGGGAACATTAACAGTTGTAAAGTACCGAAAAACTACTCTTATTCACTCAATATGAACCGAGAATCAAGTTATAGTTGTCGAATGAGCGTTATCAGACGTTAAGGATATAGCTCAATGTGTGATCAATGAATAAAAAGTCAAATCAAGGTAACACGAGCAAGTGAATTAGATTTACATGAATTTCCAACAAAATTATGTAATAATATATTTGTGGATCAAAGTATTCGCGAAAGCTTACAATACAAAATGGGAAAAGAACTACGCATACAAACTCATTAAACAAAGATAGTTCTTGCATAGATAGTGATTCCTTGTTGTAAAAACAAGTAATCCTATGTGGTTTCGCTTATCAAGCCTTTTAAACAAAATCCTGTGCTAATTTAATCAAATCAAACCGTAATGATCAATGAAATCACAGTACACAATAACAAAAGGAAAGTCTGAATACACTATTTAAACCAAAACCAAAACGTATAAGGAGACCACATAAATCAACCTTGAATCGATCAACTTCTTCCAAACTCATACATAGCACTCAATAACCATCTTTAAACACCCTTCCATTTAGAATACATATAAATGAATCAAAATGACAACTCTCAGTCAACATAATCATCTAATGTGCAGTAGTGGAAACTTAATAGTTGTAAAGTACCGAAAAACTACTCTTATTCACTCAATATGAACCGTGAATCAAGTTACAGTTGTCGAATGAACGTAATCAGATGTTAAGGATATAACTCAATGTGTGATCAATAAATAAAAAGTCAAATCAAGCTAGCACGACCAAGTGAATTAGATTTACATGAATTCCCAACAAAATTATGTAATATTTTATTTATGGATCAAAGTATTCGCGAATGTTTACAATACAAAATGGGAAAAGAATTGCGTATACAAACTCATAAAACAAAGATAGTTCTCGCATGAATAGTTCTTGCTTGTTGTAAAAACATGTAATCCTGTGCGGTTTCGCATATCAAGCCTTTTAAAAACAATCCTGTGCTAATTTAATCAAATCAAACCGTAATGATCAACGAAATCACACTACACAATAACAAAAGGAAAGTTTGAATACACTATTTAAAGCAAAACCAAAACGTATAAGGAGACCACATAAATCAACCTTGAATCGATCAACCTTCCAAACTCATACAAAACACTCAACAACCATCTTTAAACACCCTTGCATTTAGAATACAAATAAATGAATCAAATGACAACTCTCGGTCACATAATCAATATGTGCACCAGTGGAAATTAATAGTTGTAAAGTACCGAAAAAACTACTCTTATTCACTCAATATGAACCGAGAATCAAGTTAAAGTTGTCGAATGAACGTAATCAGATGTTAAGGATATAACTCAATGTGTGATCAATAAATAAAAAGTCAAATCAAGCTAACACGACCAAGTGAATTAGATTTACATGAATTTCCAACAAAATTATGTAATATTATATTAATGGATCAAAGTATTCGCGAAAGTTTAGAATACAAAATGGGAAAAGAACTGCGTATACAAACTCATAAAACAAAGATGGTTCTCGCGTGGATAGTTCTTGCTTGTTGGAAAAATATATAATCCTATGCGGTTTCGCTTATCAAGCCTTTTAAACACATTCCTGAGCAAATTTAATCAAATCAATCCGTAATGATCAATGAAATCACACTACACAATAACAAATGGAAAGTCTGAATACACTATTTAAACCAAAACCAAAACGTATTAGGAGACCACATAAATCAACTTTGAATCGATCAACTTCTTCCAAACTCATACAAAACACTCAACAACCATCTTTAAACACCCTTGCATTTAGAATACATATAAATGAATCAAAATGACAACTCTTGGTCCACATCATCATCTAATGTGCAGCAGTGGAAACTTAATAGTTGTAAAGTACCGAAAAATACTTTTATTCACTCAATATGAACCGAGAATCAAGTTACAGTTGTCGAATGAACGTAATCAGACGTTAAGGATATAACTCAATGTGTGTTTGATCAATGAATAAAAAGTCAAATCAAGCTAACCCGACCAAGTGAATTAGATTTACATGAATTTCCAACAAAATTATGTAATAATATATTTGTGAATCAAAGTATTCGCGAAAGTTTACAATACATCATGGGAAAAGAACTACGTATACAAACTCATTAAACAAAGATAGTTCTCGCATGGATAGTTCTTGCTTATTGGAAAAATATATAATCCAATGCGATTTCGCTTATGAAGCCTTTTAAACACACTCCTGTGCTAATTTAATCAAATCAAACCGTAATGTTCAATGAAATCACACTACAAAATAACAAAATAAAAGTTTGAATACACTATTAAAACCAAAACCAAAACGTATAAGGAGACCACATTAATCAACCTTCGACCGATCAACTTCTTCCAAACTCATACAAAACAGTAAACAACCATCTTTAAACACCCTTGCATTTAAAATACATATATATGAATTAAAATGACAACTCTCGGTCGACATAATCATTTATTGTGCACTTAGAACATTAACTGTTGTAAAGTACCGAAAAACTACTCTTATTCACTCAATATGAACCGAGAATCAACTTACAGTTGTCGAATGAACGTAATCAGACGTTAAGGATATAACTCAATATGTGATCAATGAATAAAAAGTCAAATCAAGCTAACACGACCAAGTGAATTAGATTTACATGAATTTCCAACAAAATTATGGAATAATATATTTGGGGATCAAAGCATTCGCGAAAGTTTACAGTACATCGTGGGAAAAGAACTACGTATACAAACTCATTAAACAACAATAGTTCTCGCATGGATAGTTCTTGCTTGTTGTAAAAACATGTAATCCTATATGGTTTCCCTTATCAAGCCTTTTGAACACAATCCTGTTCTAATTTAATCAAATCAAAACGTAATAATCAATGAAATCACACTACACAATAACAAAAGGAAAGTTTGAATACACTATTAAAACCAAAATCAAAAGGTATAATGAGACAACATAAATCAACCTTGAATCGATCAACTTCTTCCAAACTCATACAAAACATTCAACAACCATCTTTAAACACCCTTACATTTAGAATACATATAAATGAATCAAAATGATAGCTCTCGGTCCACATAATCAATTAATGTGCACCAGTGGAACCTTAATAGTTGTAAAGTACCGAAAAACTACTCTTATTCACTCAATATGAACCAAGAATCTAGTTACAGTTGTCGAATGAATGTAATCAGATGTTAAGGATATAACTCAATGTGTGATCAATAAATAAAAAGTCAAATCAAGCTAACACGACCAAGTGAATTAGATTTACATGAATTTCCAACAAAATTATGTAATATTATATTTATGGATCAAAGTATTCGCGAAAGTTTACAATACAAAATGGGAAAAGAACTACGTATACAAACTCATTAAACAACTATAGTTCTCGCATGGATAGTTCTTGCTTGTTGTAAAAACATGTAATCCTATGCGGTTTCGCTTATCAAGCCTTTTAAACACAATCATGTGCTAATTTAATCAAATCAAACCGTAATGATCAATGAAATCACACTACACAATGACAAAAGGAAAGTTTGAATACTCTATTTAAACCAAAACCAAAACGTATAAGGAGACCACATAAATCAACCTCGAATCGATCAACTTCTTCCAAACTCATACATAACACTCAATAACCATCTTTAAACACCCTTGCATTTAGAATACATATAAATGAATCAAAATAACAACTCTCGGTTCACATAATCATTTAATGTTCACTAGTGGAACATTAACAGTTGTAGAGTACCGAAAAACTACTCTTACTCACTCAATATGAACCGAGAATCAAGTTACAGTTGTCGAATGAACGTAATCAGACGTTAAGCATATAACTCAATGTGTGAACAAAGAATAAAAAGTCAAATCAAGCTAACACGACCAAGTGAATTAGATTTACATGAATTTATAACAAAATTATGTTATAATTTATTTGTGGATCAAATTATTCACGAAAGTTTACAATACATCATGGGAAAAGAACTACGTTTAGAAACTCATTAAACAAAGATAGTTCTCGCATGGATAGTTCTTGCTTGTTGGAAAAATATATAATCCTATGCGGTTTCGCTTATCAAGCCTTTTAAACACACTCCTGTGTTAATTTAATCAAATCAAACCGTAAAGATAAATGAAATCGCACTACACAATAACAAAATAAAAGTTTGAATACACTATTAAAACCAAAACCAAAACGTATAAGGAGACCACATAAATCAACCTTGAGCCGATCAACTTCTTCCAAACTCATACAAAATAGTCAACAACCATCTTTAAAACACCCTTGCATTTAAAATACATATATATTAATTAAAATGACCACTCTCGGTCCACATAATCATTTATTGTGCACTTGGAACATTAACTGTTGTAAGGTACCGAAAAGCTACTCTTATTCACTCAATATGAACCAAGAATCAAGTGAAATTTGTCGAATGAACGTAATCAGAAGTTAAGGATAAAACTCAATGTGTGATCAATAAATAAAATGTCAAATCAAGCTAACATGACCATGTGAATTATATTTACATGAATTTCCAACAAAATTATGTAATAATATATTTGTGGATCAAAGTATTCACAAAAGTTTACAATACATCTTGAGAAAAGAACTATGTACACCAACTCATTAACTAACGATAGTTCTCGCATAGATAGTTCTTGTTTGTTGTAAAAACATGTAATCCTATGCGGTTTCGCTTATCAAGCCTTTTAAACACAATCCTGTGCTAATTTTATCAAATCAAACCGTAATGATCAATGAAATCACACTTCACAATAACAAATGGAAAGTTTGAATACACTATTAAAACCAAAACAGAAACGTATAAGGAGACCACATAAATCAATATTAAACCGATCAACTTCTTCCAAACTCATACAAAACACTCAACAACCATCTTTAAACACCCTTGCATTTAAAATACATATATATGAATCAAAATGACAACTCTCGGACCACATAATCATTTAATATGCAACAGTGGAAACCTAACAGTTGTAAAGTACCGAAAAATTACGCTTCTTCACTTAATATGAATCGAGAATCAAGTTAAAATTGTCGAATGAATGTAATTAGACGTTAAGGATATAACTCAATGTGTGATCAAAGAATAAAAAGTCAAATCAAGCTAACACGACCAAGTGAATTAGATTTACATGAATTTCCAACAAAATTATGTAATAATATATTTGTGTATCAAAGTCTTCGCGAAAGTTTACAATACAAAATGGGAAAAGAACAACGTATAGAAACTCATTAAACAAAGATAGTTCTCGCATGGATAGTTCTTGCTTGTTGTAAAAACATGTAATCCTATGCGGTTTCGCTTATCGAGCGTTTTAAACACAATCCTGTGCTAATTTAATAAAATCAAACCGTAATGATCAATAAAATCACTCTGCACAATAATAAAAAGAAAGTTTGAATACAATATTAAAACCAAAACCAAAACGTATAAGGAGACCAACCGTTCGACTTTTTCCAAACTCATACAAAACACTCAACAATCATCTTTAAACACCCTTGCATTTAAAATACATATAAATAAATCAAAGTGAAAACTCTCGGTCCACATAATCATTTAACGTGCACCGGTGGAACATTAACAGTTGTAAAGTACCGAAAAACTACTCTTATTCACTCAATATGAACCGAGAATCAAGTTATAGTTGTCGAATGAACGTTATCAGACGTTAAGGATATAACTCAATGTGTGATCAATGAATAAAAAGTCAAATCACGCTAACACGACCAAGTGAATTAGATTTACATGAATTTCCAACAAAATTATGTAATAATGTATTTTTGGATCAATGTATTCGCGAAAGTTTACAATACATAATGGGAAAAGGACTAGGTATACAAACTCATTAAACAAAGATAGTTCTCGTATGGATAGTTATTGCTTATTGGAAAAATATATAATCCTATGCGGTTTCACTTATCAAGCATTTTAAAGACACTCCTGTTCTAATTTAATCAAATCAAAACGTAATGATCAATGAAATCGCACTACACAATAACAAAAGGAGAGTTTGAATACACTATTAAAACAAAAACCAAAACATATAAGGAGACAACATAAATCAACCTTGAATCGATCAACTTCTTCCAAACTCATACAAAACATTCAACAACCATCTTTAAACACCATTACATTTAGAATACATATAAATGAATCAAAATGATAGCTCTCGGTCCACATAATCAATTAATGTGCACCAGGGGAACCTTAACAATTGTAAAGTACCGAAAAACTACTCTTATTCACTTAATATGAACCGAGAATCAAGTTACAGTTGTCGAATGAACGTAATCAAACTTTAAGGATATAACTCAATGTGTGATCAATGAATAAAAAGTCAAATCAAGCTAACACGACCAAGTGAATTAGATTTACATGAATTTGCAACAAAATTATGGAATATTATATTTGTGGATCAAAGTATTCCTGAAAGTTTACAATACATCATGGGAAAAGAACTACGTATACACCTCATTAAACAATGATAGTTCTCGCATAGATAGTTCTTACTTGTTGTAAAAACATGTAATCCAATGCGGTTTCGCTTATCAAGCCTTCTAAACACACTCCTGTGCTAATTTAATCAAATCAATCCGTAATGATCAATGAAATCACACTAAACAATAACAAAAGGAAAGTTTGAATACAATATTAAAACCAAAACCAAAACGTATAAGGAGACCAACCGTTCAACTTTTTCCAAACTCATGCAAAACACTCAACAATCCTCTTTAAACACCCTTGCATTTAAAATGCATATAAATGAATCAAAATGAGAACTCTCGGTCCACATAATCATTTAACGTGCACCAGTGGAACATTAACAGTTGTAAAGTACCGAAAAACTACTCTTATTCACTCAATATGAACCGAGAATCAAGTTATAGTTGTCAAATAAACGTTATCAGACGTTAAGGATATAACTCAATGTGTGATAAATAAATAAAAAGTCAAATCACGCTAATACGACTAAGTGAATTAGATTTACATGAATTTCCAACAAAATTATGTAATAATGTATTTTTGGATCAACGTATTCGCGAAAGTTTACAATACATAATGGGAAAAGGACTAGGTATACAAACTCATTAAACAAAGATAGTTCTCGCATGGATAGTTATTGCTTGTTGGAAAAATATATAATCCTATGTGGTTTCGCTTATCAAGCCTTTTAAACACACTCCTGTTCTAATTTAATCAAATCAAACCGTAATGATCAATGAAATCACACTACACAATAACAAAAGGAGAGTTTGAATATACTATTAAAACAAAAACCAAAACATATAAGGAGACAACATAAATCAACCTTGAATCAATCAACTTCTTCCAAACTCATACAAAACATTCAACAACCTTCTTTAAACACCATTACATTTAGAATACATATAAATGAATCAAAATGATAGCTCTCGGTCCACATAATCAATTAATGTGCACCAGGGGAACCTTAACAGTTGTAAAGTACCGAAAAACTACTCTTATTCACTCAATATGAACCGAGAATCAAGTTACAGTTGTCGAATGAACGTAATCAAACTTTAAGGATATAACTCAATGTGTGATCAATGAATAAAAAGTCAAATCAAGCTAACACGACCAAGTGAATTAGATTTACATGAATTTGCAACAAAATTATGGAATATTATATTTGTGGATCAAAGTATTCGTGAAAGTTTACAATAAATCATGGGAAAAGAACTACGTATACCCCTCACTAAACAATGATAGTTCTCGCATGGATAGTTCTTACTTGTTGTAAAAACATGTAATCCAATGCGGTTTCGCTTATCAAGCCTTCTAAACACACTCCTGTGCTAATTTAATAAAATCAAACCGTAATGGTCAATGAAATCACACTAAACAATAACAAAAGGAAAGTTTGAATACAATATTATAACCAAAACCAAAACGTATAAGGAGACCACGTAAATCAACCTTGAACCGATCGACTTTTTTCAAACTCATATAAAACACTCAACAATCATCTTTGAACACCCTTGCATTTAAAATACATATAAATGAATCAAAATGACAACTCTCGGTCCACATAATCATTTAATGTGCACCAGTGGAACCTTAATAGTTGTAAAGTACGGAAAAACTACTCTTATTCAGTCAATATGAACCAAGAATCAAGTTACAGTTGTCGAATGAACGTAATCAGATGTTAAGGATATAACTCAATGTGTGATCAATAAATAAAAAGTCAAATCAAGCAAACACGACCAAGTGAATTAGATTTACATGAATTTCCAACAAAATTATGTAATATTATATTTATGGATCAAAGTATTCGCGAAAGTTTACAATACAAAATGGGAAAAGAACTGCGTATACAAACTCATAAAACCAAGATAGTTCTCGCATGAATAGTTCTTGCTTGTTGTAAAACATGTAATCCTATGCGGTTTCGCTTATCAAGTCTTTTAAACACAATTCTGTGCTAATTTAATCAAATCAAACCGTAATGATCAATGAAATCACACTACACAATAACAAAAGGAAAGTTTGAATACACTATTAAAACCAAAACCAAAACGTATAAGGAGACCACATAAATCAACCTTGAGCCGATCAACTTCTTCCAAACTCAAACAAAACAGTCAACAACCATCTTTAAACACCCTTGCATTTAAAATACATATATATGAATTAAAATGACAACTCTCGGTCTACATAATCATTTATTGTTCACTTGGAACATTAACTGTTGTAAAGTACCGAAAAACTACTCTTATTCACTCAATATGAACCAAGAATCAAGTTAAATTTGTCGAATGAACGTAATCAGACGTTAAGGATAAAACTCAATGTATGATCAATAAATAAAAAGTCAAATCAAGCTAACATGACCATGTGAATTATACTTACATGAATTTCCAACAAAATTATGTAATAATATATTTGTGGATCAAAGTATTCGTAAAAGTTTACAATACATCATGGGAAAAGAACTATGTACACCAACTCATTAAACAACGATATTTCTCGCATGGATAGTTCTTGTTTGTTGTAAAAACATGTAATCCTATGCGGTTTCACTAATCAAGCCTTTTAAACACAATCCTGTGCTAATTTAAGCAAATCAAACCGTAATGATCAATGAAATCACACTTCACAATAACAAATGGAAAGTTTGAATACACTATTAAAACCAAAACAAAAACGTATAAGGAGACCACATAAATCAATCTTGAACCGATCAACTTCTTCCAAACTCATACAAAACACTCAACAACCATCTTTAAACACCCTTGCAATTAAAATACATATAAATGAATCAAAATGACAACTCTCGGATCACATAATCATTTAATGTGCACCAGTGGAAACTTAACAGTTGTAAAGTACCAAAAAATTACGCTTATTCACTTAATATGAATCGAGAATCAAGTTAAAATTGTCGAATGAACGTAATCAGACGTTAAGGATATAACTCAATTTGTGATCAATGAATAAAAAGTCAAATCAAGCTAACACGACCAAGTGAATTAGATTTACATGAATTTCCAACAAAATTATGTAATAATATATTTGTGGATCAAAGTCTTCACGAAATTTTACAATACAAAATGGGAAAAGAACTACGTATAGAAGCTCATTAAACAAATATAGTTCTCGCATGGATAGTTCTTGCTTTTTGCAAAAACATGTAATCCTATGTTGTTTCGCTTATCAAGCCTTTAAACACAATCCTGTGCTAATTTAATGAAATCAAACCATAATGATCAATAAAATCACACTACACAATAACAAAAAGAAAGTTTGAATACACTATTAAAACCAAAACCGAAACGTATAAGGAGACCACATAAATCAACCTTGAACCTATCAACTTCATCAAAACTCATACAAAACACTCACCAACCATCTTTAAACACCCTTGCATTTATAATGCAAATAAATTAAAAAAAAATGACAACTCTCGGTCCACATAATCATTTAGTGTGCTCCAGGGGAACCATAACAGTTGTAAAGTACCGAATAACTACTCTTATTCACTCAATATGTAGCGAGAATCAAGTTATAGTTGTCAAATGAACGTTATCAGACGTTAAGGAAATAACTCAATGTGTGATCAACGAATAAAATGTCAAATCAAGCTAACACGACCAAGTGAATTAGATTTACATGAATTTCCAACAAAATTATGGAATAATATATTTGTAGATCAAAGTATTCGCGAAAGTTTACAATATATCATGCGAAAAGAACTACGTGTACACCTCATTAAACAACGATAGTTTTCGCATGGATAGTTTTCGCATGGATAGTTCTTGCTTGTTGTAAAAACATGTAATCCGATGCGGTTTCGCTTATCAAGCCTTCTAAACACACTCCTGTGCTAATTTAATCAAATGAAACCATAATGATCAATGAAATCACACTAAACAATAACAAAAGGAAAGTTTGAATACAATATTAAAACCAAAACCAAAACGTATAAGGAGACCAACCGTTTGACTTTTTCCAAACTCATACAAAACACTCAACAATCATCTTTAAACACCCTTGCATTTAAAATACATATAAATGAATCAAAATGAAAACTCTCGGTCCACATAATCATTTAACGTGCACCAGTGGAACATTAACAGTTGTAAAGTATCGAAAAACTACTCTTATTCACTCAATATGAACCGAGAATCAAGTTATAGTTGTCGAATGAACGTTATCAGACGTTAAGGATATAACTCAATATGTGATCAATGAATAAAAAGTCATATCAAGCTAACACGAGCAAGTGAATTAGATTTACATGAATTTCCAACAAAATTATGTAATAATATATTTGTGGATCAAAGTATTCGCGAAAGCTTACAAAACAAAATACGAAAAGAACTACGTATACAAACTCATTAAACAAAGATAGGTCTTGCATGGATAGTTCTTGCTTGTTGTAAAAACATGTAATCCTATGCGGTTTCGCCTATCAAGCCTTTTAAACACAATCCTGTGCTAATTTAATCATTCAAACCGTAATGATCAATTAAATCACACAACACAATAACAAAAGGAAAGTTTGAATACACTATTTAAACCAAAACCAAAACATATAAGGAGACCACATAAATCAACCTTGAAGCGATCAACTTCTTCCAAATTCATACATAACACTCAGTAACCATCTTTAAACACCCTTGCATTTAGAATACATATAAATGAATCAAAATGACAACTCTCGGACCACATAATTATTTAACGTGCAGCAGTGGAAACTTAATAGTTGTAAAGTACCGAAAAACTACTCTTATTCACTCAATATGAACCGAGAATCAAGTTACAGCTGTCGAATGAACGTAATCAGACGTTAAGGATATAACTCAATGTGTGATCAATGTATAAAAAGTCAAATCAAGATAACACGACCAAGTGAATTAGATTTACATGAATTTCCAACAAAATTATGTAATAATGTATTTTTGGATAAAAGTATTCGCGAAAGTTTTCAATACATAATGGGAAAAGGACTATGTATACAAACTCATTAAACAAAGATAGTTCTCGCATGATAGTTATTGCTTGTTGGAAAAATATATAATCCTATGCGGTTTCGCTTATCAAGCCTTTTAAACACACTCCTGTGCTAATTTAATCAAATCAAACCGTAATGATCAATGAAATCACACTACACAATAACAAAATAAAAGTTTGAATACACTATTAAAACCAAAACCAAAACGTATAAGGAGACCACATAAATCAACCTTGACCGATCAACTTCTTCCAAACTCTTCAACCTCATCAAAACAATCACAACTCTTTAAACACCCTTGCATTAAAATACATATTATGAATTAAAATGACAACTCTCGGTCCACATAATCTTTATTGGCACTTCGAACATTAACTGTTGTAAAGTACCGAAAAACTACTCTTATTCACTCAATATGAACCAAGAATCAAGTTAAATTTGTCGAATGAACGTAATAAGACGTTAAGGATAAAACTCAATGCGTGATCAATAAATAAAAAGTCAAATCAAGCTAACACGACCAAGTGAATTATATTTATATGAATTTCCAACAAAATTATGTAATAATATATTTGTGGATCAAAGTATTTGCAAAAGTTTACAATACATTAAGGGAAAAGAACTATGTACACCAACTCATTAAACAACGATATTTCTCGCATGGATAGTGTTTGTTCGTTGTAAAAACATGTAATCCTATGCGGTTTCGCCTATCAAGCCTTTTAAACACAATCCTATGCTAATTTAATCAAATCAAACCGTATTGATCAATGAAACCACATTTCACAATAACAAATGGAAAGTTTGAATACACTATTAAAACCAAAACAGAAACGTATAAGGAGACCGCGTAAATCAATCTTGAACCGATCAACTTCTTCCAAACTCATACAAAACACTCAACAACCATCTTTAAACACCCTTGCGTTTAAAATACATATAAATGAATCAAAATGGCAACTCTCGGGCCACATAATCATTTAATGTGCACCAGGGGAACCTTAAGAGTTGTAAAGTACCGAAAAACTAATCTTATTCACTCAATATGTACCGAGAATCAAGTTATAGTTGTCGAATGTACGTTATCAGACGTTAAGGATATAACTCAATGTGTGAACAATGAATAAAAAGTCAAATCAAGCTAACACGACCATGTGAATTAGATTTATATGAATTTCCAACAAAATTATGTAATAATATATTTGTGGATCAAAGTATTCGCGAAAGCTTACAATACAAAATGGGAAAAGAACTACGTGTACAAACTCATTAAACAAAGATAGTTCTCGCATGGATAGTTCTTGCTTGTTGTAAAAACATGTAATCCTATGCGGTTTCGCTTATCAAGCCTTTTAAACACAATCATGTGCTAATTTTAATCAAATCAAACCGTAATGATCAATGAAATCACACTACACAATAACAAAGGGAAAGTTTGAATACACTATTAAAACCAAAACCAAAACATATAAGGAGACCACATTAATCAACCTTGAATCGATCCACTTCTTCCAAACTCATACAAAACACTCAACAACCATCTTTAAACACCCTTGCATTTAGAATACATATAAATGAATCAAAATAACAACTCTCGGTACACATAATCATTTAATGTGCACGAGTGAAACCTTAATAGTTGTAAAGTATTCACTCAATATTAACCGAGAATCAAGTTACCGTTGTCGAATGAACGTAATCAGACGTTAAGGATATAACTCAATGTGTGATCAATGAATAAAAAGTCAAATCAAGCTAACACGACCAAGTAAATTAGATTTACATGAATTTCCAACAAAATTATGTAATAATATATTTGTGGATCAATGTATTCGCGAAAGCTTACAATACAAAATGGGAAAAGAACTACGCGTACAAACTCATTAAACAAAGATAGTTCTCGCATGGATAGTTGTTGCTTGTTGTAAAAACATGTAATCCTATGCGGTTTCGCTTATCAAGCCTTTTAAACACAATCATGTGCTAATTTTAATCAAATCAAACCGTAATAATCAATGAAATCACACTACACAATAACAACAGGAAAGTTTGAATATACTATTAAAACCAAAACCAAAACATATAAGGAGACAAGATAAATCAACTTTGAATCGATCAACTTCTTCCAAACTCATACAAAACATTCAACAACCAACTTTAAACACCCTTACATTTAGAATACATATAAATGAATCAAAATGACAACTCTCGGTCCACGTAATCAATTAATGTGCACTAGGGGAACCTTAACAGTTGTAAAGTACCGAAAAACTACTCTTATTCACTCAATATGAACCGAGAATCAAGTTACAGTTGTCGAATGAATGTAATCAGACTTTAAGGATATAACTCAATGTGTGTTCAATGAATAAAAAGTCAAATCAAGCTAACACGAGCCAGTGAATTAGATTTACATGAATTTCCAACTAAATTATGCAATCATATATTTGTGGATCAAAGTATTCGCGAAATCTTACAATACAAAATGGGAAAAGAACTATGTATACAAACTCATTAAACAAAGATAGTTCTCTCGCATGATAGTTTCTTGCTTGTTGTAAAACATGTAATCCTATGCGGTTTCGCTTATCAAGCCTTTTAAACACAATCCTGTGCTAGTTTAATCAAATCAAACCGTAATGATCAATGAATCACACTACACATAACAAAGGAAAGTTTGAATACACTATTTAAACCAAAACCAAAACGTAATACCACATAAATCACCCATAAATCAACCTTGAATCGATCAACTACTTCAAACTCATACAAAACACTCAACAACCATCTTTAACACCCTTGTATTTAAATACATATATATGAATCAATGACAACTCTCGGTCCACATAATCATAATGTGCACCAGTGGAACCTTAATAGTTATAAGCACCGAAAACACTCTTATTCACTCAATATGAACCGATCAAGTTACAGTTGTCGAATGAACGTAATCAGACGTTAAGTATATAACTCAATGTGCGTTCAATGAATAAAAAGTCAAATCAAGGTAACACAAGCAAGTGAATTAGATTTACATGAATTTCCAACAAAATTATGTAATAATATATTTGTGGATCAAAGTATTCGCAAAAGCATACAATACAAAATGGGAAAAGAACTACGTATACAAACTCATTAAACAAAGATAGTTCTTGCATGGATAGTTCTTGCTTGTTGAAAAAACATGTAATCCTATGCGGTTTCGCTTATCAAGCCTTTTGAACTCAATCCTGTGCTAATTTAATCAAATCAAACCGTAATGATCAATGAAATCACACTACACAATAACAAAAGGAAAGTCTGAATACACTATTTAAACCAAAACCAAAACGTATAAGGAGACCACATTAATCAACCTTGAATCGATCAACTTCTTCGAAACTCATACAAAACACTCAACAACCATCTATAAACACCCTTGCATTTAGAATACATATAAACGAATCAAAATGACAACTCTTGGTCCACATAATCATCTAATGTGCACTAGTGGAACCTTAATAGTTGTAAAGTACCAAAAAACTACTCTTATTCACTCAATATGAACCGAGAATCAAGTTATAGTTGTCGAATAAACGTAATCAGACGTTAAGGATATAACTCAATGTGTGATCAATGAATAAAAAGTCAAATCAAGTTAACACGACCAAGTGAATTAGATTTACATGAATTTCCAACAAAATTATATAATATTATATTTATGGATCAAAGTTTTCACGAAAGTTAAGAATACAAAATGGGAAAAGAACTGCGTATACAAACTCATAAAACGAAGATAGTTCTCGCGTGGATAGTTCTTGCTTGTTGGAAAAATATAAAATCCTATGCGGTTTCGCTTATCAAGCCTTTCAAACACACTCCTGAGCAAATTTAATCAAATCAAACCGTAATAATCAATGAAATCACTCTACACAATAACAAAAGAAAAGTCTGAGTACATTATTTAAACCAAAACCAAAACGTATAAGGAGACCACATATATCAACCTTGAATAGATCAACTTCTTTTCAACACTACATACACTCAACACTCATCACCATCTTACACCCTTGCATTTAGAATACATATAAATGATTCAAAATGACAACTCTCGGTCCACATAATCATTTAATGTGCACCAGTGGAACATTAACAGTTGTAAAGTACCAAAAACTACCTTATTCACTCATATGAACCGAGAATCAAGTTATGGTTGTCGAATGAACGTATCAGACGTTAAGGATATAACTCAATGTGTGATCATGAATAAAAAGTCAATCAAGCTAACACGACCAGTGAATTAGATTTACATGAATTTTCAACAAATTATGGAATAATATATTGTGGATCCAAGTATTCGTGAAAGTTTACAATACATCATGGGAAAAGAACTACGTATACACCTCATTAAACAACGATAGTTCTCGCATGGATAGTTCTTGCTTGTTGTAAAAACATGTAATCCAATGCGGTTACGCTTATCAAGCCTTCTAAACACTCTCCTGTGCTAATTTAATCAAATCAAACCGTAATAATCAATGAAATCAAACTAAACAATAACAAAAGGAAAGTTTGAATACAATATTAAAACCAAAACCAAAACATATAAGGAGACCACGTAAATCAACCTTGAACCGATCGACTTCTTTCAAACTCATATAAAACACTCAACAATCATCTTTGAACACCCTTGCATTTAAAATACATATAAATAAATCAAAATGACAACTCTCGGTCCATATAATCATTTAATGTGCACCAATGGAACGTTAGTAGTTGTAAAGTTCCAAAAAACAAATCTTATTCACTCAATATGAACCGAGAATCAAGTTACAGTTGTCGAATGAACGTAATCAGATGATAAGGATATAACTCAATGTGTGATCAATAAATAAAAAGTCAAATCAAGCTAACACGACCAAGTGAATTAGATTTACATGAATTTCAACAAAATTATGTAATATTATATTTAAGGATCAAAGTATTTATGAAAGTTTAGAATACAAAGTGGGAAAAGAACTGCGTATACAAACTCATAAAACAAAGATAGTTCTCGCGTGGATAGTTCTTGCTTTTTGGAAAAGTATATAATCCTATGCGGACTCGCTTATCAAGCCTTTTAAACTCTCTCCTGAGCATATTTAATCAAATCAAACCGTAATGATCAATGAAATCACACTACACAATAACAAAAAGAAAGTCTGAATACACTATTTAAACCAAAACCAAAACGTAAAAGGAGACCACATAAATCAACCTTGAATCGATCAACTTCTTCCAAACTCATACATACCACTCAATAACCATCTTTAAACACCCTTGCATTTAGAATACATATAAATGATTCAAAACGACAACTCTCGGTCCACATAATCATTTAACGTGCACCAGTGGAACATTAACAGTTGTAAAGTACCAAAAAACTACTCTTATTCACTCAATATGAACCGAGAATCAAGTTATAGTTGTCGAATGAACGTTATCAGACGTTAAGGATATAAATCAATGTGCGTTCAATGAATAAAAAGTCAAATCAAGGTAACACAAGCAAGTGAATTAGATTTACATGAATTTCCAACAAAATTATGTAATAATATATTTGTGGATCAAAGTATTCGCGAAAGCTTACAATACAAAATGGGAAAAGAACTACGTATACAAACTCATTAAACAAAGATAGTTCTTGCATGGATAGTTCTTGCTTGTTGTAAAAACATGTAATCCTATGCGGTTTCGCTTATCAAGCCTTTTGAACACAATCCTGTGCTAATTTAATCAAATCAAACCGTAATAATCAATAAAATCACACTACACAATGGCAAAAGTAAAGTCTGAATACACTATTTAAACCAAAACCAAAACGTATAAGGAGACCACATAAATCAACCTTAAATCGATCAACTTCTTCCAAACTCATATATAACACTCAATAACCATCTTTAAACACCCTTGCATTTAGAATACGTATAAATGAATCAAAATGACAACTCTCGGTCCACATATTCATCTAATGTGCAGCAGTGCAAACTTAATGGTTGTAAAGTACCAAAAAACTACTCTTATTCACTCAAGATGAACCGAGAATCAAGTTACAGTTGTCGAATGAACGTAATCAGACGTTAAGGATATAACCAATGTGTGATCAACGAATAAAAAGTCAAATCAAGCTAACCCGACCAAGTGAATTAGATTTACATGAATTTCCAACAAAATTACGTAATAATATATTTGTGGATCGAAGTATTCGTGAAAGTTTACAATACATCATGGGAAAAGAACTACGTATACAAACTCATTAAACAAAGATAGTTCTGGCATGGATAGTTCTTGCTTATTGGAAAAATATATAATCCTAAGCGGTTTCGCTTATCAAGCCTTTTAAACACACTTCTGTGCTAATTTAATCAAATCAAACTGTAATGATCAATGAAATCACACTACACAATAACAAAATAAAAGTTTGAATACACTATTAAAACCAAAACCAAAACGTATAAGGAGATCACATAAATCAACCTTGAACCGATCAACTTCTTCCAAACGCATACAAAACAGTCAACAACCATCTTTAAACACCCTTGCATTTAAAATACATATATATGAATTAAAATGACAACTCTCGGTCCACATAATCATTTATTGTGCACTTGGAACATTAACTGTTGTAAAGTACCGAAAAACTACTCTTATTCACTCAATATGAACCGAGAATCAAGTTACAGTTGTCGAATTAACGTAATCAAATGTTAAGGATATAACTCAATGTGTGATCAAGGAATAAAAAGTCAAATCAAGCTAACACGACCAAGTGAATTAGATTTACATGAATTTCCAACAAAATTATGGAATAATATATTTGTGGATCAAAGGATTCGCGAAAGTTTACAGTACATCATGCGAAAAGAACTACGTATACAAACTCACTAAACAACGATAGTTCTCGCATGGATAGTTCTTGCTTGTTGTAAAAACATGTAATCCTATGCGGTTTCTCTTATCAAGCCTTTTGAACACACTCATGTTCTAATTTAATCAAATCAAACCGTAATAATCAATGAAATCACACTACACAATAACAAAAGGAAAGTTTGAATACATTATTAAAACCAAAACCAAAACATATAAGGAGACAACATAAATCAACCTTGAATCGATCAACTTCTTCCAAACTCATACAAAACATTCAACAACCATCTTTAAACACCCTTACATTTAGAATACAAATAAATGAATCAAAATGACAGCTCTCCGTCCACATAATCAATTATGTGCACCAGGGGAACCTTAACAGTTGTAAAGTACCGAAAAACTACTCTTATTCACTCAATATGAACCTAGAATCAAGTTACAGTTGTCGAATGAACGTAATTAGACTTTAAGGATATAACCAATGTGTGATCAATGAATAAAAAGTCAAATCAAGCTAGCCCGACCAAGTGAATTAGATTTACATGAATTTCCAACAAAATTATGGAATAATATATTTGTGGATCAAAGTATTCGTGAAAGTTTACAATACATCATGGGAAAAGAACTACGTATAGACCTCATTAAACAACGATAGTTCTCGCATGGATAGTTCTTACTTGTTGTAAAAACATGTAATCCAATGCGGTTTCGCTTATCAAGCCTTCTAAACACACTCCTGTGCTAATTTAATCAAATCAAACCGTTATGATCAATGAAATCACACTAAACAATAACAAAAGGAAAGTTTGAATACAATATTAAAACCAAAATCAAAACGTATAAGGAGACCACGTAAATCAACCTTGAACCGATCGACTTCTTTCAAATTCATATAAAACACTCAACAATCATCTTTGAACACCCTTGCATTTAAAATTCATATAAATGAATCTAAATGACAACTCTCGGTCCACATAATCATTTAATGTGCACCAGTGGAACCTTAATGGTTGTAAAGTACCAACAAACTACTCTTATTCACTCAATATGAACCGAGAATCAAGTTACAGTTGTCGAATGAACGTATTCAGATGTTAAGGATTAACTCAATGTGTGATCAATAAATAAAAATTCAAATCAAGCTAACACGACCAAGTGAATTAGATTTACATGAATTTCCAACAAAATTATGTAATATTATATTTATGGATCAAAGTATTCGCGAAAATTTAGAATACAAAATGGGAAAAGAACTGCGTATACAAACTCATAAAACAAAGATAGTTCTCGAGTGGATTGTTCTTGCTTGTTGGAAAAATATATAATCCTATGCGGTTTCGCTTATCAAGCCTTTTAAACACAGTCCCGAGCAAATTTAATCAAATCAAACCGTAATGATCAATGAAATCACACTACACAATAACAAAAGGAAGTCTGAAACACTATTTAAACCAAAACCAAAAACGATAAGGAGACCACATAAATCAACCTTGAATCGATCAACTTCTTCCAAACTCATACAAAACACTCATAACCATCTTAAAAACACCCTTGCATTTAGAATACATATAAATAATCAAAATGACAACTCTCAGTCCACATAATCATCTAATGTGCACAGTGGAAACTTAATAGTGTTAAAGTACCGAAAAACTACTCTTTTCACTCAATATGAACCGAGAATCAAGTTACAGTTGTCGAATGAACATAAAGATGTTAAGGATATAATCAATGTGTGATCAATAAATAAAAATCAATCAAGCTAACACGACCAAGTGATTAGATTTGCATGAATTTCCAACCAAATTATGTAATATTATTTATGGATCAAAGTTTCGCGAAGTTTACAATGCAAAATGGGAAAAGAACGCGTATAAAACTCATAAACAAGATAGTTCTCGCATGAATAGTTCTTGCTTGTTGTAAAAACATGTAATCCTATGCGGTTTCGCATATCAAGCCTTTTAAAAACAATCATGTGCTAATTTAATCAAATCAAACCGTAACGATCAAAGAAATCACACTACACAATAACAAAAGGAAAGTTTGAATACACTATTTAAAGCAAAACCAAAACGTATAAGGAGACCACATAAATCAACCTCGAATCGATCAATTTCTTCCAAACTCATACAAAACACTCAACAACCATCTTTAAACACCCTTGCATTTAGAATACATATAAATGAATCAAAATGACAACTCTCGGTCCACATAATCATTTAATGTGCACCAGTGGAACCTTAATAGCTGTAAAATACCGAAAAACTACTCTTATTCACTCAATATGAACTGAGAATCAAGTTACTGTTGTCGAATGAACGTAATCAGATGTTAAGGATATAACTCAATGTGTGATCAATAAATAAAAATTCAAATCAAGCTAACACGACCAAGTGAATTAGATTTACATGAATTTCCAACAAAATTATGTAATATTAAATTAATGGATCAAAGTATTCGCGAAGTTTAGAATACAAAATGGGAAAAAACTGCGTAAACAAACTATCATAAACAAAGATGGTTCTCCTCGCGTTATCGTTCTCGCTTGTTGGAAAAATATAATCCTATGTGGTTTCCGCTTATCAAGCCTTTTAAACACACTCCTGAGCAAATTTAATCAAATCAATCCGTAATTATCAATGAAATCACACTACACAATAACAAAAGGAAAGTCTGAATACACTATTTAAACCTAAACCAAAACCTATAAGGAGACCACATAAATCAACCTTGAATCGATCAACTTCTTCCAAACTCATACATAACACTCAATAACCATCTTTAAACACCCTTGCATTTAGAATACATATAAATGATTCAAAATGACAACTATCGATCCACATAATCATTTAATGTGCACCAGTGGAACATTAACAGTTGTAAAGTACCGAAAAACTACTCTTATTCACTCAATATGAACCGAGAATCAAGTTATAGTTGTCAAATGAGCGTTATCAGACGTTAAGGATATAGCTCGATGTGTGATCAATGAATAAAAAGTCAAATCAAGGTAACACGAGAAAGTGAATTAGATTTACATGAATTTCCAACAAAATTATGTAATAATATATTTGTGGATCAAAGTATTCGCGAAAACTTACAATACAAAATGGGAAAAGAACTACGTATACAAACTCATTAAACAAAGATAGTTCTTGCATGGATAGTTCTTGCTTGTTGTAAAAACATGTAATCCTATGCGGTTTCGCTTATCAAGCTTTTTAAACAAAATCCTGTGCTAATTTAATCAAATCAAACCGTAATAATCAATGAAATCACACTACACAATAACAAGAGGAAAGTCTCAATACACTATTTAAACCAAAACCAAAACGTATAAGGCGACCACATAAATAAATCTTGAACCGATCAACTTCTTCCAAACTCATACAAAACACTCAACAACCATCTTTAAACACCCTTGCATTTAGAATACATATAAATGAATCAAAATAACAACTCTCGGTCCACATAATCATTTAATTTGCACCAGTGGAACCTTAATAGTTATAAAGTACCGAAAAACTACTCTTATTCACTCAATATGAACCGAGAATCAAGTTACAGTTGTCGAATGAACGTAATCAGACGTTAAGTATATAACTCAATGTGTGATCAATGAATAAAAAGTCAAATCAAGTTAACACGACCAAGTGAATTATATTTAAATGAATTTCCAACAAAATTATGTAATAATATATTTCTGGATCAAAGTATTCTCGAAAGTTTACAATACAACATGGGAAAAGAACTACGTACACAAACTCATTAAACAAAGATAGTTCTCGCATGGATAGTTCTTGCTTGTTTGAAAAATATATAATCCTATGTGGTTTCGCTTATCAAGCCTTTTAAACACACTCGTGTGATAATTTAATCAAATTAAACCATAATGATCAATAAAATCACACTACACAATAACAAAATAAAAGTTTGAATAAACTATTAAAACCAAAATCAAAACGTATAAGGAGACCACATAAATCAACCTTGAACCGATCACTTCTTCCAAACTCATACAAAACAGTCAACAACCATCTTTAAACACCCTTGCATTTAAAATACATATATATGAATTAAAATGACAACTCTCGGTCCACATAATCATTTAATGTGCACTAGGGAAACTTTAACAGTTGTAAACAACCAAAAAACTACTCTTATTCACTCAATATGAACCGAGAATCAAGTTACAGTTGTCGAATGAACATAATCAGACGTTAAGAATATAACTCAATGTGTGATCAATGAATAAAAAGTCAAATCAAGCTAACACGAGCCAGTGAATTAGATTTACATAAATTTCCAACAAAATTATGTAATAATATATTTGTGGATCAAAGTATTCGCGAAAGCTTACAATACAAAATGGGAAAAAAACTACCTATACAAACTCATTAAACAAAGATAGTTCTCGCATGAATAGTTATTGCTTGTTGTAAAAACATGTAATCCTATGCGGTTTCGCTTATCAAGCCTTTTAAACACAATCCTGTGCTAATTTAATCAAATCAAACCGTAATGATCAATAAAATCACACTACACAATAATAAAATGAAAGTTTGAATACACTATTTAAACCAAAACCAAAACGTATAAGGAGACCAACCGTTCGACATCCTTGAATCGATCGACTTCTTCCAAACTCATACAAAACACTCAACAACCATCTTTAAACACCCTTGCATTTAGAATACAAATAAATGAATCAAAATGACAACTCTCGGTCCACATAATCATTTAATGTGCACCACTGGAACCTTAATAGTTGTAAAGTACCGAAAAACTACTCTTATTCACTCAATATGAACCGAGAATCAAGTTACAGTTGTGGAATGAACGTAATCATATGTTAAGGATATAACTCAATGTGTGATCAATAAATAAAAAGTCAAATCAAGCTAACACGACCAAGGGAATTAGATTTACATGAATTTACAACAAAATTATGTTATATTATATTTATGGATCAAAGTATTCGCGAAAGTTTACAATACAAAATAGGAAAAGAACTGCGTATACAAACTCATAAAACATAGATAGTTCTCGCGTGGATAGTTCTTGCTTGTTGGAAAAATATATAATACTATGCGGTTTCGCTTATCAAGCCTTTTAAACACACTCCTGTGCTAATTTAATCAAATCAAACCGTAATGATCAATGATATCACACTACACGATAACAAAATAAAAGTTTGAAAACACTATTTGAACCAAAACCAAAACGTATAAGGAGACCACATAAATCAACCTTGAACCAATCGAATTCTTCCAAACTCATACAAAATAGTCAACAACAATCTTTAAACACCCTTACATTTAAATTACATATATATGAATCAAAATGACAACTCTCGGTCCACATAATCATTTATTGTGCACTTGGAACATTAACAGTTGTAAAGTACCGAAAAACTACTCTTATTTGCTCAATATGAACCGAGAATCAAGTTAAATTGGTCGAATGAACGTAATCAGACGTTAAGGATAAAACTCAATGAGTGATCAATGAATAAAAAGTCCAATCAAGCTAACACGACCAAGTGAATTATATTTACATGAATTTTCAACAAAATTATGTAATAATATATTTGTGGATCAAAGTATTCGTGAAAGCTTACAATACAAAATGGGAAAAAAACTACCTATACAAACTTATTAAACAAAGATAGTTCTCGCATGAATAGTTATTGCTTGTTGTAAAAACATGTAATCCTATGCGGTTTCGCTTATCAAGCCTTTTAAACACAATCCTGTGCTAATTTAATCAAATCAAACCGTAACGATCAATGAAATCACACTACACAATAATAAAATGAAAGTTTGAATACACTATTTAAACCAAAACCAAAACGTATAAGGAGACCAACCGTTCGACATCCTTGAATCGATCGACTTCTTTCAAACTCATACAAAACACTCAACAACCATCTTTAAACACCCTTGCATTTAGAATACAAATAAATGAATCAAAATGACAACTCTCGGTCCACATAATCATTTAATGTACACCACTGGAACCTTAATAGTTGTAAAGTACCGAAAAACTACTCTTATTCACTCAATATGAACCGAGAATCAAGTTACAGTTGTGGAATGAACGTAATCATACGTTAAGGATATAACTCAATGTGTGATCAATAAATAAAAAGTCAAATCAAGCTAACACGACCAAATGAATTAGATTTACATGAATTTACAACAAAATTATGTAATATTATATTTATGGATCAAAGTATTCGCGAAAGTTTACAATACAAAATAGGAAAAGAACTGCGTATACAAACTCATAAAACATAGATAGTTCTCGCGTGGATAGTTCTTGCTTGTTGGAAAAATATATAATACTATGCGGTTTCGCTTATCAAGCCTTTTAAACACACTCCTGTGCTAATTTAATCAAATTAAACCGTAATGATCAATGATATCACACTACACGATAACAAAATAAAAGTTTGAAAACACTATTTGAACCAAAACCAAAACGTATAAGGAGACCACATAAATCAACCTTGAACCAATCGAATTCTTCCAAACTCATACAAAACAGTCAACAACAATCTTTAAACACCCTTTCATTTAAATTACATATATATGAATCAAAATGACAACTCTCGGTCCACATAATCATTTATTGTGCACTTGGAACATTAACAGTTGTAAAGTACCGAAAAACTACTCTTATTCGCTCAATATGAACCGAGAATCAAGTTAAATTTGTCGAATGAACGTAATCAGACGTTAAGGATAAAACTCAATGAGTGATCAATGAATAAAAAGTCCAATCAAGCTAACACGACCAAGTGAATTATATTTACATGAATTTTCAACAAAATTATGTAATAATATATTTGTGGATCAAAGTATTCGTGAAAGTTTACAATACAAAATGGGAAAAGAACTACGTGTACAAACTCATTAAACAAAGATAGTTCTCGCATGGATAGTTCTTGCTTGTTGTAAAAACATGTAATCCTATGCGGTTTCGCTTATCAAGGCTTTTAAACACAATCCTGTGCAAATTTTAATCAAATCAAACCGTAATGATCAATGAAATCACAATACACAATAATAAAAGGAAAGTTTAAATACACTATTAAAACCAAAACCAAAACCTATAAGGAGACCACATAAATGAACCTTGAATCGATCAACTTCTTCCAAGCTCATACATAACACTCAATAACCATCTTTAAACACCCTTGCATTTAGAATACATATAAATGATTCAAAATGACAACTCTCGGTCCACATAATCATTTAATGTGCACCAGTGGAACATTAACAGTTGTAAAGTACCAAAAAATTTCCCTTATTCACTCAATATGAACCGAGAATCAAGTTATAGTTGTCGAATGAACGTTATCAGACGTTAAGGATATAACTCAATGTGTGATCAATGAATAAAAAGTCAAATCAAGCTAACACGGCCAAGTGAATTAGATTTACATGAATTTTCAACAAAATTATGGAATAACATATTTGTGGATCAAAGTATTCGTGAAAGTTTACAATACATCATGGGAAAAGAACTACGTATACACCTCATTAAACAACGATAGTTCTCGCATGGATAGTTCTTGCTTGTTGTTAAAACATGTAATCCGATGAGGTTTCGCTTATCAAGCGTTCTAAACACACTCCTGTGCTAATTTAATCAAATCAAACCGTAATAATCAATGAAATCACACTAAACAATAACAAAAGGAAAGTTTGAATACAATATTAAAACCAAAACCAAAACATATAAGGAGACCACGTAAATCAACCTTGAACCGATCGGCTTCTTTCAAACTGATATAAAACACTCAACAATCATATTTGAACACCCTTGCATTTAAAATACATATAAATGAATCAAAATGACAACTCTCGGTCCACATATTCATTTAATGTGCACCAATGGAATGTTAATAGTTGTAAAGTTCCGAAAAACTACTCTTATTCACTCAATATGAACCGAGAATCAAGTTACAGTTGTCGAATGAACGTAATCATATGTTAAGGATATAACTCAATGTGTGATCAATAAATAAAAAGTCAAATCAAGCTAACACGACCAACTGAATTATATTTACATGAATTTCAACAAAATTATGTAATATTATATTTAAGGATCAAAGTATTCGCGAAAGTTTAGAATACAAAATGGGAAAAAACTGCGTATACAAACTCATAAAAAAAAGATAGTTCTCGCGTGGATAGTTCTTGTTTTTTGGAAAAATATATAATCCTAAGCGGTCTCGCTTATCAAGCCTTTTAAACACACTCCTGAGCAAATTTAATCAAATCAAACCGTAATGATCAATGAAATCACACTACACAATAACAAAAGGAAAGTCTGAATACACTATTTAAACCAAAACCAAAACGTATAAGGAGACCACATAAATCAACCCTATCAACTTCTTCCAAACTCATACATAACACTCAATAACCATCTTTAAACACCCTTGCATTTAGAATACATATAAATGATTCAAAATGACAACTCTCGGTCCACATAATCATTTAATGTGCCGCAGTGGAAACTTAATAGTTGTAAAGTACCGAAAAACTACTCTTTTTCACTCAATATGAACCGAGAATCAAGTTACACTTGTCGAATGAACGTAATCAGATGTTAAGGATATAACTCAATGTGTGATCAATAAATAAAAAGTCAAATCAAGCTAGCACGACCAAGTGAATTAGATTTACATGAATTTCCAACAAAATTATGTAACATTATATTTATGGATCAAAGTATTCGCGAAAGTTTACACTACAAAATGGGAAAAGAACTGCGTATACAAACTCATAAAACAAAGATAGTTCTCGCATGAATAGTTCTTGCTTGTTGTAAAAACATGTATTCATATGTGGTTTCGCATATCAAGCCTTCTAAAAACAATCCTGTGCTAATTTAATCAAATCAAACCGTAATGATCAACGAAATCACACTACACAATAACAAAAGGAAAGTTTGAATACACTATTTAAAGCAAAAAACCAAAACGTATAAGGAGACCCCATAAATCAACCTTGAATCGATCAACTTCTTCCAAACTAATACAAAACACTCAACAACCATCTTTAAACACCCTTACATTTAGAATACATATAAATGAATCAAAATGACAACTCTCGGTCCACATAATCATTTAATGTGCACCAGTGGAACCTTAATTGTTGTAAAATACCGAAAAACTACTCTTATTCACTCAATATGAACCGAGAATCAAGTTACAGTTGTCGAATGAACGTAATCAGATGTTAAGGATATAACTCAATGTGTGATCAATAAATAAAAAGTCAAATCAAGCTAACACGATCAAGTGAATTAGATTTACATAAATTTCCAACAAAATTATGTAATATTATATTAATGGATCAAAGTATTCGCGAAAGTTTAGAGTACAAAATGGGAAAAGAACTGCGTATACAAACTCATAAAACAAAGATGGTTCTCGCGTGGATAGTTCTTGCTTGTTGGAAAGATATATAATCCTATGCGGTTTCGCTTATCAAGCCTTTTAAACACATTCCTGAGCAAATTTAATCAAATCAATCCGTAATGATCAATGAAATCACACTACACAATAACAAAAGGAAAGTCTGAATACACTATTTAAACCAAAACCAAAACGTATAAGGAGACCACATAAATCAACCTTGAATCGATCAACTTCTTCCAAACTCATACATAACACTCAATAACCATCTTTAAACACCCTTGCATTTAGAATACATATAAATGATTCAAAATGACAACTCTCGGTCCACATAATCATTTAATGTGCACCAGTGGAACATTAACAGTTGTAAAGTACCGAAAAACTACTCTTATTCACTCAATATGAACGGAGAATCAAGTTATAGTTGTCGAATGAGCGTTATCAGACGCTAAAGATATAGCTCAATGTGTGATCAATGAATAAAAAGTCAAATCAAGGTAACACGAGCAAGTGAATTAGATTTACATTAATTTCCAACAAAATTATGTAATAATATATTTGTGGATCAAAGTATTCGCGAAAGCTTACAATACAAAATAGGAAAAGAACTACGTATACAAACTCATTAAACAAAGATAGTTCTTGCATGGATAGTTCTTGCTTGTTGTAAAAACATGTAATCCTATGCGGTTTAGCTTATCAAGCCTTTTAAACAAAATCCTGTGCTAACTTAATCAAATCAAACCGTAATGATCAATGAAATCACACTACACAATAACAAAAGGAAAGTCGGAATACACTATTTAAACCAAAACCAAAACGTATAAGGAGACCACATAAATCAACCTTGAATCGATCAACTTCTTCCAAACTCGTATATAACACTCAATAACCATCTTTAAACACCCTTGCTTTTAGAATACATATAAATGAATCAAAATGACAACTCTCGATCCACATCATCATCTAATGTGCAGCAGTGGAAACTTAATAGTTGTAAAGTACCGAAAAACTACTTTTATTCACTCAATATGAACCGAGAATCAAGTTACAGTTGTCGAATGAACGTAATCAGACGTTAAGGATATAACTCAATGTGTGTTTGATCAATGAATAAAAAGTCAAATTAAGCTAACCCGACCAAGTGAATTAGATTTACATGAATTTCCAACAAAATTATGTAATAATATATTTGTGAATCAAAGTATTCGCCAAAGTTTACAATACATCATCGGAAAAGAACTACGTATACAGACTCATTAAACAAAGGTAGTTCTCGCATGGATAGTTCTTGCTTATTGGAAAAATATATAATCCAATCCGGTTTCGCTTATGAAGCCTTTTAAACACACTCCTGTGCTAATTTAATCAAATCAAACCGTAATGTTCAATGAAATCACACTACAAAATAACAAAATAAAAGTTTGAATACACAATTAAAACCAAAACCAAAACGTGTAAGGAGACCACATTAATCAACCTTGAACCGATCAACTTCTTCCAAACTCATACAAAACAGTCAACAACCATCTTTAAACACCCTTGCATTTAAAAAACATATATATGAATTAAAATGACAACTCTCGGTCCACATAATCATTTATTGTGCACTTAGAACATTAACTGTTGTAAAGTACCGAAAAACTACACTTATTCACTCAATATGAACCGAGAATCAAGTTACAGTTGTCGAATGAACGTAATCAGACGTTAAGGATATAACTCAATATGTGATCAATGAATAAAAAGTCAAATCAAGCTAACACGACCAAATGAATTAGATTTACATGAATTTCCAACAAAATTATGGAATAATATATTTGTGGATCAACGCATTCGCGAAAGTTTACAGTACATCATGGGAAAAGAACTACGTATACAAACTCATTAAACAACTATAGTTCTCGCATGGATAGTTCTTGCTTGTTGTAAAAACATGTAATCCTATGTGGTTTCCCTTATCAAGCCTATTGAACACAATCCTGTTCTAATTTAATCAAATCAAACCGTAATGATCAATGAAATCACACTACACAATAACAAAATGAAAGTTTGAATAAACTATTAAAACCAAAATTAAAAGGTATAAGGAGACAACATAAATCAACCTTGAATCGATCAACTTCTTCCAAACTCATACAAAACATTCAATAACCATCTTTAAACACCCTTACATTTAGAATACATATAAATGAATCAAAATGAGAGCTCTCGGTCCACATAATCAATTAATGTGCACCAGTGGAACCTTAATAGTTGTAAAGTACCGAAAAACTACTCTTATTCACTCAATATGAACCAAGAATCAAGTTACAGTTGTCGAATGAACGTAATCAGATGTTAAGGATATAACTCAATGTGTGATCAATAAATAAAAAGTCAAATCAAGCTAACACGACCAAGTGAATTAGATTTACATGAATTTCCAACAAAATTTTGTTATATTATATTTATGGATCAAAGTATTCGCGAAAGTTTACAATACAAAATGGGAAAAGAACTGCGTATACAAACTCATAAAACCAAGATAGTTCTCGCATGAATAGTTCTTGCTTGTTGTAAAACATGTAATCCTATGTGGTTTCCCTTATCAAGCCTTTTGAACACAATCCTGTACGAATTTAATCAAATCAAACCGTAATGATCAATGAAATCACACTACACAATAACAAAAGGAAAGTTTGAATAAACTATTAAAACCAAAATTAAAAGGTATAAGGAGACAACATAAATCAACCTTGAATCGATCAACTTCTTCCAAACTCATACAAAACATTCAACAACCATCTTTAAACACCCTTACATTTAGAATACATATAAATGAATCAAAATGATAGCTCTCGGTCCACATAATCAATTAATGTGCACCAGTGGAACCTTAATAGTTGTAAAGTACTGAAAAACTACTCTTATTCACTCAATATGAACCAAGAATCAAGTTACAGTTGTCGAATGAACGTAATCAGATGTTAAGGATATAACTCAATGTGTGATCAATGAATAAAAAGTCAAATCAAGCTAACACGACCATGTGAATTAGATTTACATGAATTTCCAACAAAATTATGTAATAATATATTTGTGGATCAAAGTATTCGCGAAAGCTTACAATACAAAATAGGAAAAGAACTACGTGTACAAACTCATTAAACAAAGATAGTTCTCGCATGGATAGTTCTTGCTTGTTGTAAAAACATGTAATCCTATGCGGTTTCGCTTATCAAGCCTTTTAAACACAATCATGTGCTAATTTTAATCAAATCAAACCGTAATGATCAATGAAATCACACTACACAATAACAAAAGGAAAGTTTGAATACACTATTAAAACCAAAACCAAAACATATAAGGAGACCACATTAATCAACCTTGAACCGATCAACTTCTTCCAAACTCATACAAAACACTCAACAACCATCTTTAAACACCCTTGCATTTAGAATACATATAAATGAATTAAAATAACAACTCTCGGTCCACATAATCATTTAATGTGCACGAGTGAAACCTTAATAGTTGTAAAGTATTCACTCAATATGAACCGAGAATCAAGTTACAGTTGTCGATTGAACGTAATCAGACGTTAAGGATATAACTCAATGTGTGATCAATGAATAAAAAGTCAAATCAAGCTAACACGACCAAGTGAATTAGATTTACATGAATTTCCAACAAAATTATGTAATAATATATTTGTGGATCAAAGTATTCGCGAAAGCTTACAATACAAAATGGGAAAAGAACTTCGTGTACAAACTCATTAAACAAAGATAGTTCTTACATGGATAGTTCTTGCTTGTTGTAAAAACATGTAATCCTATGCGGTTTCGCTTATCAAGCCTTTTAAACACAATCATGTGCTAATTTTAATCAAATCAAACCGTAATGATCAATGAAATCACACTACACAATAATAAAATGAAAGTTTGAATACACTATTAAAACCAATACCAAAACATATTAGGAGACCACATAAATCAACCTTGAATCGATCAACTTCTTCCAAACTCATACAAAACACTCAACAACCATCTTTAAACACTCTTGCATTTAGAATACATATAAATGAATCAAAATGACAAATCTTGGTCCACATAATCATCTAATGTGCACCAGTGGAACCTTAATAGTTGTAAAGTACCGAAAAACTACTCTTATTCACTCAATATGAACCGAGAATCAAGTTACAGTTGTCGAATGAACGTAATCAGACGTTAAGGATATAACTCAATGTGTGATCAATGAATAAAAAGTCAAATCAAGTACAAACTCATTAAACAAAGACAGTTCTAGCATTGACAGTTCTTGCTTGTTGTAAAAACATGTAATCCTATGCGGTTTCGCTTATCAAGCCTTTTCAACACAATCCTGTGCTAATTTAATGAAATCAAACCGTAATGATCAATAAAATCACACTACACAATAACAAAAGGAAAGTTTGAATACACTATTAAAACCAAAACCAAAACATATAAGGAGACCACATAAATCAACCTTGAATCGATCAAATTCTTCCAAACTTATACAAAACACTCAACAACCATCTTTAAACACCCTTGCATTTAGAATACATATAAATGAATCAAAATGACAACTCTCGCTCCACATAATCATCTAATGTGCACTAGTGGAACCTTAATAGTTGTAAAGTACCAAAAAACTACTCTTATTCATTCAATATGAACGGAGAATCAAGTTACAGTTGTCGAATGAACGTAATCAGTCGTTAAGGATATAACTCAATGCGTGATCAATGAATAAAAAGTCAAATCAAGCTAACTTGACCATGTGAATTAGATTTACATGAATTTCCAACAAAATTATGTAATAATATATTTGTGGATCAAAGTATTCGTGAAATCTTACAATACCAAATGGGAAAAGAACTACGTGTACAAACTCATTAAACAAAGATAGTTCTCGCATGGATAGTTCTTGCTTGTTGTAAAAACATGTAATCCTATACGGTTTCGCTTATCAAGCCTTTTAAACACAATCCTGTGCTAATTTTGATCAAATCAAACCGTAATGATCAATGTAATCATACTACACAATAATAAAGGGAAAGTTTGAATACACTATTAAAACCAATACCAAAACATATAAGGAGACCACATAAATCAACCTTGAATCGATCAACTTCTTCCAAACTCATACAAAACACTCAACACCCATCTTTAAACACCCTTGCATTTAGAATACATATATATGAATCAAAATGACAACTCTCGGTCCACATAATCATCTAATGTGCACTAGTGGAACCTTAAGAGTTGTAAAGTACCGAAAAACTACTCTTATTCACTCAATATGAACGGAGAATCAAGTTACAGTTGTCGAATGAACGTAATTAGACGTTAAGGATATAACTCAATGTGTGATCAATGAATAAAAAGTCAAATCAAGTACAAACTCATTAAACAAAGATAGTTCTAGCATTGATAGTTCTTGCTTGTTGTAAAAACATGTAATCTTATGCGGTTTCGCTTATCAAGCCTTTTAAACACAATCCTGTGCTAATTTTAATCAAATCAAACCGTAATGATCAATGAAATCATACTACACAATAAAAAAAAGGAAAGTTTGAATACACTATTAAAACCAAAACATATAAGGAGACCACATAAATCAACCTTAAATCGATCAACTTCTTCCAAACTCATACAAAACACTCAACAGCCATCTTTAAACACCCTTGCATTTAGAATACATATAAATGAATCAAAATGACAACTCTCGCTCCACATAATCATTTAATGCGCACCAGGGGAACCTTAAGTGTTGTAAAGTACCGAAAAACTATTCTTATTCACTCAATATGTAACGAGAATCATGTTACAGTTGTCGAATGAACGTAATCAGACGTTAAGGATATAACTCAATGTGTGATCAATGAATAAAAAGTCAAATCAAGCTAAATGGACCATGTGAATTAGATTTACATGAATTTCCAACAAAATTATGTAATACTATATTTATGGATCAAAGTATTCGCGAAATCTTACAATACAAAATGGGAAAAGAACTACGTGTACAAACTCATTAAACAAACATAGTTCTCGCATGGATAGTTCTTGCTTGTTGTAAAAACATGTAATCCTATGCGGTTTCGCTTATCAAGCCTTTTAAACACAATCCTGTGCTAATTTTGATCAAATCAAACCGTAATGATCAATGTAATCAAACTACACAATAATAAAAGGAAAGTTTGAATACACTATTAAAACCAATACCAAAACATATAAGTAGACCACATAAATCAACCTTGAATCTATCAACTTCTTCCAAACTCATACAAAACACTCAACACCCATCTTTAAACATCCTTGCATTTAGAATACATATATATGAATCAAATGACAACTCTCGGACCACATAATCATCTAATGTGCGCTAGTGGAACCTTAAGAGTTGTAAAGTACCGAAAAACTACTCTTATTCACTCAATATGAACGGAGAATCAAGTTACAGTTGTCGAATGAACGTATTAGACGTTAAGGATATAACTCAATGTGTGATCAATGAATAAAAAGTCAAATCAAGTACAAACTCATTAAACAAAGATAGTTCTAGCATTGATAGTTCTTGCTTGTTGTAAAAACATGTAATCCTATGCGGTTTCGCTTATCAAGCCTTTTAAACACAATCATGTGCTAATTTTAATCAAATCAAACCGTAATGATCAGTGAAATCACACTACACAATAACAAAAGGAAAGTTTGAATACACCATTAAAACCAAAACCAAAACATATAAGGAGACCACATTAATCAACCTTGAACCGATCAACTTATTCCAAACTCATACAAAACACTCAACAACCATCTTTAAACACCCTTGCATTTAGAATACATATAAATGAATCAAAATAACAACTCTCGGTCCACATAATCATTTAATGTGCACGAGTGAAACCTTAATAGTTGTAAAGTATTCACTCAATATGAGCCGAGAATCAAGTTACAGTTGTCGATTGAACGTAATCAGACGTTAAGGATATAACTCAATGTGTGACCAATGAATAAAAAGTCAAATCAAGCTAACACGACCAAGTGAATTAGATTTACATGAATTTCCAACAAAATTATGTAATAATATATTTGTGGATCAAAGTATTCGCGAAAGCTTACAATACAAAATAGGAAAAGAACTACGTGTACAAACTCATTAAACAAAGATAGTTCTCGCATGGATAGTTCTTGCTTGTTGTAAAAATATGTAATCCTATGCGGTTTCGCTTTTCAAGCCTTTTAAACACAATCATGTGCTAATTTTAATCAAATCAAACCGTAATGATCAATGAAATCAAACTACACAATAATAAAATGAAAGTTTGAATACACTATTAAAACCAATACCAAAACATATAAGGAGACCACATAAATCAACCTTGAATCGATCAACTTTTTCCAAACTCATACAAAACACTCAACAACCATCTTTAAACACCATTGCAATTAAAATACATATAAATGAATCAAAATGACAACTCTCGGTCCACATAATCATCTAATGTGCACCAGTGGAACCTTAATAGTTGTAAAGTACCGAAAAACTACTCTTATTCACTCAATATGAACCGAGAATCAAGTTATAGTTGTCGAATGAACGTAATCAGACGTTAAGGATATAACTCAATGTGTGATCAATGAATAAAAAGTCAAATCAAGTACAAACTCATTAAACAAAGATTGTTCTGGCATTGATAGTTCTTGCTTGTTGTAAAAACATGTAATCCTATACGGTTTCGCTTGTCAAGCCTTTTAAACACAATCCTGTGCTAATTTTAATCAAATCAAACCGTATTGATCAATGAAATCACACTACACAATAATAAAATGAAAGTTTGAATACACTATTAAAACCAATACCAAAACATATAAGGAGACCACATAAATCAATCTTGAATCGATCAACTTCTTCCAGACTCATACAAAACACTCAACAACCATCTTTAAACACCCTTGCAATTAGAATACATATAAATGAATCAAAATGACAACTCTCGGTCCACATAATCATCTAATGTGCACCAGTGGAACCTTAATAGTTGTAAAGGACCCAAAAACTACTCTTATTCACTCAATATGAACGGAGAATCAAGTTACAGTTGTCGAATGAACGTAATCAGACGTTAAGGATATAACTCAATGTGTGATCAATGAATAAAAAGTCAAATCAAGTACAAACTCATTAAACAAAGATAGTTCCGGCATTGATAGTTCTTGCTTGTTGTAAAAACATGTAATCCTATACGGTTTCGCTTATCTAGCCTTTTAAACACAATCCTGTGCTAATTTTAATCAAATCAAACCGTAATGATCAATGAAATCACACTACACAATAATAAAAGAAAAGTTTGAATACACTATTAAAACCAATACCAAAACATATAAGAAGACCACATAAATCAACCTTGAATCGATCAACTTCTTCCAAACTCATACAAAACACTCAACAACCATCTTTAAACACCCTTGCATTTAGAATACATATAAATGAATCAAAATGACAACTCTCGGACCACATAATCATCTAATGTGCGCTAGTGGAACCTTAACAGTTGTAAAGTACCAAAAAACTACTCTTATTCACTCAATATGAACCGAGAATCAAGTTGCAGTTGTCGAATGAACGTAATAAGACGTTAAGGATATAACTCAATGTGTGATCAATGAATAAAAACTCAAATCAAGTACAAACTCATTAAACAAAGATAGTTCGGGCATTGATAGTTCTTGCTTGTTGTAAAAACATGTAATCCTATGCAGTTTCGCTTATCAAGCCTTTTAAACACAATCCTGTGCTAATTTAATCAAATCAAACCGTAATGATCAATAAAATCACACTACACAACAACAAAAGGAAAGTTTGAATACACTATTAAAACCAAAACCGAAACATATAAGGAGACCACATAAATCTATCTTGAATCGATCAACTTCTTCCAAACTCAAACAAAACACTCAACAACCATCTTTAAACACCCTTGCTTTTATTATACATATAAATGAATCAAAATGACAACTCTCGGTCCACATAATCATCTTATGTGCACCAGTGGAACCTTAGTAGTTGTAAAGTACCGAAAAACTACTATTATTCACTCAATATAACCGAGAATCAAGTTACAGTTGTCGAATGAACGTAATCAGTCGTTAAGGATATAACTCAATGCGTGATCAATGAATAAAAAGTCAAATCAAGCTAACATGACCATGTGAATTAGATTTACATGAATTTCCAACAAAATTATGTAATAATATATTTGTGGATCAAAGTATTCGTGAAATCTTACAATACAAAATGGGAAACGAACTACGTGTACGAACTCATTAAACAAAGATAGTTCTCGCATGGATTGTTCATGCATGTTGTAAAAACATGTAATCCTATGCGGTTTCGCTTATCAAGCCTTTTAAACACAATCCTGTGCTAATTTTAATCAAATCAAACCGTAATGATCAATGAAATCACACTACACAATAATAAAATTAAAGTTTGAATACACTATTAAAACCAATACCAAAACATATAAGGAGACCACATAAATCAACCTTGAATCGATCAACTTCTTCCAAACTCATACCAAACACTCAACAACCATCTTTAAACACCCTTGCATTTAGAATACATATAAATGATTCATAATGACAACTCCCGCTCCACTTAATCATCTAATGTGCACCGGTGGAACCTTAATTGTTCTAAAGTACCAAAAAACTACTCTTATTCACTCAATATGAATCGAGAATCAAGTTACAGTTGCAGAATGAACGTAATCAGACGTTAAGAATATAACTCAATGCGTGATCAATGAATAAAAAGTCAAATCAAGCTAACATGACCATGTGAATTAGATTTACATTAATTTCCAACAAAATTATGTGATAATATATTTTTGGATCAAAGTATTCGCGAAAGCTTACAATACAAAATGGGAAAAGAACTACGTGTACAAACTCATTAAACAAAGATAGTTCTCACATGGATAGTTCTTGCTTGTTGTAAAAACATGTAATCCTATGCGGTTTCGCTTATCAAGCCTTTTAAACACAATCCTGTGCTAATTTCAATCAAATCAAACCGTAATGATCAATGAAATCACACTACACGATAATAAAATGAAAGTTCGAATACACTATTAAAACCAATACCAAAACATATAAGGAGACCACATAAATCAACCTTGAATCGATCAACTTCTTCCAAACTCATACAAAACACTCAACAACCATCTTTAAACACCCTTGCATTTAGAATACATATAAATGATTCATAATGACAACTCTCGGTCCACATACTCATCTAATGTGCACCAGTGGAACCTTAATAGTTGTAAAGTACCGAAAAACTACTCTTATTTACTCAATATGAACCGAGAATCAAGTTACACTTGTCGAATGAACGTAATCAGACGTTAAGGATATAACTCAATGTGTGATCAATGAATAAAAAGTCAAATCAAGTACAAACTCATTAAACAAAGATAGTTCTGGCATTGATAGTTCTTGCTTGTTGTAAAAACGTGTAATCCTATGCGGTTTCGCTTATCAAGCCTTTTAAACACAGTCCTGTGCTAATTTAATCAAATCAAACCGTAATGATCAATAAAATCACACTACACAATAACAAAAGGAAAGTTTGAATACACTATTAAAACCAAAACCAAAACATATAAGCAGACCACATAAATCAACCTTGAATCGATCAACTTCTTCCAAACTCATACAAAACACTCAACAACCATCTTTAAACACCCTTGCATTTAGAATACATATAAATGAATCAAAATGACAACTCTCGCTCCACATAATCATCTAATGTGCACCAGTGGAACCTTAATAGTTGTAAAGTACCGAAAAACTACTCTTTTTCACTCAATATGAACCGAGAATCAAGTTACAGTTGTCGAATGAACGTAATCAGTCGTTAAGGATATAACTCAATGTGTGATCAATGAATAAAAAGTCAAATCAAGCTAACACGACCAAGTGAATTAGATTTACATGAATTTCCAACAAAATTATGTAATAATATATTTGTGGATCAAAGTATTCGCGAAAGCTTACAATACAAAATAGGAAAAGAACTACGTGTACAAACTCATTAAACAAAGATAGTTCTCGCATGGATAGTTCTTGCTTGTTGTAAAAATATGTAATCCTATGCGGTTTCGCTTTTCAAGCCTTTTAAACACAATCATGTGCTAATTTTAATCAAATCAAACCGTAATGATCAATGAAATCAAACTACACAATAATAAAATGAAAGTTTGAATACACTATTAAAACCAATACCAAAACATATAAGGAGACCACATAAATCAACCTTGAATCGATCAACTTTTTCCAAACTCATACAAAACACTCAACAACCATCTTTAAACACCATTGCAATTAAAATACATATAAATGAATCAAAATGACAACTCTCGGTCCACATAATCATCTAATGTGCACCAGTGGAACCTTAATAGTTGTAAAGTACCGAAAAACTACTCTTATTCACTCAATATGAACCGAGAATCAAGTTATAGTTGTCGAATGAACGTAATCAGACGTTAAGGATATAACTCAATGTGTGATCAATGAATAAAAAGTCAAATCAAGTACAAACTCATTAAACAAAGATTGTTCTGGCATTGATAGTTCTTGCTTGTTGTAAAAACATGTAATCCTATACGGTTTCGCTTGTCAAGCCTTTTAAACACAATCCTGTGCTAATTTTAATCAAATCAAACCGTATTGATCAATGAAATCACACTACACAATAATAAAATGAAAGTTTGAATACACTATTAAAACCAATACCAAAACATATAAGGAGACCACATAAATCAACCTTGAATCGATCAACTTCTTCCAGACTCATACAAAACACTCAACAACCATCTTTAAACACCCTTGCAATTAGAATACATATAAATGAATCAAAATGACAACTCTCGGTCCACATAATCATCTAATGTGCACCAGTGGAACCTTAATAGTTGTAAAGGACCGAAAAACTACTCTTATTCACTCAATATGAACGGAGAATCAAGTTACAGTTGTCGAATGAACGTAATCAGACGTTAAGGATATAACTCAATGTGTGATCAATGAATAAAAAGTCAAATCAAGTACAAACTCATTAAACAAAGATAGTTCCGGCATTGATAGTTCTTGCTTGTTGTAAAAACATGTAATCCTATACGGTTTCGCTTATCTAGCCTTTTAAACACAATCCTGTGCTAATTTTAATCAAATCAAACCGTAATGATCAATGAAATCACACTACACAATAATAAAAGAAAAGTTTGAATACACTACTAAAACCAATACCAAAACATATAAGAAGACCACATAAATCAACCTTGAATCGATCAACTTCTTCCAAACTCATACAAAACACTCAACAACCATCTTTAAACACCCTTGCATTTAGAATACATATAAATGAATCAAAATGACAACTCTCTGTCCACATAATCATCTAATGTGCACCAGTGGAACCTTAACAGTTGTAAAGTACCAAAAAACTACTCTTATTCACTCAATATGAACCGAGAATCAAGTTGCAGTTGTCGAATGAACGTAATAAGACGTTAAGGATATAACTCAATGTGTGATCAATGAATAAAAACTCAAATCAAGTACAAACTCATTAAACAAAGATAGTTCGGGCATTGATAGTTCTTGCTTGTTGTAAAAACATGTAATCCTATGCAGTTTCGCTTATCAAGCCTTTTAAACACAATCCTGTGCTAATTTAATCAAATCAAACCGTAATGATCAATAAAATCACACTACACAACAACAAAAGGAAAGTTTGAATACACTATTAAAACCAAAACCGAAACATATAAGGAGACCACATAAATCTATCTTGAATCGATCAACTTCTTCCAAACTCAAACAAAACACTCAACAACCATCTTTAAACACCCTTGCTTTTATTATACATATAAATGAATCAAAATGACAACTCTCGGTCCACATAATCATCTTATGTGCACCAGTGGAACCTTAGTAGTTGTAAAGTACCGAAAAACTACTATTATTCACTCAATATAACCGAGAATCAAGTTACAGTTGTCGAATGAACGTAATCAGTCGTTAAGGATATAACTCAATGCGTGATCAATGAATAAAAAGTCAAATCAAGCTAACATGACCATGTGAATTAGATTTACATGAATTTCCAACAAAATTATGTAATAATATATTTGTGGATCAAAGTATTCGTGAAATCTTACAATACAAAATGGGAAACGAACTACGTGTACGAACTCATTAAACAAAGATAGTTCTCGCATGGATTGTTCATGCATGTTGTAAAAACATGTAATCCTATGCGGTTTCGCTTATCAAGCCTTTTAAACACAATCCTGTGCTAATTTTAATCAAATCAAACCGTAATGATCAATGAAATCACACTACACAATAATAAAATTAAAGTTTGAATACACTATTAAAACCAATACCAAAACATATAAGGAGACCACATAAATCAACCTTGAATCGATCAACTTCTTCCAAACTCATACCAAACACTCAACAACCATCTTTAAACACCCTTGCATTTAGAATACATATAAATGATTCATAATGACAACTCCCGCTCCACTTAATCATCTAATGTGCACCGGTGGAACCTTAATTGTTGTAAAGTACCAAAAAACTACTCTTATTCACTCAATATGAATCGAGAATCAAGTTACAGTTGCAGAATGAACGTAATCAGACGTTAAGAATATAACTCAATGCGTGATCAATGAATAAAAAGTCAAATCAAGCTAACATGACCATGTGAATTAGATTTACATTAATTTCCAACAAAATTATGTGATAATATATTTTTGGATCAAAGTATTCGCGAAAGCTTACAATACAAAATGGGAAAAGAACTACGTGTACAAACTCATTAAACAAAGATAGTTCTCACATGGATAGTTCTTGCTTGTTGTAAAAACATGTAATCCTATGCGGTTTCGCTTATCAAGCCTTTTAAACACAATCCTGTGCTAATTTCAATCAAATCAAACCGTAATGATCAATGAAATCACACTACACGATAATAAAATGAAAGTTCGAATACACTATTAAAACCAATACCAAAACATATAAGGAGACCACATAAATCAACCTTGAATCGATCAACTTCTTCCAAACTCATACAAAACACTCAACAACCATCTTTAAACACCCTTGCATTTAGAATACATATAAATGATTCATAATGACAACTCTCGGTCCACATACTCATCTAATGTGCACCAGTGGAACCTTAATAGTTGTAAAGTACCGAAAAACTACTCTTATTTACTCAATATGAACCGAGAATCAAGTTACACTTGTCGAATGAACGTAATCAGACGTTAAGGATATAACTCAATGTGTGATCAATGAATAAAAAGTCAAATCAAGTACAAACTCATTAAACAAAGATAGTTCTGGCATTGATAGTTCGTGCTTGTTGTAAAAACGTGTAATCCTATGCGGTTTCGCTTATCAAGCCTTTTAAACACAGTCCTGTGCTAATTTAATCAAATCAAACCGTAATGATCAATAAAATCACACTACACAATAACAAAAGGAAAGTTTGAATACACTATTAAAACCAAAACCAAAACATATAAGGAGACCACATAAATCAACCTTGAATCGATCAACTTCTTCCAAACTCATACAAAACACTCAACAACCATCTTTAAACACCCTTGCATTTAGAATACATATAAATGAATCAAAATGACAACTCTCGCTCCACATAATCATCTAATGTGCACCAGTGGAACCTTAATAGTTGTAAAGTACCGAAAAACTACTCTTTTTCACTCAATATGAACCGAGAATCAAGTTACAGTTGTCGAATGAACGTAATCAGTCGTTAAGGATATAACTCAATGCGTGATCAATGAATAAAAAGTCAAATCAAGCTAACATGACCATGTGAATTAGATTTACATGAATTTCCAACAAAATTATGTAATAATATATTTGTGGATCAAAGTATTCGTGAAATCTTACAATACAAAATGGGAAAAGAACTACGTGTACAAACTCATTAAACAAAGATAGTTCTCGCATGGATTGTTCTTGCATGTTGTAAAAACATGTAATCCTATGCGGTTTCGCTTATCAAGCCTTTTAAACACAATCCTGTGCTAATTTTAATCATATCAAACCGTAATGATCAATGTAATCATACTACACAATAATAAAAGGAAAGTTTGAATACACAATTAAAACCAATACCAAAACATATAAGGAGACCACATAAATCAACCTTGAATCGATCAACTTCTTCCAAACTCATACAAAACACTCAACAACCATTTTTAAACACCCTTGCATTTAGAATACATATAAATGAATCAAAATGACAACTCTCGGTCCACATAATCATCTAATGTGCACCAGTGGAACCTTAAGAGTTGTAAAGTACCGAAAAACTACTCTTATTCACTCAATATGAACGGAGAATCAAGTTACAGTTGCCGAATGAACGTAATTAGACGTTAAGGATATAACTCAATGTGTGATCAATGAATAAAAAGTCAAATCAAGTACAAACTCATTAAACAAAGATAGTTCTAGCATTGATAGTTCTTGCTTGTTGTAAAAACATGTAATCCTTTGCGGTTTCGCTTATCAAGCCTTTTAAACACAATCCTGTGCTAATTTTAATCAAATCAAACCGTAATGATCAATGAAATCACACTACACAATAATAAAAGGAAAGTTTGAATACACTACTAAAACCAAAACATATAAGGAGACCACATAAATCAACCTTGAATCGATCAACTTCTTCCAAACTCATACAAAACACTCAACAACCATCTTTAAACACCCTTGCATTTAGAATACATATAAATGAATCAAAATGAAAACTCTCGGTCCACATAATCATCTAATGTGCACCAGTGGAACCTTAAGAGTTGTAAAGTACCGAAAAACTACTCTTATTCACTCAATATGAACGGGGAATCAAGTTACAGTTGTCGAATAAACGTAATTAGACGTTAAGGATATAACTCAATGTGTGATCAATGAATAAAAAGTCAAATCAAGTACAAACTCATTAAACAAAGATAGTTCTAGCATTGATAGTTCTTGCTTGTTGTAAAAACAGGTAATCCTTTGCGGTTTCGCTTATCAAGCCTTTTAAACACAATCCTGTGCTAATTTTAATCAAATCAAACTGTAATGATCAATGAAATCACACTACACAATAATAAAAGGAAAGTTTGAATACACTACTAAAACCAAAACATATAAGGAGACCACATAAATCAACCATGACTCGATCAACTTCTTCCAAACTCATACAAAACACTCAACAGCCATCTTTAAACACCCTTGCATTTAGAATACATATAAATGAATCAAAATGACAACTCCCGCTCCACATAATCATCTAATGTGCACCAGTGGAACCTTAATTGTTGTAAAGTACCAAAAAACTACTCTTATTCACTCAATATGAATCGAGAATCAAGTTACAGTTGTCGAATGAACGTAATCAGACGTTAAGGATATAACTCAATGCGTGATCAATGAATAAAAAGTCAAATCAAGCTAACATGACCATGTGAATTAGATTTACATTAATTTCCAACAAAATTATGTGATAATATATTTTTGGATCAAAGTATTCGCGAAAGCTTACAATACAAAATGGGAAAAGAACTACATGTACAAACTCATTAAACAAAGATAGTTCTCGCATGGATAGTTCTTGCTTGTTGTAAAAACATGTAATCCTATGCGGTTTCGCTTATCAAGCCTTTTAAACACAATCCTGTGCTAATTTCAATCAAATCAAACCGTAATGATCAATGAAATCACACTACACGATAATAAAATGAAAGTTTGAATACACTATTAAAACCAATACCAAAACATATAAGGAGACGACATAAATCAACCTTGAATCGATCAACTTCTTCCAAACTCATAACAACACTCAACAACCATCTTTAAACACCCTTGCATTTAGAATACATATAAATGAATCAAAATGACAACTCTCGGTCCACATAATCATCTAATGTGCACCAGTGGAACCTTAAGAGTTGTAAAGTACCGAAAAACTACTCTTATTCACTCAATATGAACGGAGAATCAAGTTACAGTTGCCGAATGAACGTAATTAGACGTTAAGGATATAACTCAATGTGTGATCAATGAATAAAAAGTCAAATCAAGTACAAACTCATTAAACAAAGATAGTTCTAGCATTGATAGTTCTTGCTTGTTGTAAAAACATGTAATCCTTTGCGGTTTCGCTTATCAAGCCTTTTAAACACAATCCTGTGCTAATTTTAATCAAATCAAACCGTAATGATCAATGAAATCACACTACACAATAATAAAAGGAAAGTTTGAATACACTACTAAAACCAAAACATATAAGGAGACCACATAAATCAACCTTGAATCGATCAACTTCTTCCAAACTCATACAAAACACTCAACAACCATCTTCAAACACCCTTGCATTTAGAATACATATAAATGAATCAAAATGAAAACTCTCGGTCCACATAATCATCTAATGTGCACCAGTGGAACCTTAAGAGTTGTAAAGTACCGAAAAACTACTCTTATTCACTCAATATGAACGGGGAATCAAGTTACAGTTGTCGAATAAACGTAATTAGACGTTAAGGATATAACTCAATGTGTGATCAATGAATAAAAAGTCAAATCAAGTACAAACTCATTAAACAAAGATAGTTCTAGCATTGATAGTTCTTGCTTGTTGTAAAAACAGGTAATCCTTTGCGGTTTCGCTTATGAAGCCTTTTAAACACAATCCTGTGCTAATTTTAATCAAATCAAACTGTAATGATCAATGAAATAACACTACACAATAATAAAAGGAAAGTTTGAATACACTACTAAAACTAAAACATATAAGGAGACCACATAAATCAACCATGACTCGATCAACTTCTTCCAAACTCATACAAAACACTCAACAGCCATCTTTAAACACCCTTGCATTTAGAATACATATAAATGAATCAAAATGACAACTCCCGCTCCACTTAATCATCTAATGTGCACCAGTGGAACCTTAATTGTTGTAAAGTACCGAAAAACTACTCTTATTCACTCAATATGAATCGAGAATCAAGTTACAGTTGTCGAATGAACGTAATCAGACGTTAAGGATATAACTCAATGCGTGATCAATGAATAAAAAGTCAAATCAAGCTAACATGACCATGTGAATTAGATTTACATTAATTTCCAACAAAATTATGTGATAATATATTTTTGGATCAAAGTATTCGCGAAAGCTTACAATACAAAATGGGAAAAGAACTACATGTACAAACTCATTAAACAAAGATAGTTCTCGCATGGATAGTTCTTGCTTGTTGTAAAAACATGTAATCCTATGCGGTTTCGCTTATCAAGCCTTTTAAACACAATCCTGTGCTAATTTCAATCAAATCAAACCGTAATGATCAATGAAATCACACTACACGATAATAAAATGAAAGTTCGAATACACTATTAAAACCAATACCAAAACATATAAGGAGACCACATAAATCAACCTTGAATCGATCAACTTCTTCCAAACTCATACAAAACACTCAACAACCATCTTTAAACACCCTTGCATTTAGAATACATATAAATGATTCATAATGACAACTCTCGGTCCACATACTCATCTAATGTGCACCAGTGGAACCTTAATAGTTGTAAAGTACCGAAAAACTACTCTTATTCACTCAATATGAACCGAGAATCAAGCTACACTTGTCGAATGAACGTAATCAGACGTTAAGGATATAACTCAATGTGTGATCAATGAATAAAAAGTCAAATCAAGTACAAACTCATTAAACAAAGATAGTTCTGGCATTGATAGTTCTTGCTTGTTGTAAAAACGTGTAATCCTATGCGGTTTCGCTTATCAAGCCTTTTAAACACAATCCTGTGCTAATTTAATCAAATCAAACCGTAATGATCAATAAAATCACACTACATAATAACAAAAGGAAAGTTTGAATACACTATTAAAACCAAAACCAAAACATATAAGGAGACCACATAAATCAACCTTGAATCGATCAACTTCTTCCAAACTCATACAAAACACTCAACAACCATCTTTAAACACCCTTGCATTTAGAATACATATAAATGAATCAAAATGACAACTCTCGCTCCACATAATCATCTAATGTGCACCAGTGGAACCTTAATAGTTGTAAAGCACCGAAAAATTACTCTTATTCACTCAATATGAACCGAGAATCAAGTTACAGTTGTCGAATGAACGTAATCAGTCGTTAAGGATATAACTCAATGCGTGATCAATGAATAAAAAGTCAAATCAAGCTAACATGACCATGTGAATTAGATTTATTTGAATTTCCAACAAAATTATGTAATAATATATTTGTGGATCAATGTATTCGCGAAATCTTACAATACAAAATGGGAAAAGAACTACGTGTACAAACTCATTAAACAAAGATAGTTCTCGCATGGATTGTTCTTGCATGTTGTAAAAACATGTAATCCTATGCGGTTTAGCTTATCAAGCCTTTTAAACACAAGCCTGTGCTAATTTTAATCAAATCAAACCGTAATGATTAATGTAATCATACTACACAATAATAAAAGGAAAGTTTGAATACACTATTAAAACCAATACCAAAACATATAAGGAAACCACATAAATCAACCTTGAATCGATCAACTTCTTCCAAATTCATACAAAACACTCAACAACCATCTTTAAACACCCTTGCATTTAGAATACATATAAATGAATCAAAATGACAACTCTCGGTCCACATAATCATCTAATGTGCACCAGTGGAACCTTAAGAGTTGTAAAGTACCGAAAAACTACTCTTATTCACTCAATATGAACGGAGAATCAAGTTACAGTTGTCGAATGAACGTAATTAGACGTTAAGGATATAACTCAATGTGTGATCAATGAATAAAAAGTCAAATCAAGTACAAACTCATTAAACAAAGATAGTTCTAGCATTGAAAGTTCTTGCTTGTTGTAAAAACATGTAATGCTTTGCGGTTTCGCTTATCAAGCCTTTTAAACACAATCCTGTGCTAATTTTAATCAAATCAAACCGTAATGATCAATGAAATCACACTACACAATAATAAAAGGAAAGTTTGAATACACTACTAAAACCAAAACATATAAGGAGACCACATAAATCAACCTTGAATCGATCAACTTCTTCCAAACTCATACAAAACACTCAACAACCATCTTTAAACACCCTTGCATTTAGAATACATATAAATGATTCATAATGACAAATCTCGGTCCACATAATCATCTAATGTGCACCAGTGGAACCTTAATAGTTGTAAAGTACCAAAAAACTACTCTTATTCACTCAATATGAACCGAGAATCAAGTTACAGTTGTCGAATGAACGTAAGCAGACGTTAAGGATATAACTCAATGTGTGATCAATGAATAAAAAGTCAAATCAAGTACAAACTCATTAAACAAAGATAGTTCTGGCATTGATAGTTCTTGCTTGTTGTAAAAACGTGTAATCCTATGCGGTTTCGCTTATCAAGCCTTTTAAACACAATCCTGTGCTAATTTAATCAAATCAAACCGTAATGATCAATAAAATCACACTACACAATAACAAAAGGAAAGTTTGAATACACTATTAAAACCAAAACCAAAACATATAAGGAGACCACATAAATCAACCTTCAATCGATCAACTTCTTCCAAACTCATACAAAACACTCAACAACCATCTTTAAACACCCTTGCATTTAGAATACATATAAATGAATCAAAATGACAACTCTCGCTCCACATAATCATCTAATGTGCACTAGTGGAACCTTAATAGTTGTAAAGTACCGAAAAACTACTCTTATTCACTCAATATGAACCGAGAATCAAGTTACAGTTGTCGAATGAACGTAATCAGTCGTTAAGGATATAACTCAATGCGTGATCAATGAATAAAAAGTCAAATCAAGCTAACATGACCATGTGAATTAGATTTATTTGAATTTCCAACAAAATTATGTAATAATATATTTGTGTGTCAATGTATTCGCGAAATCTTACAACACAAAATGGGAAAAGAGCTACGTGTACAAACTCATTAAACAAAGATAGTTCCCGCATGGATTGTTCTTGCATGTTGTAAAAACATGTAATCCTATGCGGTTTCGCTTATCAAGCCTTTTAAACACAATCCTGTGCTAATTTTAATCATATCAAACCGTAATGATCAATGTAATCATACTACACAATAATAAAAGAAAAGTTTGAATACACTATTAAAACCAATACCAAAACATATAAGGAGACCACATAAATCAACCTTGAATCGATCAACTTCTTCCAAACTCATACAAACACTCAACAACCATCTTTAAACACCCTTGCATTTAGAATACATATAAATGAATCAAAATGACAACTCTCGGTCCACATAATCATCTAATGTGCACAAGTGGAACCTTAAGAGTTGTAAAGTACCGAAAAACTACTCTTATTCACTCAATATGAACGGAGAATCAAGTTACAGTTGTCGAATGAACGTAATTAGACGTTAAGGATATAACTCAATATGTGATCAATGAATAAAAAGTCAAATCAAGTACAAACTCATTAAACAAAGAGAGTTCTAGCATTGATAGTTCTTGCTTGTTGTAAAAACATGTAATCCTTTGCGGTTTCGCTTATCAAGCCTTTTAAACACAATCCTGTGCTAATTTTAATCAAATCAAACCGTAATGATCAATGAAATCACACTACACAATAATAAAAGGAAAGTTTGAATACACTACTAAAACCAAAACATATAAGGAGGCCACATAAATCAACCTTGAATCGATCAACTTCTTCCAAACTCATACAAAACACTCAATAGCGATCTTTAAACACCCTTGCATTTAGAATACATATAAATGAATCTAAATGACAACTCCCGCTCCACATAATCATCTAATGTGCACCAGTGGAACCTTAATTGTTGTAAAGTACCGAAAAACTACTCTTATTCACTCAATATGAACCAAGAATCAAGTTACAGTTGTCGAATTAACGTTATCAGACGTTAAGGATATAACTCAATGCGTGATCAATGAATAAAAAGTCAAATCAAGCTAACATGACCATGTGAATTAGATTTACATTAATTTCCAACAAAATTATGTGATAATATATTTTTGGATCAAAGTATTCGCGAAAGCTTACAATACAAAATGGGAAAAGAACTACATGTACAAACTCATTAAACAAAGATAGTTCTCGCATGGATAGTTCTTGCTTGTTGTAAAAACATGTAATCCTATGCGGTTTCGCTTATCAAGCCTTTTAAACACAATCCTGTGCTAATTTCAATCAAATCAAACCGTAATGATCAATGAAATCACACTACACGATAATAAAATGAAAGTTCGAATACACTATTAAAACCAATACCAAAACATATAAGGAGACCACATAAATCAACCTTGAATCGATCAACTTCTTCCAAACTCATACAAAACACTCAACAACCATCTTTAAACACCCTTGCATTTAGAATACATATAAATGATTCATAATGACAACTCTCGGTCCACATACTCATCTAATGTGCACCAGTGGAACCTTAATAGTTGTAAAGTACCGAAAAACTACTCTTATTCACTCAATATGAACCGAGAATCAAGCTACACTTGTCGAATGAACGTAATCAGACGTTAAGGATATAACTCAATGTGTGATCAATGAATAAAAAGTCAAATCAAGTACAAACTCATTAAACAAAGATAGTTCTGGCATTGATAGTTCTTGCTTGTTGTAAAAACGTGTAATCCTATGCGGTTTCGCTTATCAAGCCTTTTAAACACAATCCTGTGCTAATTTAATCAAATCAAACCGTAATGATCAATAAAATCACACTACATAATAACAAAAGGAAAGTTTGAATACACTATTAAAACCAAAACCAAAACATATAAGGAGACCACATAAATCAACCTTGAATCGATCAACTTCTTCCAAACTCATACAAAACACTCAACAACCATCTTTAAACACCCTTGCATTTAGAATACATATAAATGAATCAAAATGACAACTCTCGCTCCACATAATCATCTAATGTGCACCAGTGGAACCTTAATAGTTGTAAAGCACCGAAAAATTACTCTTATTCACTCAATATGAACCGAGAATCAAGTTACAGTTGTCGAATGAACGTAATCAGTCGTTAAGGATATAACTCAATGCGTGATCAATGAATAAAAAGTCAAATCAAGCTAACATGACCATGTGAATTAGATTTATTTGAATTTCCAACAAAATTATGTAATAATATATTTGTGGATCAATGTATTCGCGAAATCTTACAATACAAAATGGGAAAAGAACTACGTGTACAAACTCATTAAACAAAGATAGTTCTCGCATGGATTGTTCTTGCATGTTGTAAAAACATGTAATCCTATGCGGTTTAGCTTATCAAGCCTTTTAAACACAAGCCTGTGCTAATTTTAATCAAATCAAACCGTAATGATTAATGTAATCATACTACACAATAATAAAAGGAAAGTTTGAATACACTATTAAAACCAATACCAAAACATATAAGGAAACCACATAAATCAACCTTGAATCGATCAACTTCTTCCAAATTCATACAAAACACTCAACAACCATCTTTAAACACCCTTGCATTTAGAATACATATAAATGAATCAAAATGACAACTCTCGGTCCACATAATCATCTAATGTGCACCAGTGGAACCTTAAGAGTTGTAAAGTACCGAAAAACTACTCTTATTCACTCAATATGAACGGAGAATCAAGTTACAGTTGTCGAATGAACGTAATTAGACGTTAAGGATATAACTCAATGTGTGATCAATGAATAAAAAGTCAAATCAAGTACAAACTCATTAAACAAAGATAGTTCTAGCATTGAAAGTTCTTGCTTGTTGTAAAAACATGTAATGCTTTGCGGTTTCGCTTATCAAGCCTTTTAAACACAATCCTGTGCTAATTTTAATCAAATCAAACCGTAATGATCAATGAAATCACACTACACAATAATAAAAGGAAAGTTTGAATACACTACTAAAACCAAAACATATAAGGAGACCACATAAATCAACCTTGAATCGATCAACTTCTTCCAAACTCATACAAAACACTCAACAACCATCTTTAAACACCCTTGCATTTAGAATACATATAAATGATTCATAATGACAAATCTCGGTCCACATAATCATCTAATGTGCACCAGTGGAACCTTAATAGTTGTAAAGTACCAAAAAACTACTCTTATTCACTCAATATGAACCGAGAATCAAGTTACAGTTGTCGAATGAACGTAAGCAGACGTTAAGGATATAACTCAATGTGTGATCAATGAATAAAAAGTCAAATCAAGTACAAACTCATTAAACAAAGATAGTTCTGGCATTGATAGTTCTTGCTTGTTGTAAAAACGTGTAATCCTATGCGGTTTCGCTTATCAAGCCTTTTAAACACAATCCTGTGCTAATTTAATCAAATCAAACCGTAATGATCAATAAAATCACACTACACAATAACAAAAGGAAAGTTTGAATACACTATTAAAACCAAAACCAAAACATATAAGGAGACCACATAAATCAACCTTCAATCGATCAACTTCTTCCAAACTCATACAAAACACTCAACAACCATCTTTAAACACCCTTGCATTTAGAATACATATAAATGAATCAAAATGACAACTCTCGCTCCACATAATCATCTAATGTGCACTAGTGGAACCTTAATAGTTGTAAAGTACCGAAAAACTACTCTTATTCACTCAATATGAACCGAGAATCAAGTTACAGTTGTCGAATGAACGTAATCAGTCGTTAAGGATATAACTCAATGCGTGATCAATGAATAAAAAGTCAAATCAAGCTAACATGACCATGTGAATTAGATTTATTTGAATTTCCAACAAAATTATGTAATAATATATTTGTGTGTCAATGTATTCGCGAAATCTTACAACACAAAATGGGAAAAGAGCTACGTGTACAAACTCATTAAACAAAGATAGTTCCCGCATGGATTGTTCTTGCATGTTGTAAAAACATGTAATCCTATGCGGTTTCGCTTATCAAGCCTTTTAAACACAATCCTGTGCTAATTTTAATCATATCAAACCGTAATGATCAATGTAATCATACTACACAATAATAAAAGAAAAGTTTGAATACACTATTAAAACCAATACCAAAACATATAAGGAGACCACATAAATCAACCTTGAATCGATCAACTTCTTCCAAACTCATACAAACACTCAACAACCATCTTTAAACACCCTTGCATTTAGAATACATATAAATGAATCAAAATGACAACTCTCGGTCCACATAATCATCTAATGTGCACAAGTGGAACCTTAAGAGTTGTAAAGTACCGAAAAACTACTCTTATTCACTCAATATGAACGGAGAATCAAGTTACAGTTGTCGAATGAACGTAATTAGACGTTAAGGATATAACTCAATATGTGATCAATGAATAAAAAGTCAAATCAAGTACAAACTCATTAAACAAAGAGAGTTCTAGCATTGATAGTTCTTGCTTGTTGTAAAAACATGTAATCCTTTGCGGTTTCGCTTATCAAGCCTTTTAAACACAATCCTGTGCTAATTTTAATCAAATCAAACCGTAATGATCAATGAAATCACACTACACAATAATAAAAGGAAAGTTTGAATACACTACTAAAACCAAAACATATAAGGAGGCCACATAAATCAACCTTGAATCGATCAACTTCTTCCAAACTCATACAAAACACTCAATAGCGATCTTTAAACACCCTTGCATTTAGAATACATATAAATGAATCTAAATGACAACTCCCGCTCCACATAATCATCTAATGTGCACCAGTGGAACCTTAATTGTTGTAAAGTACCGAAAAACTACTCTTATTCACTCAATATGAACCAAGAATCAAGTTACAGTTGTCGAATTAACGTTATCAGACGTTAAGGATATAACTCAATGCGTTATCAATGAATAAAAAGTCAAATCAAGCTAACATGACCATGTGAATTAGATTTACATAAATTTCCAAGAAAATTATGTAATAATATATTTGTGGATCAAAGTATTCGCGAAAGCTTAAAATACAAAATGGGAAAAGAACTACGTGTACAAACTCATTAAACAAAGATAGTTCTCGCATGGATAGTTCTTGCTTGTTGTAAAAACATGTAATCCTATGCGGTTTCGCTTATCAAGCCTTTTAAACACAATCCTGTGCTAATTTTAATCAAATCAAACCGTAATGATCAATGAAATCACACTGCACAATAACAAAAGAAAAGTTTGAATACACTATTAAAACCAAAACCAAAACATATAAGGAGACCACATTAATCAATCTTGAATCGATCAACTTCTTCCAAACTCATACAAAACACTCAACAACCATCTTTAAACACCCTTGCATTTAGAATACATATAAATGAATCAAAATGACAACTCTCGGTCCACATAATCATTTAATGTGCACGAGTGGAACCTTAATAGTTATAAAGTACCGAAAAACTACTCTTATTCACTTAGTATGAACCGAGAATCATGTTACAGTTGTCGAATGAACGTAATCAGACGTTAAGGATATAACTCAATGTGTGACCAATGAATAAAAAGTCAAATCAAGCTAACACGACCAAGTGAATTAGATTTACATGAATTTCCCACAAAATAATGTAATAATATATTTATGGATCAAAGTATTCGTGAAAGCTTACAATACAAAATAGGAAAAGAATTACGTGTACAAACTCATTAAACAAAGATAGTTCTCGCATTGATAGTTCTTGCTTGCTGTAAAAACGTGTAATCCTATGCGGTTTCGCTTATCAAGCCTTTTAAACACAATCCTGTGCTAATTTAATCAAATCAAACCGTAATGATCAATAAAATCACACTACACAATAACAAAAGGAAAGTTTGAATACACTATTAAAACCAAAACCAAAACATATAAGGAGACCACATAAATCAACCTTCAATCGATCAACTTCTTCCAAACTCATACAAAACACTCAACAACCATCTTTAAACACCCTTGCATTTAGAATACATATAAATGAATCAAAATGACAACTCTCGGTCCACATAATCATCTAATGTGCACAAGTGGAACCTTAAGAGTTGTAAAGTACCGAAAAACTACTCTTATTCACTCAATATGAACGGAGAATCAAGTTACAGTTGTCGAATGAACGTAATTAGACGTTAAGGATATAACTCAATATGTGATCAATGAATAAAAAGTCAAATCAAGTACAAACTCATTAAACAAAAAGAGTTCTAGCATTGATAGTTCTTGCTTGTTGTAAAAACATGTAATCCTTTGCGGTTTCGCTTATCAAGCCTTTTAAACACAATCCTGTGCTAATTTTAATCAAATCAAATCGTAATGATCAATGAAATCACACTACACAATAATAAAAGGAAAGTTTGAATACACTACTAAAACCAAAACATATAAGAAGGCCACATAAATCAACCTTGAATCGATCAACTTCTTCCAAACTCATACAAAACACTCAATAGCCATCTTTAAACACCCTTGCATTTAGAATACATATAAATGAATCAAAATGACAACTCCCGCTCCACATAATCATCTAATGTGCACCAGTGGAACCTTAATTGTTGTAAAGTACCGAAAAACTACTCTTATTCACTCAATATGAACCAAGAATCAAGTTACAGTTGTCGATATAACGTTATCAGATGTTAAGGATATAACTCAATGCGTGATCAATGAATAAAAAGTCAAATCAAGCTAACATGACCATGTGAATTAGATTTACATAAATTTCCATGAAAATTATGTAATAATATATTTGTGGATCAAAGTATTCGCGAAAGCTTACAATACAAAATGAAAAGAACTACGTGTACAAACTCATTAAACAAAGATAGTTCTCGCATGGATAGTTCTTGCTTGTTGTAAAAACATGTAATCCTATGCGGTTTCGCTTATCAAGCCTTTTAAACACAATCCTGTGCTAATTTTAATCAAATCAAACCGTAATGATCAATGAAATCACACTGCACAATAACAAAAGAAAAGTTTGAATACACTATTAAAACCAAAACCAAAACATATAAGGAGACCACATTAATCAAGCTTGAATCGATCAACTTCTTCCAAACTCATACAAAACACTCAACAACCATCTTTAAACACCCTTGCATTTAGAATACATATAAATGAATCAAAATGACAACTCTCGGTCCACATAATCATTTAATGTGCACGAGTGGAACCTTAATAGTTGTAAAGTACCGAAAACTACTCTTATTCACTTAGTATGAACCGAGAATCATGTTACAGTTGTCGAATGAACGTAATCAGACGTTAAGGATATAACTCAATGTGTGACCAATGAATAAAAAGTCAAATCAAGCTAACACGACCAAGTGAATTAGATTTACATGAATTTCCCACAAAATAATGTAATAATATATTTATGGATCAAAGTATTCGTGAAAGCTTACAATACAAAATAGGAAAAGAATTACGTGTACAAACTCATTAAACAAAGATAGTTCTCGCATTGATAGTTCTTGCTTGCTGTAAAAACGTGTAATCCTATGCGGTTTCGCTTATCAATCCTTTTAAACACAATCCTGTGCTAATTTAATCAAATCAAACCGTAATGATCAATAAAATCACACTACACAATAACAAAAGGAAAGTTTGAATACACTATTAAAACCAAAACCAAAACATATAGGGAGACCACATAAATCAACCTTCAATCGATCAACTTCTTCCAAACTCATACAAAACACTCAACAACCATCTTTAAACACCCTTGCATTTAGAATACATATAAATGAATCAAAATGACAACTCTCGGTCCACATAATCATCTAATGTGCACAAGTGGAACCTTAAGAGTTGTAAAGTACCGAAAAACTACTCTTATTCACTCAATATGAACGGAGAATCAAGTTACAGTTGTCGAATGAACGTAATTAGACGTTAAGGATATAACTCAATATGTGATCAATGAATAAAAAGTCAAATCAAGTACAAACTCATTAAACAAAGAGAGTTCTAGCATTGATAGTTCTTGCTTGTTGTAAAAACATGTAATCCTTTGCGGTTTCGCTTATCAAGCCTTTTAAACACAATCCTGTGCTAATTTTAATCAAATCAAATCGTAATGATCAATGAAATCACACTACACAATAATAAAAGGAAAGTTTGAATACACTACTAAAACCAAAACATATAAGAAGGCCACATAAATCAACCTTGAATCGATCAACTTCTTCCAAACTCATACAAAACACTCAATAGCCATCTTTAAACACCCTTGCATTTAGAATACATATAAATGAATCAAAATGACAACTCCCGCTCCACATAATCATCTAATGTGCACCAGTGGAACCTTAATTGTTGTAAAGTACCGAAAAACTACTCTTATTCACTCAATATGAACCAAGAATCAAGTTACAGTTGTCGATATAACGTTATCAGATGTTAAGGATATAACTCAATGCGTGATCAATGAATAAAAAGTCAAATCAAGCTAACATGACCATGTGAATTAGATTTACATAAATTTCCAAGAAAATTATGTAATAATATATTTGTGGATCAAAGTATTCGCGAAAGCTTACAATACAAAATGGGAAAAGAACTACGTGTACAAACTCATTAAACAAAGATAGTTCTCGCATGGACAGTTCTTGCTTGTTGTAAAAACATGTAATCCTATGCGGTTTCGCTTATCAAGCCTTTTAAACACAATCCTGTGCTAATTTTAATCAAATCAAACCGTAATGATCAATGAAATCACACTGCACAATAACAAAAGAAAAGTTTGAATACACTATTAAAACCAAAACCAAAACATATAAGGAGACCACATTAATCAAGCTTGAATCGATCAACTTCTTCCAAACTCATACAAAACACTCAACAACCATCTTTAAACACCCTTGCATTTAGAATACATATAAATGAATCAAAATGACAACTCTCGGTCCACATAATCATTTAATGTGCACGAGTGGAACCTTAATAGTTGTAAAGTACCGAAAACTACTCTTATTCACTTAGTATGAACCGAGAATCATGTTACAGTTGTCGAATGAACGTAATCAGACGTTAAGGATATAACTCAATGTGTGACCAATGAATAAAAAGTCAAATCAAGCTAACACGACCAAGTGAATTAGATTTACATGAATTTCCCACAAAATAATGTAATAATATATTTATGGATCAAAGTATTCGTGAAAGCTTACAATACAAAATAGGAAAAGAATTACGTGTACAAACTCATTAAACAAAGATAGTTCTCGCATTGATAGTTCTTGCTTGCTGTAAAAACGTGTAATCCTATGCGGTTTCGCTTATCAATCCTTTTAAACACAATCCTGTGCTAATTTAATCAAATCAAACCGTAATGATCAATAAAATCACACTACACAATAACAAAAGGAAAGTTTGAATACACTATTAAAACCAAAACCAAAACATATAGGGAGACCACATAAATCAACCTTCAATCGATCAACTTCTTCCAAACTCATACAAAACACTCAACAACCATCTTTAAACACCCTTGCATTTAGAATACATATAAATGAATCAAAATGACAACTCTCGGTCCACATAATCATCTAATGTGCACAAGTGGAACCTTAAGAGTTGTAAAGTACCGAAAAACTACTCTTATTCACTCAATATGAACGGAGAATCAAGTTACAGTTGTCGAATGAACGTAATTAGACGTTAAGGATATAACTCAATATGTGATCAATGAATAAAAAGTCAAATCAAGTACAAACTCATTAAACAAAGAGAGTTCTAGCATTGATAGTTCTTGCTTGTTGTAAAAACATGTAATCCTTTGCGGTTTCGCTTATCAAGCCTTTTAAACACAATCCTGTGCTAATTTTAATCAAATCAAATCGTAATGATCAATGAAATCACACTACACAATAATAAAAGGAAAGTTTGAATACACTACTAAAACCAAAACATATAAGAAGGCCACATAAATCAACCTTGAATCGATCAACTTCTTCCAAACTCATACAAAACACTCAATAGCCATCTTTAAACACCCTTGCATTTAGAATACATATAAATGAATCAAAATGACAACTCCCGCTCCACATAATCATCTAATGTGCACCAGTGGAACCTTAATTGTTGTAAAGTACCGAAAAACTACTCTTATTCACTCAATATGAACCAAGAATCAAGTTACAGTTGTCGATATAACGTTATCAGATGTTAAGGATATAACTCAATGCGTGATCAATGAATAAAAAGTCAAATCAAGCTAACATGACCATGTGAATTAGATTTACATAAATTTCCAAGAAAATTATGTAATAATATATTTGTGGATCAAAGTATTCGCGAAAGCTTACAATACAAAATGGGAAAAGAACTACGTGTACAAACTCATTAAACAAAGATAGTTCTCGCATGGACAGTTCTTGCTTGTTGTAAAAACATGTAATCCTATGCGGTTTCGCTTATCAAGCCTTTTAAACACAATCCTGTGCTAATTTTAATCAAATCAAACCGTAATGATCAATGAAATCACACTGCACAATAACAAAAGAAAAGTTTGAATACACTATTAAAACCAAAACCAAAACATATAAGGAGACCACATTAATCAAGCTTGAATCGATCAACTTCTTCCAAACTCATACAAAACACTCAACAACCATCTTTAAACACCCTTGCATTTAGAATACATATAAATGAATCAAAATGACAACTCTCGGTCCACATAATCATTTAATGTGCACGAGTGGAACCTTAATAGTTGTAAAGTACCGAAAACTACTCTTATTCACTTAGTATGAACCGAGAATCATGTTACAGTTGTCGAATGAACGTAATCAGACGTTAAGGATATAACTCAATGTGTGACCAATGAATAAAAAGTCAAATCAAGCTAACACGACCAAGTGAATTAGATTTACATGAATTTCCCACAAAATAATGTAATAATATATTTATGGATCAAAGTATTCGTGAAAGCTTACAATACAAAATAGGATAAGAATTACGTGTACAAACTCATTAAACAAAGATAGTTCTCGCATTGATAGTTCTTGCTTGCTGTAAAAACGTGTAATCCTATGCGGTTTCGCTTATCAATCCTTTTAAACACAATCCTGTGCTAATTTAATCAAATCAAACCGTAATGATCAATAAAATCACACTACACAATAACAAAAGGAAAGTTTGAATACACTATTAAAACCAAAACCAAAACATATAGGGAGACCACATAAATCAACCTTCAATCGATCAACTTCTTCCAAACTCATACAAAACACTCAACAACCATCTTTAAACACCCTTGCATTTAGAATACATATAAATGAATCAAAATGACAACTCTCGGTCCACATAATCATCTAATGTGCACAAGTGGAACCTTAAGAGTTGTAAAGTACCGAAAAACTACTCTTATTCACTCAATATGAACGGAGAATCAAGTTACAGTTGTCGAATGAACGTAATTAGACGTTAAGGATATAACTCAATATGTGATCAATGAATAAAAAGTCAAATCAAGTACAAACTCATTAAACAAAGAGAGTTCTAGCATTGATAGTTCTTGCTTGTTGTAAAAACATGTAATCCTTTGCGGTTTCGCTTATCAAGCCTTTTAAACACAATCCTGTGCTAATTTTAATCAAATCAAATCGTAATGATCAATGAAATCACACTACACAATAATAAAAGGAAAGTTTGAATACACTACTAAAACCAAAACATATAAGAAGGCCACATAAATCAACCTTGAATCGATCAACTTCTTCCAAACTCATACAAAACACTCAATAGCCATCTTTAAACACCCTTGCATTTAGAATACATATAAATGAATCAAAATGACAACTCCCGCTCCACATAATCATCTAATGTGCACCAGTGGAACCTTAATTGTTGTAAAGTACCGAAAAACTACTCTTATTCACTCAATATGAACCAAGAATCAAGTTACAGTTGTCGATATAACGTTATCAGATGTTAAGGATATAACTCAATGCGTGATCAATGAATAAAAAGTCAAATCAAGCTAACATGACCATGTGAATTAGATTTACATAAATTTCCATGAAAATTATGTAATAATATATTTGTGGATCAAAGTATTCGCGAAAGCTTACAATACAAAATGAAAAGAACTACGTGTACAAACTCATTAAACAAAGATAGTTCTCGCATGGATAGTTCTTGCTTGTTGTAAAAACATGTAATCCTATGCGGTTTCGCTTATCAAGCCTTTTAAACACAATCCTGTGCTAATTTTAATCAAATCAAACCGTAATGATCAATGAAATCACACTGCACAATAACAAAAGAAAAGTTTGAATACACTATTAAAACCAAAACCAAAACATATAAGGAGACCACATTAATAAAGCTTGAATCGATCAACTTCTTCCAAACTCATACAAAACACTCAACAACCATCTTTAAACACCCTTGCATTTAGAATACATATAAATGAATCAAAATGACAACTCTCGGTCCACATAATCATTTAATGTGCACGAGTGGAACCTTAATAGTTGTAAAGTACCGAAAACTACTCTTATTCACTTAGTATGAACCGAGAATCATGTTACAGTTGTCGAATGAACGTAATCAGACGTTAAGGATATAACTCAATGTGTGACCAATGAATAAAAAGTCAAATCAAGCTAACACGACCAAGTGAATTAGATTTACATGAATTTCCCACAAAATAATGTAATAATATATTTATGGATCAAAGTATTCGTGAAAGCTTACAATACAAAATAGGAAAAGAATTACGTGTACAAACTCATTAAACAAAGATAGTTCTCGCATTGATAGTTCTTGCTTGCTGTAAAAACGTGTAATCCTATGCGGTTTCGCTTATCAATCCTTTTAAACACAATCCTGTGCTAATTTAATCAAATCAAACCGTAATGATCAATAAAATCACACTACACAATAACAAAAGGAAAGTTTGAATACACTATTAAAACCAAAACCAAAACATATAGGGAGACCACATAAATCAACCTTCAATCGATCAACTTCTTCCAAACTCATACAAAACACTCAACAACCATCTTTAAACACCCTTGCATTTAGAATACATATAAATGAATCAAAATGACAACTCTCGGTCCACATAATCATCTAATGTGCACAAGTGGAACCTTAAGAGTTGTAAAGTACCGAAAAACTACTCTTATTCACTCAATATGAACGGAGAATCAAGTTACAGTTGTCGAATGAACGTAATTAGACGTTAAGGATATAACTCAATATGTGATCAATGAATAAAAAGTCAAATCAAGTACAAACTCATTAAACAAAGAGAGTTCTAGCATTGATAGTTCTTGCTTGTTGTAAAAACATGTAATCCTTTGCGGTTTCGCTTATCAAGCCTTTTAAACACAATCCTGTGCTAATTTTAATCAAATCAAATCGTAATGATCAATGAAATCACACTACACAATAATAAAAGGAAAGTTTGAATACACTACTAAAACCAAAACATATAAGAAGGCCACATAAATCAACCTTGAATCGATCAACTTCTTCCAAACTCATACAAAACACTCAATAGCCATCTTTAAACACCCTTGCATTTAGAATACATATAAATGAATCAAAATGACAACTCCCGCTCCACATAATCATCTAATGTGCACCAGTGGAACCTTAATTGTTGTAAAGTACCGAAAAACTACTCTTATTCACTCAATATGAACCAAGAATCAAGTTACAGTTGTCGATATAACGTTATCAGATGTTAAGGATATAACTCAATGCGTGATCAATGAATAAAAAGTCAAATCAAGCTAACATGACCATGTGAATTAGATTTACATAAATTTCCAAGAAAATTATGTAATAATATATTTGTGGATCAAAGTATTCGCGAAAGCTTACAATACAAAATGGGAAAAGAACTACGTGTACAAACTCATTAAACAAAGATAGTTCTCGCATGGACAGTTCTTGCTTGTTGTAAAAACATGTAATCCTATGCGGTTTCGCTTATCAAGCCTTTTAAACACAATCCTGTGCTAATTTTAATCAAATCAAACCGTAATGATCAATGAAATCACACTGCACAATAACAAAAGAAAAGTTTGAATACACTATTAAAACCAAAACCAAAACATATAAGGAGACCACATTAATCAAGCTTGAATCGATCAACTTCTTCCAAACTCATACAAAACACTCAACAACCATCTTTAAACACCCTTGCATTTAGAATACATATAAATGAATCAAAATGACAACTCTCGGTCCACATAATCATTTAATGTGCACGAGTGGAACCTTAATAGTTGTAAAGTACCGAAAACTACTCTTATTCACTTAGTATGAACCGAGAATCATGTTACAGTTGTCGAATGAACGTAATCAGACGTTAAGGATATAACTCAATGTGTGACCAATGAATAAAAAGTCAAATCAAGCTAACACGACCAAGTGAATTAGATTTACATGAATTTCCCACAAAATAATGTAATAATATATTTATGGATCAAAGTATTCGTGAAAGCTTACAATACAAAATAGGAAAAGAATTACGTGTACAAACTCATTAAACAAAGATAGTTCTCGCATTGATAGTTCTTGCTTGCTGTAAAAACGTGTAATCCTATGCGGTTTCGCTTATCAATCCTTTTAAACACAATCCTGTGCTAATTTAATCAAATCAAACCGTAATGATCAATAAAATCACACTACACAATAACAAAAGGAAAGTTTGAATACACTATTAAAACCAAAACCAAAACATATAGGGAGACCACATAAATCAACCTTCAATCGATCAACTTCTTCCAAACTCATACAAAACACTCAACAACCATCTTTAAACACCCTTGCATTTAGAATACATATAAATGAATCAAAATGACAACTCTCGGTCCACATAATCATCTAATGTGCACAAGTGGAACCTTAAGAGTTGTAAAGTACCGAAAAACTACTCTTATTCACTCAATATGAACGGAGAATCAAGTTACAGTTGTCGAATGAACGTAATTAGACGTTAAGGATATAACTCAATATGTGATCAATGAATAAAAAGTCAAATCAAGTACAAACTCCTTAAACAAAGAGAGTTCTAGCATTGATAGTTCTTGCTTGTTGTAAAAACATGTAATCCTTTGCGGTTTCGCTTATCAAGCCTTTTAAACACAATCCTGTGCTAATTTTAATCAAATCAAATCGTAATGATCAATGAAATCACACTACACAATAATAAAAGGAAAGTTTGAATACACTACTAAAACCAAAACATATAAGAAGGCCACATAAATCAACCTTGAATCGATCAACTTCTTCCAAACTCATACAAAACACTCAATAGCCATCTTTAAACACCCTTGCATTTAGAATACATATAAATGAATCAAAATGACAACTCCCGCTCCACATAATCATCTAATGTGCACCAGTGGAACCTTAATTGTTGTAAAGTACCGAAAAACTACTCTTATTCACTCAATATGAACCAAGAATCAAGTTACAGTTGTCGAATTAACGTTATCAGACGTTAAGGATATAACTCAATGCGTGATCAATGAATAAAAAGTCAAATCAAGCTAACATGACCATGTGAATTGGATTTACATAAATTTCCAAGAAAATTATGTAATAATATATTTGTGGATCAAAGTATTCGCGAAAGCTTACAATACAAAATGGGAAAAGAACTACGTGTACAAACTCATTAAACAAAGATAGTTCTCGCATGGATAGTTCTTGCTTGTTGTAAAAACATGTAATCCTATGCGGTTTCGCTTATCAAGTCTTTTAAACACAATCCTGTGCTAAATTTAATCAAATCAAACCGTAATGATCAATGAAATCACACTGCATAATAACAAAAGAAAAGTTTGAATACACTATTAAAACCAAAACCAAAACATATAAGGAGACCACATTAATCAAGCTTGAATTGATCAACTTCTTCCAAACTCATACAAAACACTCAACAACCATCTTTAAACACCCTTGCATTTAGAATACATATAAATGAATCAAAATGACAACTCTCGGTCCACATAATCATTTAATGTGCACGAGTGGAACCTTAATAGTTGTAAAGTATCGAAAAACTACTCTTATTCACTTAGTATGAACCGAGAATCATGTTACAGTTGTCGAATGAACGTAATCAGATGTTAAGGATATAACTCAATGTGTGATCAATGAATAAAAAGTCAAATCAAGCTAACACGACCAGGTGAATTATATTTACATGAATTTTCAACAAAATTATGTAATAATATATTTGTGGATCAAAGTATTCGTGAAAGCTTACAATACAAAATAGGAAAAGAACTACGTGTACAAACTCATTAAACAAAGATAGTTCTCGCATGGATAGTTATTGCTTGCTGTAAAAACGTGTAATCCTGTGCGGTTTCGCTTATCAAGCCTTTTAAGCACAATCCTGTGCTAAAATTAATCAAATCAAACCGTAATGATCAATGAAATCACACTACATAATAATAAAAGGAAAGTTTGAATACACAATTAAAACCAATACCAAAACATATAAGGAGACCACATAAATCAACCTTGAATCGATCAACCTCTTCCAAACTCATACAAAACACTCAACAGCCATCTTTAAACACCCTTGCATTTAGAATACATATAAATGAATCAAAATGACAACTCTCGCTCCACATAATCATCTAATGTGCACCAGTGGAACCTTAATAGTTGTAAAGTACCCAAAAACTACTCTTATTCACTCAATATGAACCGAGAATCAAGTTACAGTTGTCGAATGAACGTAATTAGACGTTAAGGATATAACTCAATGCGTGATCAATGAATAAAAAGTCAAATCAGGCTAACATGACCATGTGAATTAGATTTACATTAATTTCCAACAAAATTATGTAATAATATATTTGTGGATCAAAGTATTCGCGAAAGCTTACAATAGAAAATGGGAAAAGAACTACGTGTGCAAATTCATTAAACAAAGATAGTTCTCGCATGGATAGTTCTTGCTTGGTGTAAAAACATGTAATCCTATGCGGTTGCGCTTATCAAGCATTTTAAACACAATCCTGTGCTAATTTTAATCAAATTAAACCGTAATGATCAATGAAGTCACACTACACAATAACAAAAGAAAAGTTTGAATACACTATTAAAACCAAAACCAAAACATATAAGGAGACCCTATTAATCAACCTTGAATAGATCAACTTCTTCCAAACTCATACAAAAAACTCAACAACCATCTTTAAACACCCTTGCATTTAGAATACATATAAATGAATCAAAATGACAACTCTCGGTCCACATAATCATTTAATGTGCACGAGTGGAACCTTAATAGTTGTAAAGTACCGAAAAACTACTCTTATTCACTCAGTATGAACCAAGAATCATGCTACAGTTGTCGAATGAACGTAATCAGACGTTAAGGATATAACTCAATGTGTGACCAATGAATAAAAAGTCAAATCAAGCTAACACGACCAAGTGAATTAGATTTACATGAATTTCCCACAAAATTATGTAATAATATATTTATGGATCAAAGTATTCGTGAAAGCTTACAATACAAAATAGGAAAAGAATTACGTGTACAAACTCATTAAACAAAGATAGTTCTCGCATGGATAGTTCTTGCTTGCTGTAAAAACGTGTAATCCTATGCGGTTTCGCTTATCAAGCCTGTTAAACACAATCCTGTGCTAATTTTAATCAAATCAAACCCTAATGATCAATGAAATCATACTACACAATAACAAAAGAAAAGTTTGAATACACTATTAAAACCAAAATCAAAACATATAAGGAGACCACATTAATCAACCTTGAATCGATCAACTTCTTCCAAACTCATACAAAACACTCAACAACCATCTTTAAACACCCTTGCATTTAGAATACATATAAATGAATCAAAATGACAACTCTCGGTCTACATAATCATTTAATGTGCACGAGTGGAACCTTAATAGTTGTAAAGTACCGAAAAACTTCTCTTATTCACTCAATATAAACCGAGAATCATGTTACAGTTGTCGAATGAACGTAATCAGACGTTAAGGATATAACTCAATGTGTGATCAATGAATAAAAAGTCAAATCAAGCTAACACGACCAGGTGAATTAGATTTACATGAATTTCCAACAAAATTATGTAATAATATATTTGTGGATCAAAGTATTCGCGAAAGCTTACAATACAAAATGGGAAAAGAACTACGTGTACAAACTCATTAAACAAAGATAGTTCTCGCATGGATAGTTCTTGCTTGGTGTAAAAACATGTAATCCTATGCGGTTGCGCTTATCAAGCCTATTAAACACAATCCTGTGCTAATTTTAATCAAATTAAACCGCAATGATCAATGAAGTCACACTACACAATAACAAAAGAAAAGTTTGAATACACTATTAAAACCAAAACCAAAACATATAAGGAGACCCCATTAATCAACCTTGAATACATCAACTTCTTCCAAACTCATACAAAACACTCAACAACCATCTTTAAACACCCTTGCATTTAGAATACATATAAATGAATAAAATGACAACTCTCAGTCCACATAATTATTTAATGTGCACGAGTGGAACCTTAGTAGTTGTAAAGTACCGAAATACTACTCTTATTCACTCAATATGAACCGAGAATCAAGTTACAGTTGTCGAATGAACGTAATCAGACGTTAAGGATATAACTCAATGTGTGATCAATGTATAAAAAGTCAAATCAAGTAAAAACTCATTAAACAAAGATAGTTCTGGCATTGATAGTTCTTTCTTGTTGTAAAAACATGTAATCTTATGCGGTTTCGCTTATCAAGCCTTTTAAACACAATTCTGTGCTAATTTTAATCAAATCAAACCGTAGTGATCAATGAAATCACACTACACAACAATAAAAGGAAAGTTTTAATACGCTATTAAAACCAAAACCAAAACATATAAGGAGACCACATAAATCAACCTTGAATCGATCAGCTTCTTCCAAACTCATACAAACACTCAACAACCATCTTTAAACACCCTTGCATTTAGAATACATATAAATGAATCAAAATGACAACTCTCGGTCCACATAATCATCTAATGTGCACCAGTGGAACCTTAATAGTTGTAAAGTACCGAAAAACTACTCTATTCACTCAATATGAACCGAGAATCAAGTTACAGTTCTCGAATGAACGTAATCAGACGTTAAGGATATAACTCAATGCGTGATCAATGAATAAAAAGTCAAATCAAGTTAACACGACCAAGTGAATTAGATTTACATAAATTTCCAACAAAATTATGTAATAATATATTTGTGGATCAAAGTATTCGCGAAAGCTTACAATACAAAATGGGAAAAGAACAACGTGTACAAACTCATTAAACAAAGATAGTTCTCGCATGGATGGTTCTTGCTTGTTGTAAAAACATGTAATCTTATGCGGTTTCGCTTATCAAGCCTTTTAAACACAATCCTGTGCTAATTTTAATCAAATCAAACCGTAATGATCAATGAAATCACACTACACAATAATAAAAGGAAAGTTTGAATACACTATTAAAACCAATACCAAAACATATAAGGAGACGACATAAATCAACCTTGAATCGATCAACTTCTTCCAAACTCATAACAACACTCAACAACCATCTTTAAACACCCTTGCATTTAGAATACATATAAATGAATCAAAATGACAACTCACGGTCCACATAATCATCTAATGTGCACCAGTGGAACCTTAATAGTTGTAAAGTACCGAAAAACTACTCTTATTCACTCAATATGAACCGAGAATCAAGTTACAGTTGTCGAATGAACGTAATCAGACGTTAAGGATATAACTCAATGCGTGATCAATGAATAAAAAATCAAATCAAGCTAACACAACCAAGTGAATTATATTTACATGAATTTTCAACAAAATTATGTAATAATATATTTGTGGATCTAAGTATTCGCGAAAGCTTACAATACAAAATGGGAAAAGAACTACGTGCACAAACTCAATGTGTGATCAATGTATAAAAAGTCAAATCAAGTACAAACTCATTAAACAAAGATAGTTCTGGCATTGATAGTTCTTTCTTGTTGTAAAAACATGTAATCCTATGCGGTTTCGCTTATCAAGCCTTTTAAACACAATTCTGTGCTAATTTTAATCAAATCAAACCGTAGTGATCAATGAAATCACACTACACAACAATAAAAGGAAAGTTTGAATACGCTATTAAAACCAAAACCAAAACATATAAGGAGACCACATAAATCAACCTTGAATCGATCAACTTCTTCCAAACTCATACAAAACACTCAACAACCATCTTTAAACACCCTTGCATTTAGAATACATATAAATGAATCAAAATGACAACTCTCGGTCCACATAATCATCTAATGTGCACCAGTGGAACCTTAATAGTTGTAAAGTACCCAAAAACTACTCTTATTCACTCTATATGAACCGAGAATCAAGTTACAGTTCTCGATTGAACGTAATCAGACGTTAAGGATATAACTCAATGCGTGATCAATGAATAAAAAGTCAAATCAAGTTAACACGACCAAGTGAATTAGATTTACATGAATTTCCAACAAAATTATGTAATAATATATTTGTAGATCAAAGTAATCGTGAAAGCTTACAATACAAAATGAGAAAAGAACTACGTGTACAAACTCATTAAACAAAGATAGTTCTCGCATGGATGGTTCTTGCTTGTTGAAAAACATGTAATCTTATGCGGTTTCGCTTATCAAGCCTTTTAAACACAATCCAGTGCTAATTTTAATCAAATCAAACCGTAATGATCAATGAAATCACACTACACAATAATAAAAGGAAAGTTTGAATACACTATTAAAACCAATACCAAAACATATAAGGAGACCACATAAATCAATCTTGAATCGATTAACTTCTTCCAAACTCATACAAAACACTCAACAACCATCTTTAAACACCCTTGCATTTAGAATACATATAAATGAATCAAAATGACAACTCTCGGTCCACATAATCATCTAATGTGCACCAGTGGAACCTTAATAGTTGTAAAAGTACCGAAAAACTACTCTTATTCACTCAATATGAACCGAGAATCAAGTTACAGTTGTCGAATGAACGTAATCAGACGTTAAACAATGTATAAAAAGTCAAATCAAGTACAAACTCATTAAACAAAGATAGTTCTGGCATTGATAGTTCTTGCTTGTTGTAAAAACATGTAATCTTATGCGGTTTCGCTTATCAAGCCTTTTAAACACAATTCTGTGCTAATTTTAATCAAATCAAACCGTAGTGATCAATGAAATCACACTACACAACAATAAAAGGAAAGTTTTAATACGCTATTAAAACCAAAACCAAAACATATAAGGAGACCACATAAATCAACCTTGAATCGATCAGCTTCTTCCAAACTCATACAAACACTCAACAACCATCTTTAAACACCCTTGCATTTAGAATACATATAAATGAATCAAAATGACAACTCTCGGTCCACATAATCATCTAATGTGCACCAGTGGAACCTTAATAGTTGTAAAGTACCGAAAAACTACTCTATTCACTCAATATGAACCGAGAATCAAGTTACAGTTCTCGAATGAACGTAATCAGACGTTAAGGATATAACTCAATACGTGATCAATGAATAAAAAGTCAAATCAAGTTAACACGACCAAGTGAATTAGATTTACATAAATTTCCAACAAAATTATGTAATAATATATTTGTGGATCAAAGTATTCGCGAAAGCTTACAATACAAAATGGGAAAAGAACAACGTGTACAAACTCATTAAACAAAGATAGTTCTCGCATGGATGGTTCTTGCTTGTTGTAAAAACATGTAATCTTATGCGGTTTCGCTTATCAAGCCTTTTAAACACAATCCTGTGCTAATTTTAATCAAATCAAACCGTAATGATCAATGAAATCACACTACACAATAATAAAAGGAAAGTTTGAATACACTATTAAAACCAATACCAAAACATATAAGGAGACGACATAAATCAACCTTGAATCGATCAACTTCTTCCAAACTCATAACAACACTCAACAACCATCTTTAAACACCCTTGCATTTAGAATACATATAAATGAATCAAAATGACAACTCACGGTCCACATAATCATCTAATGTGCACCAGTGGAACCTTAATAGTTGTAAAGTACCGAAAAACTACTCTTATTCACTCAATATGAACCGAGAATCAAGTTACAGTTGTCGAATGAACGTAATCAGACGTTAAGGATATAACTCAATGCGTGATCAATGAATAAAAAATCAAATCAAGCTAACACAACCAAGTGAATTATATTTACATGAATTTTCAACAAAATTATGTAATAATATATTTGTGGATCTAAGTATTCGCGAAAGCTTACAATACAAAATGGGAAAAGAACTACGTGCACAAACTCAATGTGTGATCAATGTATAAAAAGTCAAATCAAGTACAAACTCATTAAACAAAGATAGTTCTGGCATTGATAGTTCTTTCTTGTTGTAAAAACATGTAATCCTATGCGGTTTCGCTTATCAAGCCTTTTAAACACAATTCTGTGCTAATTTTAATCAAATCAAACCGTAGTGATCAATGAAATCACACTACACAACAATAAAAGGAAAGTTTGAATACGCTATTAAAACCAAAACCAAAACATATAAGGAGACCACATAAATCAACCTTGAATCGATCAACTTCTTCCAAACTCATACAAAACACTCAACAACCATCTTTAAACACCCTTGCATTTAGAATACATATAAATGAATCAAAATGACAACTCTCGGTCCACATAATCATCTAATGTGCACCAGTGGAACCTTAATAGTTGTAAAGTACCCAAAAACTACTCTTATTCACTCTATATGAACCGAGAATCAAGTTACAGTTCTCGATTGAACGTAATCAGACGTTAAGGATATAACTCAATGCGTGATCAATGAATAAAAAGTCAAATCAAGTTAACACGACCAAGTGAATTAGATTTACATGAATTTCCAACAAAATTATGTAATAATATATTTGTAGATCAAAGTAATCGTGAAAGCTTACAATACAAAATGAGAAAAAAACTACGTGTACAAACTCATTAAACAAAGATAGTTCTCGCATGGATGGTTCTTGCTTGTTGAAAAACATGTAATCTTATGCGGTTTCGCTTATCAAGCCTTTTAAACACAATCCAGTGCTAATTTTAATCAAATCAAACCGTAATGATCAATGAAATCACACTACACAATAATAAAAGGAAAGTTTGAATACACTATTAAAACCAATACCAAAACATATAAGGAGACCACATAAATCAATCTTGAATCGATTAACTTCTTCCAAACTCATACAAAACACTCAACAACCATCTTTAAACACCCTTGCATTTAGAATACATATAAATGAATCAAAATGACAACTCTCGGTCCACATAATCATCTAATGTGCACCAGTGGAACCTTAATAGTTGTAAAAGTACCGAAAAACTACTCTTATTCACTCAATATGAACCGAGAATCAAGTTACAGTTGTCGAATGAACGTAATCAGACGTTAAACAATGTATAAAAAGTCAAATCAAGTACAAACTCATTAAACAAAGATAGTTCTGGCATTGATAGTTCTTGCTTGTTGTAAAAACATGTAATCCTATGCGGTTTCGCTTATCAAGCCTTTTAAACACAATTCTGTGCTAATTTTAATCAAATCAAACCGTAGTGATCAATGAAATCACACTACACAACAATAAAAGGAAAGTTTGAATATGGTATTAAAACCAAAACCAAAACATATAAGGAGACCACATAAATCAACCTTGAATCGATCAACTTCTTCCAAACTCATACAAAACACTCAACAACCATCTTTAAACACCCTTGCATTTAGAATACATATAAATGAATCAACATGACAACTCTCGGTCCACATAATCATCTAATGTGCACCAGTGGAACCTTAATAGTTGTAAAGTACCGAAAAACTACTCTTATTCACTCAATATGAACCGAGAATCAAGTTACAGTTGTCGAATGAACGTAATTAGACGTTAAGGATATAACTCAATGCATGATCAATGAATAAAAAGTCAAATCAAGTTAACACGACCAACTGAATTAGATTTACATGAATTTCCAACAAAATTATGTAATAATATATTTGTGGATCAAAGTATTCGCGAAAGCTTACAATACAAAATGGGAAAAGAACTACGTGTACAAACTCATTAAACAAAGATAGTTCTCGCATGGATGGTTCTTGCTTGTTGTAAAAACATGTAATCTTATGCGGTTTCGCTTATGAAGCCTTTTAAACACAATCCTGTGCTAATTTTAATCAAATCAAACCGTAATGATCAATGAAATCACACTACATAATAATAATAGGAAAGTTTGAATACACTATTAAAACAAATACCAAAACATATAAGGAGATGACATAAATCAACCTTGAATCGATCAACTTCTTCCAAACTCATAACAACACTCAACAACCATCTTTAAACACCCTTGCATTTAGAATACATATAAATGAATCAAAATGACAACACACGGTCCACATAATCATCTAATGTGCACCAGTGGAACCTTAATAGTTGTAAAGAACCGAAAAACTACTCTTATTCACTCAATATGAACCGAGAATCAAGTTACAGTTGTCGAATGAACGTAATCAGACGTTAAGTATATAACTCAATGCGTGATCAATGAATAAAAAATCAAATCAAGCTAACACAACCAAGTGAATTATATTTACATGAATTTTCAACAAAATTATGTAATAATATATTTGTGGATCTAAGTATTCGCGAAAGCTTACAATACAAAATGGGAAAAGAACTACGTGCACAAACTCAATGTGTGATCAATGTATAAAAAGTCAAATCAAGTACAAACTCATTAAACAAAGATAGTTCTGGCATTGATAGTTCTTTCTTGTTGTAAAAACATGTAATCCTATACGGTTTCGCTTATCAAGCCTTTTAAACACAATTCTGTGCTAATTTTAATCAAATCAAACTATAGTGATCAATAAATCACACTACACAACAATAAAAGGAAAGTTTGAATACGCTATTAAAACCAAAACCAAAACATATAAGGAGACCACATAAATCAACCTTGAATCGATCAACTTCTTCCAAACTCATACAAAACACTCAACAACCATCTTTAAACACCCTTGCATTTAGAATACATATAAATGAATCAAAATGACAACTCTCGGTCCACATAATCATCTAATGTGCACCAGTGGAACCTTAATAGTTGTAAAGTACCGAAAAACTACTCTTATTCACTCTATACGAACCGAGAATCAAGTTACAGTTCTCGATTGAACGTAATCAGACGTTAAGGATATAACTCAATGCGTGATCAATGAATAAAAAGTCAAATCAAGTTAACACGACCAAGTGAATTAGATTTACATGAATTTCCAACAAAATTATGTAATAATATATTTGTAGATCAAAGTAATCGCGAAAGCTTACAATACAAAATGAGAAAAGAACTACGTGTACAAACTCATTAAACAAAGATAGTTCTCGCATGGATGGTTCTTGCTTGTTGAAAAGCATGTAATCTTATGCGGTTTCGCTTATCAAGCCTTTTAAACACAATCCTGTGCTAATTTTAATCAAATCAAACCGTAATGATCAATGAAATCACACTACACAATAATAAAAGGAAAGTTTGAATACACTATTAAAACCAATACCAAAACATATAAGGAGACCACATAAATCAATCTTGAATCAATTAACTTCTTCCAAACTCATACAAAACACTCAACAACCATCTTTAAACACCCTTGCATTTAGAATACATATAAATGAATCAAAATGACAACTCTCGATCCACATAATCATCTAATGTGCACCAGTGGAACCTTAATAGTTGTAAAAGTACCGAAAAACTACTCTTATTCACTCAATATGAACCGAGAATCAAGTTACAGTTGTCGAATGAACGTAATCAGACGTTAAACAATGTATAAAAAGTCAAATCAAGTACAAACTCATTAAACAAAGATAGTTCTGGCATTGATAGTTCTTGCTTGTTGTAAAAACATGTAATCCTATGCGGTTTCGCTTATCAAGCCTTTTAAACACAATTCTGTGCTAATTTTAATCAAATCAAACCGTAGTGATCAATGAAATCACACTACACAACAATAAAAGGAAAGTTTGAATATGGTATTAAAACCAAAACCAAAACATATAAGGAGACCACATAAATCAACCTTGAATCGATCAACTTCTTCCAAACTCATACAAAACACTCAACAACCATCTTTAAACACCCTTGCATTTAGAATACATATAAATGAATCAACATGACAACTCTCGGTCCACATAATCATCTAATGTGCACCAGTGGAACCTTAATAGTTGTAAAGTACCGAAAAACTACTCTTATTCACTCAATATGAACCGAGAATCAAGTTACAGTTGTCGAATGAACGCAATTAGACGTTAAGGATATAACTCAATGCATGATCAATGAATAAAAAGTCAAATCAAGTTAACACGACCAACTGAATTAGATTTACATGAATTTCCAACAAAATTATGTAATAATATATTTGTGGATCAAAGTATTCGCGAAAGCTTACAATACAAAATGAGAAAAGAACTACGTGTACAAACTCATTAAACAAAGATAGTTCTCGCATGGATGGTTCTTGCTTGTTGTAAAAACATGTAATCTTATGCGGTTTCGCTTATGAAGCCTTTTAAACACAATCCTGTGCTAATTTTAATCAAATCAAACCGTAATGATCAATGAAATCACACTACACAATAATAATAGGAAAGTTTGAATACACTATTAAAACGAATACCAAAACATATAAGGAGATGACATAAATCAACCTTGAATCGATCAACTTCTTCCAAACTCATAACAACACTCAACAACCATCTTTAAACACCCTTGCATTTAGAATACATATAAATGAATCAAAATGACAACACACGGTCCACATAATCATCTAATGTGCACCAGTGGAACCTTAATAGTTGTAAAGAACCGAAAAACTACTCTTATTCACTCAATATGAACCGAGAATCAAGTTACAGTTGTCGAATGAACGTAATCAGACGTTAAGTATATAACTCAATGCGTGATCAATGAATAAAAAATCAAATCAAGCTAACACAACCAAGTGAATTATATTTACATGAATTTTCAACAAAATTATGTAATAATATATTTGTGGATCTAAGTATTCGCGAAAGCTTACAATACAAAATGGGAAAAGAACTACGTGCACAAACTCAATGTGTGATCAATGTATAAAAAGTCAAATCAAGTACAAACTCATTAAACAAAGATAGTTCTGGCATTGATAGTTCTTTCTTGTTGAAAAAACATGTAATCCTATACGGTTTCGCTTATCAAGCCTTTTAAACACAATTCTGTGCTAATTTTAATCAAATCAAACTATAGTGATCAATAAATCACACTACACAACAATAAAAGGAAAGTTTGAATACGCTATTAAAACCAAAACCAAAACATATAAGGAGACCACATAAATCAACCTTGAATCGATCAACTTCTTCCAAACTCATACAAAACACTCAACAACCATCTTTAAACACCCTTGCATTTAGAATACATATAAATGAATCAAAATGACAACTCTCGGTCCACATAATCATCTAATGTGCACCAGTGGAACCTTAATTGTTGTAAAGTACCGAAAAACTACTCTTATTCACTCTATATGAACCGAGAATCAAGTTACAGTTCTCGATTGAACGTAATCAGACGTTAAGGATATAACTCAATGCGTGATCAATGAATAAAAAGTCAAATCAAGTTAACACGACCAAGTGAATTAGATTTACATGAATTTCCAACAAAATTATGTAATAATATATTTGTAGATCAAAGTAATCGCGAAAGCTTACAATACAAAATGAGAAAAGAACTACGTGTACAAACTCATTAAACAAAGATAGTTCTCGCATGGATGGTTCTTGCTTGTTGAAAAGCATGTAATCTTATGCGGTTTCGCTTATCAAGCCTTTTAAACACAATCCTGTGCTAATTTTAATCAAATCAAACCGTAATGATCAATGAAATCACACTACACAATAATAAAAGGAAAGTTTGAATACACTATTAAAACCAATACCAAAACATATAAGGAGACCACATAAATCAATCTTGAATCGATTAACTTCTTCCAAACTCATACAAAACACTCAACAACCATCTTTAAACACCCTTGCATTTAGAATACATATAAATGAATCAAAATGACAACTCTCGATCCACATAATCATCTAATGTGCACCAGTGGAACCTTAATAGTTGTAAAAGTACCGAAAAACTACTCTTATTCACTCAATATGAACCGAGAATCAAGTTACAGTTGTCGAATGAACGTAATCAGACGTTAAACAATGTATAAAAAGTCAAATCAAGTACAAACTCATTAAACAAAGATAGTTCTGGCATTGATAGTTCTTGCTTGTTGTAAAAACATGTAATCCTATGCGGTTTCGCTTATCAAGCCTTTTAAACACAATTCTGTGCTAATTTTAATCAAATCAAACCGTAGTGATCAATGAAATCACACTACACAACAATAAAAGGAAAGTTTGAATACGGTATTAAAACCAAAACCAAAACATATAAGGAGACCACATAAATCAACCTTGAATCGATCAACTTCTTCCAAACTCATACAAAACACTCAACAACCATCTTTAAACACCCTTGCATTTAGAATACATATAAATGAATCAACATGACAACTCTCGGTCCACATAATCATCTAATGTGCACCAGTGGAACCTGAATAGTTGTAAAGTACCGAAAAACTACTCTTATTCACTCAATATGAACCAAGAATCAAGTTACAGTTCTCGAATGAACGTAATCAGACGTTAAGGATATAACTCAATGCGTGATCAATGAATAAAAAGTCAAATCAAGTTAACACGACCAACTGAATTAGATTTACATGAATTTCCAACAAAATTATGTAATAATATATTTGTGGATCAAAGTATTCGCGAAAGCTTACAATACAAAATGAGAAAAGAACTACGTGTACAAACTCATTAAACAAAGATAGTTCTCGCATGGATGGTTCTTGCTTGTTGTAAAAACATGTAATCTTATGCGGTTTCGCTTATGAAGCCTTTTAAACACAATCCTGTGCTAATTTTAATCAAATCAAACCGTAATGATCAATGAAATCACACTACACAATAATAATAGGAAAGTTTGAATACACTATTAAAACGAATACCAAAACATATAAGGAGACCACATAAATCAACCTTGAATCGATCAACTTCTTCCAAACTCATAACAACACTCAACAACCATCTTTAAACACCCTTGCATTTAGAATACATATAAATGAATCAAAATGACAACACACGGTCCACATAATCATCTAATGTGCACCAGTGGAACCTTAATAGTTGTAAAGAACCGAAAAACTACTCTTATTCACTCAATATGAACCGAGAATCAAGTTACAGTTGTCGAATGAACGTAATCAGACGTTAAGTATATAACTCAATGCGTGATCAATGAATAAAAAATCAAATCAAGCTAACACAACCAAGTGAATTATATTTACATGAATTTTCAACAAAATTATGTAATAATATTTTGTGGATCTAAGTATTCGCGAAAGCTTACAACACAAAATGGGAAAAGAACTACGTGCACAAACTCAATGTGTGATCAATGTATAAAAAGTCAAATCAAGTACAAACTCATTAAACAAAGATAGTTCTGGCATTGATAGTTCTTTCTTGTTGAAAAAACATGTAATCCTATACGGTTTCGCTTATCAAGCCTTTTAAACACAATTCTGTGCTAATTTTAATCAAATCAAACTATAGTGATCAATAAATCACACTACACAACAATAAAAGGAAAGTTTGAATACGCTATTAAAACCAAAACCAAAACATATAAGGAGACCACATAAATCAACCTTGAATCGATCAACTTCTTCCAAACTCATACAAAACACTCAACAACCATCTTTAAACACCCTTGCATTTAGAATACATATAAATGAATCAAAATGACAACTCTCGGTCCACATAATCATCTAATGTGCACCAGTGGAACCTTAATTGTTGTAAAGTACCGAAAAACTACTCTTATTCACTCTATATGAACCGAGAATCAAGTTACAGTTCTCGATTGAACGTAATCAGACGTTAAGGATATAACTCAATGCGTGATCAATGAATAAAAAGTCAAATCAAGTTAACACGACCAAGTGAATTAGATTTACATGAATTTCCAACAAAATTATGTAATAATATATTTGTAGATCAAAGTAATCGCGAAAGCTTACAATACAAAATGAGAAAAGAACTACGTGTACAAACTCATTAAACAAAGATAGTTCTCGCATGGATGGTTCTTGCTTGTTGAAAAGCATGTAATCTTATGCGGTTTCGCTTATCAAGCCTTTTAAACACAATCCTGTGCTAATTTTAATCAAATCAAACCGTAATGATCAATGAAATCACACTACACAATAATAAAAGGAAAGTTTGAATACACTATTAAAACCAATACCAAAACATATAAGGAGACCACATAAATCAATCTTGAATCGATTAACTTCTTCCAAACTCATACAAAACACTCAACAACCATCTTTAAACACCCTTGCATTTAGAATACATATAAATGAATCAAAATGACAACTCTCGATCCACATAATCATCTAATGTGCACCAGTGGAACCTTAATAGTTGTAAAAGTACCGAAAAACTACTCTTATTCACTCAATATGAACCGAGAATCAAGTTACAGTTGTCGAATGAACGTAATCAGACGTTAAACAATGTATAAAAAGTCAAATCAAGTACAAACTCATTAAACAAAGATAGTTCTGGCATTGATAGTTCTTGCTTGTTGTAAAAACATGTAATCCTATGCGGTTTCGCTTATCAAGCCTTTTAAACACAATTCTGTGCTAATTTTAATCAAATCAAACCGTAGTGATCAATGAAATCACACTACACAACAATAAAAGGAAAGTTTGAATACGGTATTAAAACCAAAACCAAAACATATAAGGAGACCACATAAATCAACCTTGAATCGATCAACTTCTTCCAAACTCATACAAAACACTCAACAACCATCTTTAAACACCCTTGCATTTAGAATACATATAAATGAATCAACATGACAACTCTCGGTCCACATAATCATCTAATGTGCACCAGTGGAACCTGAATAGTTGTAAAGTACCGAAAAACTACTCTTATTCACTCAATATGAACCAAGAATCAAGTTACAGTTCTCGAATGAACGTAATCAGACGTTAAGGATATAACTCAATGCGTGATCAATGAATAAAAACTCAAATCAAGTTAACACGACCAACTGAATTAGATTTACATGAATTTCCAACAAAATTATGTAAAAATATATTTGTGGATCAAAGTATTCGTGAAAGCTTACAATACAAAATGGGAAAAGAACTACGTGTACAAACTCATTAAACAAAGATTGTTCTCGCATGGATGGTTCTTGCTTGTTGTAAAAACATGTAATCTTATGCGGTTTCGCTTATCAAGCCTTTTAAACACAATCCTGTGCTAATTTTAATCAAATCAAACCGTAATGATCAATGAAATCACACTACACAATAATAAAAGAAAAGTTTCAATACACTATTAAAACCAATACCAAAACATATAAGGAGACCACATAAATCAACCTTGAATCGATCAACTTCTTCCAAACTCATAACAACACTCAACAACCATCTTTAAACACTCTTGCATTTAGAATACATATAAATGAATCAAAATGACAACTCACGGTCCACATAATCATCTAATGTGCACCAGTGGAACCTTAATAGTTGTAAAGAACCGAAAAACTACTCTTATTCACTCAATATGAACCGAGAAACAAGTTACAGTTGTCGAATGAACGTAATCAGACGTTAAGGATATAACTCAATGCGTGATCAACGAATAAAAAATCAAATCAAGCTAACACAACCAAGTGAATTATATTTACATGAATTTTCAACAAAATTATGTAATAATATATTTGTGGATCTAAGTATTCGCGAAAGCTTACAATACAAAATGGGAAAAGAACTACGTGCACAAACTCACTAAACAACGAGAGTTCTCGCATGGATAGTTTTTACATGTTGTAAAAACATGCAATCCTATGCGGTTTCCCTGATCAAGCCTTCTAAACACACTCTTGTGCTAATTCAATCAAATAAAACCGTAATGATCAATGAAATCACACTACACAATAACAAAAGAAAAGTTTGAATACACTATTAAATCCAAAACAAAACATATAAGGAGACCACATTAATCAACCTTGAATCGATCAACTTCTTCCAAACTCATACAAAACACTCAACAACCATCTTTAAACACCCATGCATTTAGAATACATATAAATGAATCAAAATGACAATTCTCGGTCCACATAATCATCTAATGTGCACCAGTGGAACCTTAATAGTTGTAAAGTAACGAAAAACTACTCTTATTCACTCAATATGAACCGAGAATCAAGTTACAGTTGTCGAATAAACGTAATCAGACGTTAAGGATATAACTCGATGTGTGATCAATGAATAAAAAGTCAAATCAAGTACAAACTCATTAAGCAAATATAGTTCTGGCACTGATAGTTCTTGCTTGTTGTAAAAACAAGTAATCCTATGCGGTTTTGCTTATCAAGCCTTTTAAACACAATCCTGTGCTAATTTTAATCAAATGAAACCGTAATGATCAGTGAAATCACACCACACAATAACAAAAGGAAAGTTTGAATACACTATTAAAACCAAAACCAAAACATATAAGGAGACCACATAAATCAACCTTGAATCGATCAACTTCTTCCAAACTCATACAAAACACTCAACAACCATTTTTAAACACCCTTGCATTTAGAATACACATAAATGAATCAAAATGACAGCTCTCGATCCACATAATCATCTAATGTGCACCAGTGGAACCTTAATAGTTGTAAAGTACCGAAAAACTACTGTTATTCACTCAATATGAACCGAGAATCAAGTTACAGTTGTCAAATGAACGTAATCAGACGTTAAGGATATAACTCAATGCGTGATCAATGAATAAAAAATCATATCAAGTTAACACAACCAAGTGAATTATATTTACATGAATTTCCAACAAAATTATGTAATAATATATTTGTGGATCAAAGTATTCGCGAAAGTTTACAATACAAAATGGGAAAAGAACTACGTGTACAAACTCACTAAACAACGAGAGTTCTCGCATGGATAGTTTTTACATGTTGTAAAAACATGCAATCCTATGCTGTTTCCCTGATCAAGCCTTCTAAACACACTCTTGTGCTAATTCAACCAAACCAAACCGTAATGATCAATGAAATCACACTACACAATAATAAAAGGAAAGTTTGAATACACTATTAAAACCAAAACGTATAAGGAGACCACATTAATCAACCTTGAATCGATCAACTTCTTCCAAACTCATACAAAACACTCAACAGCCATCTTTAAACACCCTTGCATTTAGAATACATATAAATGAATCAAAATGACAACTCTCGGTCCACATAATCATCTAATGTGCAATAGTGGAACCTTAATAGTTGTAAAGTACCGAAAAACTACTCTTATTCACTCAATATGAACCGAGAATCAAGTTACAGTTGTCGAATGTACGTAATCAGACGTTAAGGATATAACTCAATGCGTGATCATTGAATAAAAAATCAAATCAAGCTAACACAACCAAGTGAATTATATTTACATGAATTTCCAACAAAATTATGTAATAATATATCTGTGGATCAAAGTATTCGCAAAAGCCTACAATACAAAATGGGAAAAGAACTACGTGTACAAACTCACTAAACAACGAGAGTTCTCGCATGGATAGTTTTTACATGTTGTAAGAACATGCAATCCTATGCGGTTTCCCTGATCAAGCCTTTTAAACACACTCTTGTGCTAATTCAACCAAATCAAACCGTAATGATCAATGAAATCACACTACACAATAACAAAAGGAAAGTTTGAGTACACTATTAAAACCAAAACAAAACATATAAGGAGACCACATTAATCAACCTTGAATCGATCAACTTCTTCCAAACTCATACAAAACACTCAACAACCATCTTTAAACACCCTTGCATTTAGAATACGTATAAATGGATCAAAATGACAACTCTCGGTCCACATAATCATCTAATAAGCACCAGTGGAACCTTAATAGTTGTAAAGTACCGAAAAACTACTCTTATTCACTCAATATGAAACGAGAATCAAGTTACAGTTGTCGAATGAACGTAATCAGACGTTAATGATATAACTCAATGCTTCATCAATGATTAAAAAGTCAAATCAAGCTAACACGACCATGTGAATTAGATTTACATTAATTTCCAACAAAATTATGTAATAATATATTTGTGGATCAAAGTATTCGCGAAAGCTTACAATACAAAATGGGAAAATAACTACGTGTACAAACTCATTAAAGAAAGATAGTTCTCGCATGGATTGTTCTTGCTTGTTGTAAAAACATGTAATCCTATGCGGTTTCGCTTATCAAGCCTTTTAAACACAATCCTGTGCTAATTTTAATCAAATCAAACAGTAATGATCAATGAAATCACACTACATAATAATAAAAGGTTAGTTTGAATACACTATTAAAACCAAAACCAAAACATATAAGGAGACCACATAAATCAACCTTGAATGATCAACTTCTTCCAAACTCATACAAAACACTCAACAACCATCTTTAAACACCCTTGCATTTAGAATACATATAAATTAATCAAAATGACAACTCTCGGTCCACATAATCATCTAATGTGCACCAGTGGAACCTTAATAGTTGTAAAGTACCGGAAAACTACTCTTATTCACTCAATATGAACCGAGAATCAAGTTACAGTTGTCGAATGAACGTAATCAGACGTTAAGGATATAACTCAATGTGTGATCAATGTATAAAAAGTCAAATCAAGTTAACACAACCAAGTGAATTATATTTACATGAATTTCCAACAAAATTATGCAATAATATATTTGTGGATCAAAGTATTCGCGAAAGTTTACAATACAAAATGGGAAAAGAACTACGTATACAAACTCATTAAACAAAGATAGTTCTCGCATGGATAGTTCTTGCTTGTTGGAAAAATATATAATTCTATGCGGTTTCGCTTATCAAGCCATTTAAACACACTCCCGAGCAAATTTAATCAAATCAAACCGTAATGATCAATGAAATCACACTACGGAGTAACAAAATAAAAGTTTGAATACACTATTAAAACCAAAACCAAAACGTATAATGAGACCACATAAATCAACCTTGAACCGATCAACTTTTTCCAAACTCATACAAAACAGCCAACAAGAATCTTTAAACACCCTTACATTTAAAACACATATATATGAATTAAAATGACAACTCTCGGTCCACATAATCATTTATTGTGCACTTGGAACATTAACAGTTGTGAAGTACCGAAAAACTACTCTTATTCCCTCAATATGAACCAAGAATCATGTTAAATTTGTCGAATGAACGTAATCAGACGTTAAGGATAAAACTCAATGTGTGATCAATGAATAAAAAGTCAAATCAAGCTAACACGACCAAGTGAATTATATTTACATGAATTTCCAACAAAATTATGTAATAATATATTTGTGGATCAAAGTATTCGCGAAAGCTTACAATACAAAATAGGAAAAGAACTACGTGTACAAACTCATTAAACGAAGATAGTTCTCGCATGGATGGTTCTTGCTTGTTGTAAAAACATGTAATATTATGCGGTTTCGCTTATTAAGCCTTTTAAACACAATCCTGTGCTAATTTTAATCAAATCAAACCGTAATGATCAATGAAATCACACTACACAATAATAATAGGAAAGTTTGAATACACTATTAAAACGAATACCAAAACATATAAGGAGACGACATAAATCAACCTTGAATCGATCAACTTCTTCCAAACTCATAACAACACTCAACAACCATCTTTAAACATCCTTGCATTTAGAATACATATAAATGAATCAAAATGACAACTCTCGGTCCACATAATCATTTAATGTGCACCAGTGGAACCTTAAAAGTTGTAAAGTACCCGGAAACTACTCTTATTCACTCAATATGAACCGAGAATCAAGTTACAGTTCTCGAATGAACGTAGTCAGACGTTAAGGATATAACTCAATGTGTGATCAATGAATAAAAAGTCAAATCAAGCTAACACGACCAAGTGAATTAGATTTACATGAATTTCCAACAAAATTATGTAATAATATATTTGTGGATCAAAGTATTCGCGAAAGCTTACAATACAAAATGAGAAGAAAACTACGTGTACAAACTCATTAAACAAAGATAGTTCTCGCATGGATAGTTCTTGCTTGTTGTAAAAACATGTAATCTTATGCGGTTTCGCTTATCAAGCCTTTTAAACACAATCATGTGCTAATTTTAATCAAATCAAACCGTAATGATCAATGAAATCACACTACACAATAATAAAAGAAAAGTTTGAATACACTATTAAAACCAAAACCAAAACATATAAGGAGACCACATAAATCAACCTTGAATCGATCAACTTCTTCCAAACTCATACAAAACACTCAACAACCATCTTTAAACACCCTTGCATTTAGAATACATAGAAATGAATCAAAATGACAGCTCTCGATCCACATAATCATCTAATGTGCACCAGTGGAACCTTAATAGTTGTAAAGTACCGAAAAACTACTCTTATTCACTCTATATGAACCGAGAATCAAGTTACAGTTGTCGAATGAACGTAATCAGACGTTAAGGATATAACTCAATGTGTGATCAATGAATAAAAAGTCAAATCAAGTTAACACGACCAAGTGAATTATATTTACATGAATTTCCAACAAAATTATGTAATAATATATTTGTGAATCAAAGTATTCGCGAAAGTTTACAATACAAAATGGGAAAAGAACTACGTATACAAACTCATTAAACAAAGATAGTTCTGGCATGGATAGTTCTTGCTTGTTGGAAAAATATATAATTCTATGCGGTTTCGCTTATCAAGCCTTTTAAACACACTCCTGAGCAAATTTAATCAAATAAAACCGTAATGATCAATGAAATCACACTACACAATAACAAAATAAAAGTTTGAATACACTATTAAAACCAAAACCAAAACGTATAATGAGACCACATAAATCAACCTTGAACCGATCAACTTTTTCCAAACTCATACAAAACAGTCAACAACAATCTTTAAACGCCCTTACATTTAAAATACATATATATGAATTAAAATGGCAACTCTCGGTCCACATAATCATTTATTGTGCACTTGGAACATTAACAGTTGTGAAGTACCGAAAAACTACTCTTATTCACTCAATATGAACCGAGAATCAAGTTACAGTTGTCGAATGAACGTAATCGAACGTTAAGGATAAAACTCAATGTGTGATCAAAGAATAAAAAGTCAAATCAAGCTAAAACAACCAAGTGAATTAGAATTACATGAATTTTCAACAAAATTATGTAATAATATATTTGTGTATCAAAGTATTCGCGAAAGTTTACGACAAATCATTGGAAATGAACTACGTATACGAACTCATTAAACTACGATAATTCCTGCATGGATAGTTCTTGCTTGTTGTAAAAACATGTAATCCTATGCAGTTTCACTTATCAAGCCTTTTAAACACACTCCAATGCGAATTTACTCAAACCAAACCTTAATGCTTAATAAAATCACACTAAACAATAACAAAAGAAAAGCTTGAATACATTATTAAAACCAAAACCGAAATGTATAAGGAGACCACATAAATCTACCTTGAACCGATCAACTTCTTCCAAACTCATACAAAACACTCAATGACCATTTTCACACACTCTTGCATTTAAAATACATATAAATGAATCAAAATGACAACTCTCAGTCCACATAATCATTTATTGTGCACCAGTGGAACATTAACAGTTGTAAAGTACCGAAAACAACTCCTATTCACTCAATATGAACCGAGAATCAAGTTACAATTGTCGAATGAACGTAATCAGACGTTAAGAATAAAACTCAATGTGTGATCAATGAATAAAAAGTCAAATCAAGCTAACACGACCAAGTGAATTAGATTTACATGAATTTCCCACAAAATTATGTAATAATATATTTGTGCATCAAAGTATTCGCAAAAGTTTACAATAAATCATGGAAAATGAAGTACGTATATAAACTCATTAAACAACGAGAGTTCTCGCATGGATAGTTTTTTCTTGTTGTAAAAACATGCAATCCTATGTTGTTTCCCTTATCGAGTCTTTTAAACACACTCCTGTGTTAATTTAATCAAATCAAAACGTAATTATCATTGCAATCACACTACACAGTAACAAAAGGAAAGTTTGAATACACTATTAAAACCAAAACCAAAACGTATAAGGAGACCACACAAAACAACCTTGAACCGATCAACTTCTTCTAAACTCATACAAAACAATCAACAACCATCTTTAAACATCCTTGCATTTAAAATACATATAAATGAATCAAAATGGCAACTATCGGTCCACATAATCATTGTTTATGCACCAATCGAATATTAACAGTTGTAAAGTACTAAAAAACTACTCTTTTTCACTCAATATGAACCGAGAATCAAGTTACAGTTGTCGAATGAACATAATCAGACGTTAAGGACAGAACTCAATGTTTGATCAATGAAGAAAAAGTCAAATCAAGCTAGAACGACCAAGTAAATTAGATTTACATAAATTTCCAACAAAATTATGTAATAATATATTTGTGTATCAAAGTATTCGAGAAAGTTTACGACAAATCATTGGAAATGAACTACGTATACGAACTCATTAAAAAACGATAGTTTTCGCATGGATAGTTTTTTCTTGTTGTAAAAACATGTAATCCTATGCAGTTTCACTTATCAAGCTTTCTAAACACACTCATGTGGTAATTTAATCAAATCAAACCCTAATGATCAATGAAATCTCACTAAACAATAACAAAAAAAAAGTTTGAATACACTATTAAAACCAAAACCAAAACGTATAAGGAGACCACATAAATCAGCCTTGAACCGATCAACTTCTGCCAAATTCATACAAAACATTCTAGAACCATCTTTAAACACCATTGCATTTAAAATTCACATAAATGAATCAAAATTACAACTCTCGGTCCACATAATCATTTATTGTGCACCAGTGGAACATTAACAGTTGTAAAGTACCGAAAACTACTCCTATTCACTCAGTATGAACCGAGAATCAAGTTACAATTGTCGAATGAACGTAAACAGACGTTAAGAATAAAACTCAATGTGTGATCAATGAATAAAAAGTCAAATCAAGCTAACACGACCAAGTGAATTAGATTTACATGAATTTCCCACAAAATTATGTAATAATATATTTGTGTATCAAAGTATTCGCAAAAGTTTACAATAAATCATGGAAAATGAAGTACGTATATAAACTCATTAAACAACGAGAGTTCTCGCATGGATAGTTTATTCTTGTTGTAAAAACACGCAATCCTATGTTGTTTCCCTTATCGAGTCTTTTAAACACACTCCTGTGCTAATTTAATCAAATCAAAACGTAATTATCATTGCAATCACACTACACAGTAACAAAAGGAAAGTTTGAAAATACTATTAAAACCAAAACCAAAACGTATAAGGAGACCACACAAAACAACCTTGAACCGATCAACTTCTTCCAAACTCATACAAAACAATCAACAACCATCTTTAAACACCCTTGCATTTAAAATACATATAAATGAATCAAAATGGCAACTATCGGTCCACATAATCATTGTTTGTGCACCAATCGAATATTAACAGTTGTAAAGTACTAAAAAACTACTCTTTTTCACTCAATATGAACCGAGAATCAAGTTACAGTTGTCGAATGAACATAATCAGACGTTAAGGACAGAACTCAATGTGTGATCAATGAAAAAAAAGTCAAATCAAGCTAAAACAACCAAGTGAATTAGACTTACATGAATTTCCAACAAAATTATGTAATAATATATTTGTGTATCAAAGTATTCGCGAAAGTTTACGACAAATCATTGGAAATGAACTACGTATACGAACTCATTAAAAAACGATAGTTTTCGCATGGATAGTTTTTTCTTGTTGTAAAAACATGTAATCCTATGCAGTTTCACTTATCAAGCTTTCTAAACACACTCATGTGGTAATTTAATCAAATCAAACCCTAATGATCAATGAAATCACACTAAACAATAACAAAAAAAAAGTTTGAATACACTATTAAAACCAAAACCAAAACGTATAAGGAGACCACATAAATCTACCTTGAACCGATCAACTTCTTCCAAACTCATACAAAACACTCAACGACCATCTTTAAACACTCTTGCATTTAAAATACATATAAATGAAACAAAATGGCAACTCTCGGTCCACATAATCACTTATTGTGCACCAGTGGAACATTAAGAGTTGTAAAGTACCAAAAAACTACTATTATTCACTCAATATGAACCGAGAATCAAGTTACAGTTGTCGAATAAACGTAATCAGACATTAAGGATAAAACTCAATGTGTGATCAATGAATAACGAGTTAAATCAAGCTAACACGTCCAAGTGAATTAGATTAACATGAATTTCCATCAAAATTATGTAATAATATATTTGTGCATCAAAGAATTTCCGAAAGTTTACAATAAATTATGGGAAATGAACTACGTATACGAACTAATTAAACAACGATAGTTCTCGCATGGCAATTCTTGCTTGTTGTAAAAACATGCAATCCTATACGGCTTCGCTTATCAAGCCTTCTGAACACACTCCTATGCTAATTTAATCAAATCAAGCTGTAATGATCAATGAAATCACACTAAACAATAACAAAAGGAAACTTTGAATACACTATTAAAACCATAACCAAAATGTATAAGGAGACCACATAAATCAACCATGAACCTATCAACTTCTGCCAAATTCATACAAAACATTCTAGAACCATCTTTAAACACCATTGCATTTAAAATTCACATAAATGAATCAAAATTACAACTCTCGGTCCACATAATCATTTAATGTGTACCAGTGGCATATTAACAGTTGTAAAGTATCGAAAAACTACTCTTATTCACTCAAGATGAACCGAGAATCAAATTATAGTTGTCGAATGAACGTTATCAGATGTTAAGGATAATACTCAATGTGTGATCAATGAATAAAAAGTCAAATCAAACTAACACGTCCAAGTGAATTAGATTTACATGAATTTCCTACAAAATTATGTAATAATATATTTGTGCATCAAAGAATTCGTGAAAGTTACAATAAATCATGGGAAATGAACTACGTATACGAACTTATTAAACAACGAGAGTTCTCGCATGGATAGTTTTTGCTTGTAGTAAAAACATGCAATCCTATGCGGTTTCCCTTATCAAGCCTTCTAAACACACTCCTGTGCTAATTTAATCAAATCAAACCGTAATGGTCAATGAAATCACGCTAAACAATAACAAAAGAAAAGTTTGAATACAATATTAGAACCGAAACAAAATCATATAAGGAGACCACACAAATCAACCTTTAACAGATCAACTTCTACCAAACTCATACAAAACACTCAAGAACCATCTTTAAACACCATTGCATATAAAATGCATATAAATGAATCAAAATGATAACTCTCGGTCTACATAATCATTTAATGTGCACCAATGGAACATTAACAGTTGTACAGTATTGAAAAACAACTATTATTCACTCAATATGAACCGAGAATCAAGTTACAGTTGTCGACTGAACGTAATCAGACGTTAAGGATAAAACTCAATGTGTGATCACTGAATAAAGAGTCAAATCAGGCTAACACGACCAATTGAATTAGATTTACATGAATTTCCAACAAAATTATGTAATAATATATTTGGGCATCAAAGTATTCGCGAAAGTTTACAAAAAATCATGGGAAATGAACTACGTATACGAACTCATTAAACAACGATAGTTCTCGTATGGCAATTCTTGCTTGTTGTAAAAACATGCAATCCTATACGGCTTCGCTTATCAAGCCTTCTGAACACACTCCTATGCTAATTTAATCAAATTAAACCGTAATAATCAATGAAATCACACTAAACAATAACAAAAGGAAAATTTGAATACATTATTAAAACCATAACAAAAACGTATTAGGAGACAACAAAAATCAACCTTGAACCGATCAACTTCTGCCAAACTCATACAAAACATTCAAGAACCATCTTTAAACACCATTGCATTTAAAATTCACATAAATGAATCAAAATGACAACTCTCGGTCCACATAATCATTTAATGTGTACCAGTGGCATATTAACAGTTGTAAAGTATCGAAAAATTACTCTTATTCGCTCAATATGAACCGAGAATCAAATTATAGTTGTCGAATGAACGTAATCAGACGTTAAGGATAATACTCAATGTGTGATCAATGAATAAAAAGTCAAATCAAGCTAACACGTCCAAGTGAATTAGATTTACATGAATTTCCAAAAAATTATGTAATAATATATTTGTGCATCAAAGAATTCGCGAAAGTTTACAATAAATTATGGGAAATGAACTACGTATACGAACTCATTAAACAACGAGAGTTCTCGCATGGATGGTTTTTGCTTGTAGTAAAAACATGCAATCCTATGCGGTTTCGCTTATCAAGCCTTTTAAACACACTCCTGTGCTAATTTAATCAAATCAAACCGTAATGATTAATGAAATCACACTACACAATAACGAAAGGAAAGTTTGAATACACTATTAAAACCAAAACCAAAACCAAAACGTATAAGGAGACCACATAAATCAACCTTGACCGATCAATTTCTTCGAAACTCATATAAAACACTCAACAACCATCTTTAAACACCCTTGCATTTAAAATGCATATAAATGAATCAAAATGACAGCTCTCGGTCCACATAATCATTTATTGGCACCAGTGGAATATTAACAGTTGTAAAGTACCGTAAAGCTACAATTATTCACTCAATATGAACCGAGAATCAAGTTACAGTTGTCGAATGAACGTAATCAGACGTTAGAGATAAAACTCAATGTGTGATCAATGAATAAAAAGTCAAATCAAGCTAAAACAACCAAGTGAATTAGATTTACATGAATTTTCAATAAAATTATGTAATAATATATTTGTGCATCAGAGTATTAGTTAAAGTTTACAATAAATCATGGGTAATGAACTACGTATACGAACTCATTAAACAACGAGTGTTCCCGCATGGATAGTTTTTGCTTATTGTAGGAACATGCAATCCTATGCGATTTCCCTTATCAAGCCTTTTAAACACACTCCTTTGCTAATTTAATCAAATCAAACCGTAATGATCAATGGAATCACACTAAACAATATCAAAATGAAAGTTTGAATACAATATTAGAACCAAAACTAAATCATATACGGAGACCACATAAATCAACCTTGAACCGATCAACTTCTTCCAAACTCATATAAAACACTCAACAAACATCTTTAAACACCCTTGCAGTTAAAATACATATAAATGAATCAAAATGACAACTCTCGGTCCACATAATCATTGATTGTGCACCAGTGGAACATTAACAATTGTAAAGTATCGAAAAACTACTCTTATTCACTCAATATGAATCGAGAATCAAGTTACAGTTGTCGAATGAACGTAATCAGAAGTTAAGGGTAAAACTCAATGTGTGATCAATGAATAAAAAGTCAAATCTGGCTAACACAACCAAGTGAATTAGATTTACATGAATTTCTAACAAAATTATGTAATAATATATTTGTGCATCAAAGTATTCGCGAAAGTTTACAATAAACTATGGGAAATGAACTACGTACACGAACTCATTAAACAACGATAGTTCTCACATGGATAGTTCTTGCTTGTTGTAAAAACATGCAATCCTATGCGGTTTCCCTTATCAAGCGTTCTAAACACACTCCTATGCTAATTTAATCAAATCAAACTGTAATGATCAATGAAATCACACTAAACAATAACAAAAGGAAACTTTGAATACACTATTAAAACCATAACCAAAACGTATAAGGAGACCACATAAATCAACCTTGAACCGATCAACTTCTGCCAAATTTATACAAAACATTCTAGAACCATCTTTAAACACCATTGCATTTAAAATTCACATAAATGAATCAAAATTACAACTCCTCGGTCCACATAATCATTTAATGTGTATCACTGGCATATTAACAGTTGTAAAGTATCGAAAAACTACTCTTATTCACTCAAGATGAACCGAGAATCAAATTATAGTTGTCGAATGAACGTTATCAGACGTTAAGGATAATACTCAATGTGTGATCAATGAATAAAAAGTCAAATCAAGCTAACACGTCCAAGTGAATTAGATTTACATGAATTTCCAACAAAATTATGTAATAATATATTTGTGCATCAAAGAATTCGTGAAAGTTACAGTAAATCATGGGAAGTGAACTACGTATACGAACTTATTAAACAAAGAGAGTTCTCGCATGGATAGTTTTTGCTTGTAGTAAAAACATGCAATCCTACGCGGTTTCCCTTATCAAGCCTTCTAAACACACTCCTGTGCTAATTTAATCAAATCAAACCGTAATGGTCAATGAAATCACGCTAAGCAATAACAAAAGAAAAGTTTGAATACAATATTAGAACCGAAACTAAATCATATAAGGAGACCACACAAATCAACCTTTAACAGATCAACTTCTGCCAAACTCATACAAAACACTCAAGAACCATTTTTAAACACCGTTGCATATAAAATGCACATAAATGAATCAAATTACAACTCTCGGTCCACATAATCATTTATTGGCACCAGTGGAATATTAACAGTTGTAAAGTACCGTGAAACTACTATTATTCACTCAATATGAACCAAGAATCAAGTTACAGTTGTCGAATGAACGTAATCAGAAGTTAAGGGTAAAACTCAATGTGTGATCAATGAATAAAAAGTCAAATCTGGCTAACACAACCAAGTGAATTAGATTTACATGAATTTCTAACAAAATTATGTAATAATATATTTGTGCATCAAAGTATTCGCGAAAGTTTACAATAAACTATGGGAAATGAACTACGTACACGAACTCATTAAACAATGATAGTTCTCACATGGATAGTTCTTGCTTGTTGTAAAAACATGCAATCCTATGTGGTTTCCCTTATCAAGCGTTCTAAACACACTCCTATGCTAATTTAATCAAATCAAACTGTAATGATCAATGAAATCACACTAAACAATAACAAAAGGAAACTTTGAATACACTATTAAAACCATAACCAAAACGTATAAGGAGACCACATAAATCAACCTTGAACCGATCAACTTCTGCCAAATTTATACAAAACATTCTAGAACCATCTTTAAACACCATTGCATTTAAAATTCACATAAATGACTCAAAATTAGAACTCCTCGGTCCACATAATCATTTAATGTGTATCAGTGGCATATTAACAGTTGTAAAGTATCGAAAAACTACTCTTATTCACTCAAGATGAACCGAGAATCAAATTATAGTTGTCGAATGAACGTTATCAGACGTTAAGGATAATACTCAATGTGTGATCAATGAATAAAAAGTCAAATCAAGCTAACACGTCCAAGTGAATTAGATTTACATGAATTTCCAACAAAATTATGTAATAATATATTTGTGCATCAAAGAATTCGTGAAAGTTACAGTAAATCATGGGAAATGAACTACGTATACGAACTTATTAAACAAAGAGAGTTCTCGCATGGATAGTTTTTGCTTGTAGTAAAAACATGCAATCCTACGCGGTTTCCCTTATCAAGCCTTCTAAACACACTCCTGTGCTAATTTAATCAAATCAAACCGTAATGGTCAATGAAATCACGCTAAACAATAATAAAAGAAAAGTTTGAATACAATATTAGAACCGAAACTAAATCATATAAGGAGACCACACAAATCAACCTTTAACAGATCAACTTCTGCCAAACTCATACAAAACACTCAATAACCATTTTTAAACACCGTTGCATATAAAATGCACATAAATGAATCAAATTACAACTCTCGGTCCACATAATCATTTATTGGCACCAGTGGAATATTAACAGTTGTAAAGTACCGTGAAACTACTATTATTCACTCAATATGAACCGAGAATCAAGTTACAGCTGTCGAATGAACGTAATCAGACGTTAAGGATAAAACTCAATGTGTGTTCAATGAATAAAAAGTCAAATCAAGCTAAAACGACCAAGTGAATTAGATTTTCATGAATTTCCAACAAAATTATGTATTTGTGCATCAGAGTATTAGCAAAAGTTTACAATAAATCATGGATAACGAACTACGTATACGAACTCATTAAACAACAAGAGTTCTCGCACGGATAGTTTTTGCTTGTAGTCAAAACATGCAATTCTATGCGGTTTTCCTTATCATGCCTTCTAAACACACTTCTGTGCTAATTTAATCAAATCAACCCCTAATAATCAATGAAATCACACTAAACAAAAACAAAAGAAAAGTTTGAATACAATATTAGAACCGAAACTAAATCATATACGGAGACCACATAAATCAACCTTGAACCGATCAACTTCTTCCAAACTCATATAAAACACTCAACAACCATCTTTAAACACCCTTGCATTTAAAATACATATAAATGAATCAAAATGACAACTCTCGGTCCACATAATCATTTATTGTGCACCAGTGGAACATTAACAGTTGTAAAGTACCGAAAAATTACTCTTATTCACTCAATATGAACCGAGAATCAAGTTAGAGTTGTCGAATGAACGTAATCAGACGTTAAGGGAAAAACTCAATGTGTGATCAATGAATAAAAAGTCAAATCTGGCTAACACAACCACGTGAATTAGATTTACATGAATTTCCAACAAAATTATGTAATAATATATTTGTGCATCAAAGAATTCGTGAAAGTTTACAATAAATCATGGGAAATGAATTACGTATACGAACTCATTAAACAACGAGAGTTCTCGCATGGATAGTTTTTGCTTGTAGTAAAAACATGCAATCCTATGCAGTTTCCCTTATCAAGCCTTCTAAATACACTCCTGTGCTAATTTAATCAAATCAAACCGTAATGGTTAATGAAATCACGGTAAACAATAACAAAAGAAAAGTTTGAATACAATATTAGAACCGAAACTAAATCATATAAGGAGACCACATAAATCAACCTTTAAGAGATCAACTTCTACCAAACTCATACAAAACACTCAAGAACCATCTTTAAACACCATCGCATATAAAATGCACATAAATAAATCAAAATGACAACTCTCGGTCCACATAATCATTTAATGTGTACCAGTGGAACATTAACAGTAGTAAACTACTAAAAAACTACTCTTATTCACTCAATATGAACCGAGAATCAAGTTACAGTTGTCGAATGAACGTAATCAGACGTTAAGCATAATACTCAATGTGTGATCAATGAATAAAAAGTCAAATCAAGCTAACACGACCAAGTGAATTAGATTTACATGAAGATCCAACAAAATTATGTAATAATATATTTGTGCATCAAAGTATTCGCGAAAGTTTACAATAAATCATGGGAAATGAATTACGTATACGAACTCATTAAACAACGATAGTTCTCGCATGGATAGTTCTTGCTTGTTGTAAAACCATGTAATCAAATTCGGTTTCGCTTATTAGTCCTTTTAAACACACTCCTGTGCTAATTTAATCAAATCAAACCATAATGATCAATGAAATCACACCACACAACAACAAAAAGAAAGTTTGAATACACTATTAAAACCAAAACGAAAACGTATAAGGAGACCACATAAATCAACCTTGAACCGATCAACTTCGTCCAAACTCATACAAAACACTCAACAACCATCTTTAAATCCTCTTGTATTTAAAATACATATAAATGAATCAAAATGACAACTCTCGGTCCACATAATCATTTATTATGCACCAGTGGAACATTAACAGTTGTAAAGTACCGAAAAACTACTCTTATTCACTCAATATGAACCGAGAATCAAGTTACGGTTGTCGAATGAACATAATCAGACGTTAAGGATAAAACACAATGTGTGATCAATGAATAAAATGTCAAATCAAGCTAATACGACCAAGTGAATTAGATTTACATGAATTTCCAACAAAATTATGTAATAATTTATTTGTGTATCAAAGTATTCACGAAAGTTTACAATAAATCATGGGAAATGAACTACGTATACGAACTCATTAAACAACGATAGTTCTCGCATGGATAGTTCTTGCTTGTTGTGAAAACATGTAATCTTTTGCGGTTTCTCTTATCAAGCCTTTTAAACATACTCCAGTGCTAATTTAATCAAATCAATCCGTAATGATTAATGAAATCACACTAAACAACAACAAAAGGAAAGTCTGAATACACTATTAAAACTAAAACCAAAACGTATAAGGAGACCGCATAAATCAACCTTGAACCGATCAACTTCTTCAAAACTCATACAAAACACTTAACAACCATCTTTAAACACCATTGCATTTAAAATACATATAAATAAATCAAATGACAACTCTCGGTCCACATAATCATTTATTGTGCACCGGTGGAACATTAACAGTTGTAAAGTACCAAAAAACTACTCTTATTCACTCAATTTGAACCGAGAATCAAGTTAAGGTTGTCGAATGAACGTAATAAGACGTTAATGATAAAACTTAATGTGTGATCAATGAATAAAAAGTCAAATCAAGCTAACACGACCAAGTTAATTAGATTTTCATGAATTTTCAACAAAGTTATGTAATAATATATTTGTGCATCAAAGTATTCGCGAAAGTTTACAATAAATCATGTGAAATGAACTACATATACGACCTCATTAAACAACGATAGTTCTCGCATGGATAGTTCTTGCTTGTTGTAAAACCTTGTAATCAAATTCGGTTTCGCTTATCAAGCCTTTTAAACACACTCCTGTGCTAATTTAATCAAATCAAACCGTAATGATCAATGAAATAACACTACACAATAACAAAAGGAAAGTTTTAATACACTATTAAAACCAAAACCAAAACGCATAAGGAGACCACATAAATCAACGTTGAACTGATCAACTTCTTCCAAACTCATACAAAACACTCAACAACCATCTTTAAACACTCTTGCATTTAAAATACATATAAATGAATCAAAATGACAACTCCCAGTCCACATAATCATTTATTGTGCACCAAGGGAACATTAACAATTGTAAATCACCGAAAAACTACTCTTATTCACTCAATATGAACCAAGAATCAAGTTACGGTAGTCGAATGAACATAATCAGACGTTAAGGATAAAACTCAATGTGTGATCAATGAATAAAAAGTCAAATCAAGCTAACACGACCAAGTGAATTAGATTTACATGAATTTTCAACAAAATTATGTAATAATGTATTTGTGCATCAAAGTATTCGTGAAAGTTTACAATAAATCATGGGAAATGAATTACGTATACGAACTCATTAAACAACGATAGTTCTCGAATGGATAGTTCTTGCTTATTGTAAAACCATGTAATCAAATTCGGTTTCGCTTAGCAAGCCTTTTAAACACACTCCTGTGCTAATTTAATCAAATCAAAACGTAATTATCAATGAAATCACACTAAACAATAACAAAAGCAAAGTTTGAATACACTATTTAAACCAAAACCAAAAGGTATAAGGAGACCACATAAATCAACCTTGAATCGATCAACTTCTTACAAACTCATACAAAAAGCTCAACAACCATCTTTTAACATTCTTGCATTTAAAATACATATATATAAATCAAAATGACAACTCCCGGTCCACATAATCATTTATTGTGCACCAGTGGAACATTAACAATTGTAAAGTACCGAAAACTACTCTTTTTCACTCAATATGAACCGAGATTTAAGTTACAGTTGTCGAATAAACGTAATCAGACGTTAAGGATAAAACTCAATGTGTGATCAATGAATAAAAAGTCAAATCAAGCTAACATGACCAAGTGAATTAGATTTACATGAATTTCCAACAAAATTATGTAATAATATATTTGTGTATCAAAGTATTCACGAAAGTTTACAATAAATTATTGGAAATGAACTACGTATACAAACTCATTAAATAACTATAGTTCTCGCATGGATAATTCTTGCTTGTTGTAAAAACATATAATCCTATGCAGTTTCACTTATCAAGCCTTCTAAACACACTCCTGTGCTAATTTAATCAAATCAAACCCTAATGATGAATGAAATCACACTAAACAATAACAAAAGAAAAGTTTCAACACATTATTAAAACCAAAATGAGAACTCTCAACGGCTATCTTCAAACACTCTTGCATTTAAAATACATATAAATGAATCAAAATGAGAACTCTCGGTCCACATAATCATTTATTGTGCACCAGTGGAACATTAAGAGTTGTAAAGTACCGAAAAACTACTCTTATTCACACAATATGAACCGAGAATCAAGTTACAGTTATCGAATGAATGTAATCAGACGTTAAGGATAAAACTCAATGTGTGATCAATGAAAAAAAAGTTAAATCAAGCTAACACGTCCAAGTGAATTAGATATACATGAATTTCCAACAAAATTATGTAGTAATATATTTGTGCATCAATGTAATCGCGAAAGTTTACAATAAATCATGTGAAATGAAGTACGTATAAAAACTTATTAAACAATGATAGTTCTCGCATGGATAGTTCTTGCTTGTTGTAAAAATATGTAATCCTAAGCGCTTTCGCTTATCAAGCCTTTTAAACACACTCCAGTGCTAATTTAATCAAATCAAACCGTAATGATCGATGAAATCACACTACACAATAACGAAAGGAAAGTTTGAATACACTATTAAAACCAAAACAAAAACGTATAAGGAGACCACATAAATCAACCTTGAACCGATCAACTTCTTCCAAACTCATACAAAAAGCTCAACAACCATCTTTTAACATTCTTGCATTTAAAATACATATATATAAATCAAAATGACAACTCCCGGTCCACATAATCATTTATTGCGCACCAGTGGAACATTAACAATTGTAAAGTACCGAAAACTACTCTTTTTCACTCAATATGAACCGAGATTTAAGTTACAGTTGTCAAATAAATGTAATCAGACGTTAAGGATAAAACTCAATGTGTGATCAATGAATAAAAAGTCAAATCAAGCTAACACGACCAAGTGAATTAGATTTACATGAAGTTCCAACAAAATTATGTAATAATATATTTGTGCATCAAAGTATTCGCGAAAGTTTACAATAAATCATGGGAAATGAATTACGTATACGAACTCATTAAACAACAATAGTTCTCGCATGGATAGTTCTTGCTTGTTGTAAAACCATGTAATCAAATTCGGTTTCGCTTATCAAGCCTTTTAAACACAGTCCTGTGCTAATTTTATCAAATCAAAATGTAATTATCAATGAAATCACACCAAACAATAACAAAAGGAAAGTTTGAATACACTATTTAAACCAAAACCAAAAGGTATAAGGAGACCACATAAATCAACCTTGAATAGATCAACTTCTTCCAAACTCATACAAAACGCTCAACAACCATCTTTTAACATTCTTGCATTTAAAATACATATAAATGAATCAAAATAACAACTCTTGGTCCACATAATCATTTATTGTGCACCACTAGAACATTAACAATTGTAAAGTACCGAAAAACTACTATTATTCACTCAATATGAACCGAGAATCGAGTTACAGTTGTCAAATGAACGTAATCTGACTTTAAGGATAAATTCAATGTGTGATCAATGAATAAAAAGTCAAATCAAGCTATCACGACCAAGTGAATTAGATTTACATGATATTCCAACAAAATTATGTAATAATATATTTGTGCATCAATGTAATCGCGAAAGTTTACGATAAATCATGTGAAATGAACTACGTATACAAACTCATTAAACAACAATAGTTCTCGCATGGATAGTTCTTGCTTGTTATAAAAATATGTAATCCTGAGCGATTTCGCTTATCAAGCCTTTTAAACACACTCCAGTGCTAATTTAATCAAATCAAACCGTAATGATCGATGAAATCACACTACACACTAGTTTGAATACACTATTAAAACCAAAACAAAAACGTATAAGGAGACCACATAAATCATCCTTGAACCGATCAACATCTTCCAAACTCATACAAAATACTCAACAACCATCTTAAAACAACCTTGCATTTAAAATACATATAAATAAATCAAAAAGACAACTCTCTGTCCACAAAATCATTTATTGTACACTAGTGGAAAATTAACAATTGTAAAGTACGGAAAAGAACTCTTATTCACTCAATATGAACCGAGAATCAAGTTACAGTTGTCGAAAGTACGTAATCAGACGTTAATGATAAAACTCAATGTGTGATCAATGAATAAATAGTCAAATCAAGCTAACATGACCAAGTGAATTAGATTTACATGAATTTCCAACAAAGTTATGTAATAATATATTTGTGCATCAAGGTATTCGCAAAAGCTTACAATAAATCATGAGAAATGAACTACCTATACAAACTCATTAAACAACGAGAGTACTCGCATGGATAGTTTTTGATTGTTGGAAAAAACATGCAATCCTATGCGGTTTCCCTGATCAAGCCTTCTAAACACACTCCTGTGCTAATTTTATTAAATCAAACCGTAATGATCAATTAAATCATACTAAACAATAACAAAAGAAATGTTTGAATACACTACTAAAACCGAAACCAAAACGTATAAGGAGACCACATAAATCAACCTTTAACCGATCAACTTCTGCCAAACTCATACGAAACACTCAACAACCATCTTTAAACACCATTGCATTTAAAATACATATAAATGAATCAAAATGACAACTCTCTGTCCACAAAATCATTTATTGCGCACCAGTGGAACATTAACAGTTGTAAAGTACAAAAAAGGTACTCTTATTCACTCAATATGAACCGAGAATTAAGTTACAGTTTTCGAATGAACGTAATCAGACGTAAAGGATAAAACTCAATGTGTGATCAATGAATAAATTGTCAAATCAAGTTAACACGACCAAGTGAATTAGATTTAAATGAATTTCCAACAAAATTAGGTATAATATATTTGTGATTCAAAGTATTCATGAAAGTTTACAATAAATCATGGGAAATGAACTACGTATACAAACTCATTAAACAACAAGTGTTCTCGCATGGATAGTTTTTGCTTGTTGTAAAAACATGCAATCCTATGCGATTTCCCTTATCAAGTCTTTTAAACACACTCTTTTGCTAATTTAGTCAAATCAAACCGTAATGATCAATGAAATCACACTAAACAATAACAAAATGGAAGTTTTAATAAAATATTAGAACCGAAACTAAATCATATACGGAGACCACATAAATCAACCTTGAACCGATCAACTTCTTCCAAACTCATATAAAACACTCAACAACCATCTTTAAGCACCCTTGCATTTAAAATACATATAAATGAATCAAAATGACAACTCTCGGTCCACATAATAATTTATTGTGCACTAGTGGAACATTAACAGTTGTAAAGCACCGAAAAACTACTCTTATTCACTCAATATGAACCGAGAATCAAGTTACAGTTGTCGAATGAACATAATCAGATGTTAAGGATAAAACTCAATGTGTGATCAATGAATAAAAAGTCAAATCAAGCTAACACGACCAAGTGAATTAGATTTACATGAAGTTCCAACAAATTATGTAATAATATATTTGTGCATCAAAGTATTCCGAAAGTTTACAATAAATCATGGAAATGAATTACGTATACGACTCATTAAACAACGATAGTTCTCGCATGGATAGTTCTGCTTGTTGTAAAACATAGTATCAAATGCGGTTTCGCTTATCAAGCCTTTAAACACAGTCCTGTGCTAATTTTATCAAATCAAAACGTAATTATCAATGAAATCACACCAAACAATAACAAAAGGAAAGTTTTAATACACTATTTAAACCAAAACCAAAAGGTATAAGAAGACCACATAAATCAACCTTGAACCGATCAACTTCTTCCAAACTCATACAAAACGCTCAACAACCATCTTTTAACATTCTTGCATTTAAAATACATATAAATGAATCAAAATGACAACTCTCGGTCCACATAATCATTTATTGTGCACCACTGGAACATTAACAATTGTAAAGTACCGAAAAACTACTATTATTCACTCAATATGAACCGAGAATCGAGTTACAATTGTCAAATGAACGTAATCTGACGTTAAGGATAAATTCAATGTGTGATCAATGAATAAAAAGTCAAATCAAGCTATCACGACCAAGTGAATTAGATTTACATGATATTCCAACAAAATTATGTAATAATATATTTGTGCATCAAAGTATTAGCAGAAGTTTACAATAAATCATGGGAAATGAACTACGTATACGAACTCATTAAACAACGAGAGTTCTCGCATAGATAGTTTTTGCTGTAGTAAAAACATGCAATCGTATGTGGTTTCACTTATCAAGCCTTCTAAACACACTTCTATGCTAATTTAATCAAATCAAACCGTAATGATCAATGAAATAACACTAAACAATAACAAAAGGAAAATTTGAATACACTATTAAAACCAAAACCAAAACGTATAAGGAGACCACATAAATCAACCTTGAACCGATCAACATCTTCCAAACTCGTATAAAACACTCAACAACCATCTTAAAACAACCTTGCATTTAAAATACATATAAATGAATCAATATGACAACTCACGGTCCACATAATCATTTAATGTGCACCAGTGGAACATTAACAGTTGTAAACTACTTAAAAACTACTCTTATTCACTCAATATGAACCGAGAATCAAGTTACAGTTGTCAAATGAACGTAATCAAACGTTAAGGATAAAAACTCAATGTGTGATCAATGAATAAAAAGTTAAATCAAGCTAACACGACCAAGTGAATTAGATTTACATGAATTTCCAACAAAATTATGTAATAAAATATTTGTGTATCAAAGTATTCGCGAAAGTTTACAATAAATCATGGGAAATAAACTACGTATACGAACTCGTTAAACAATGATAGTTCTCACATGGATAGTTCTTGCTTGTTGTAAAAACATGTAATCCTTTGCGGTTTCGCTTATTAAGCCTTGTAAACACACTCCTATCCTAATTTAATCAAATCAAACCGTAATGATCAATGAAATCACACTAAACAATAACAAAAAGAATGTTTTAATACACTACTAAACCCGAAACCAAAACGTATAAGAAGACCACATAAATAAACCTTGAACCGATCAACTTCTTCCAAACTCATACAAAACACTCAACAACCATTTTAAAAACCCTTGCATTTAAAATACATATAAATAAATCAAAAAGACAACTCTCTGTCCACAAAATCATTTATTATACACTAGTGGAAAATTAACAATTGTAAAGTATGGAAAAGTACTCTTATTCACTCAATATGAACCGAGAATCAAGTTACAGTTGTCGAAAGTACGTAATCAGACGTTAATGATAAAACTCAATGTGTGATCAATGAATAAATAGTCAAATCAAGCTAACACGACCAAGTGAATTAGATTTACATGAATTTCCAACAAAGTTATGTAATAATATATTTGTGCATCAAGGTATTCGCAAAAGTTTAAAATAAATCTTGGGAAATGAACTACCTATACAAACTCATTAAACAACGATAGTCGTCGCATGGATAGTTTTCGCTTGTTGTAAAACATGTAATCCTATGCGGTTTCGCTTATCAAGCCTTTAAAACACACTCCTGTGCTAGTTTAATCAAATCAAACCGTTATGATCATTGAAATCACACTAAAGAATAACAAAAGGAATGTTTTGATACACTACTAAAACTGAAACCAAAACGTATAAGGAGACCACATAAATCAATCTTTATCCTATCAACTTCTTTCAAACTCATACAAAACATTCAATAATCATCTTTAACACCCTTCTCGGTCCACATAATCATTTATTGTGCACCAGTGGAACATTAACAGTTGTAAAGTACCGAAAAACTACTCTTATTCACTTAATATGAACCAAGAATCAAGTTACAGTTGTCAAATGAACGTAATCAGACGTTAAGGATATAACTCAATGTGTGATCAATGAATAAATATTTAAATCAAGCTAACACGACCAAGTGAATTAGATTTACATGAATTTCCAACAAAGTTATGTATTAATATATTTGTGTATCAAAGTATTCGCGAAAGTTTAAAATAAATCATGGGAAATGAACTACGTATAAAAACTCATTAAACAACGAGAGTTCTCGCATGGTTAGTTTTTGCTTGTTGTAAAAACATGCAATCTTATGCGGTTTCCCTAATCAAGCCTTCTAAGCACACTCGTGTGCTAATTTTATTAAATCAAATCGTAATGATGAATTAAATCATACTAAATAATAACAAAAGGAATGTTTGAATATACTACTAAAACCGAAACCAAAACGTATAAGGAGACCACATAAATCAACCTTTAACCGATCAACTTTTGCCAAACTCATAAAAAACACTCAACAACCATCTTTAAACACCCTTGCATTTAAAATACATATAAATGAATCAAAATGACAACTCTCGGTCCACATAATCATTTATTGTTTACCAGTGGAACATTAACAGTTGTAAAGTACCGAAAAACTACTTTTATTCACTCAATATGAACAAAGAATCAAGTTACAGTTGTCGAATAAACGTAATCAGACGTTAAGGATATAACTCAATGTGTGATCGATGAATAAATAGTCAAATCAAGTTAACACGACCAAGTGAATTAGATTTACATGAATTTCCAACAAAATTATGTCTTAATATATTTGTGCATCAAAGTATTCGCGAATGTTTACAATAAATCATGGGAAATGAACTACGTATACGAACTCATAAAACAACGAGAGTTCTCGCATGGATTGGTTTTGCTTGTTGTAAAAACAAGCAATCCTATGCGGTTTCCCTTATCAAGTCTTTTAAACACACTCCTGTGCTAATTTATTCAAATCAAACCGTAATGATCAATGAAATCACACTAAATAGTAACAAAAGGAAAGTTTGAATACACTATAAAAACCAAAACCAAAACCAAAACGTATAAGAAGACCACAAAAATCAACCTTGAACCTATCAACTTCTTCAAAACTCATGCAAAACACTCAACAACCATCTTTAAAGACCCTTGCAATTAAAATAAATATAAACGAATCCAAAGAGAACTCACGGTCCACATAATCATTTATTGTGCACCAATGAAACATTAACAGTTGTAAAGTACCGAAAAACTACTCTTTTTCACTCAATATGAACCGCGAATCAAGTTACAGTTGTCGAAAGAACGTAATCAGACGTCAATGATAAAACTCAATGTGTGATCAATGAATAAATAGTCAAATCAAGCTAACACGACCAAGTGAATTAGATTTACATGAATTTCCAACAAAGTTATGTATAATATATTTGTGCATCAAGTATTCGCAAATTAAATAAATCATGGGAAATGAACTACCTATAAAACATTAAACAACGAGAGTACTCGCTGGTAGTTTTTGCTTGTTGTAAAACATGCAATCTATGCGGTTTCCCTATCAAGCCTTCTAAACACACTCCTGGCTAATTTATAAATCAAATCGTATGATGAATTAAATCATACTAAACAATAACAAAAGGATGTTTGATACACTATAAACTGAAACCAAAACGTAAAGGAGACCACATAAATCAACTTTATCCTATCAACTTTTTCAAACTCATAAAAACATCAATAACATCTTTAACACCCTTCTCGTCCACATAATCATTTATTGTGCACCAGTGGAACATTAACAGTTGTAAAGTACGAAAAACTACTTTATTCACTTAAATGACAGAATCAAGTTACAGTTGTCAATAACGTAATCAGACGTTAAGGATATAACTCAATGTGTGATCATGAATAATATTTAAATCAAGTAACACGACCAAGGAATTAGATTTACATGATTTCCAACAAAGTTATGTATTAATATATTTGTGTATCAAAGTATTCGCGAAAGTTTAAAAAATCATGGGAAATGAACTACGTATAAAACTCATTAAACAACGAGAGTTCTCGCATGGTAGTTTTGCTTGTTGTAAAAACATGCAATCTATGCGGTTTCCCTATCAAGCTTTAAGCACACTCGTGTGCTAATTATTAAATCAAATTGTAATGATGAATAAATCATACTAAATAATAACAAAGGATTGTTGAATATACTATAAAACCAAACCAAAACGTAAAAGAGACCACAAAATCAACCTTTAACCGATCAACTTTTCAAACTCATAAAACACTCAACAACCATCTTTAAACACCCTTGCATTTAAAATAATATAAAAATCAAAATGACAACTCTCGGTCCACATAATCATTTATTGTTTACCATGAACATTAACATTGTAAAGTACCGAAAAACTACTTTTTCACTCAATAAAAGAATCAAGTTACAGTTGTCGAAAAACGTAATCAGACGTTAAGATAAACTCAATGTGTGATCATGAATAAATAGTCAAATCAAGTAACACGACCAAGTGAATTAGATTTACATGAATTTCCAACAAATTATGTCTAATATATTTGTGCATCAAAGTATTCGCAATGTTTACAATAAATCATGGGAAATGAACTACGTATACAAACTCATTAAACAACGAGAGTTCTCGCTGGATAGTTTTGCTTGTTGTAAACAAGCATCCTATGCGGTTTCCTTATCAAGCTTTAACACACTCTGTGCTAATTTATTCAATCAAACGTAATGATCAATGAAATCACACTAAATAGTAACAAAAGGAAAGTTTGAATACACTATAAAACCAAAACAAAACGTATAGAGACCACAAAATCAACCTTAACCTATCAACTTTTCAAACTCATGCAAAACACTCAACAACCATCTTTAAAGACCCTTGCATTTAAAATAATATAAACGAATCAAAAGAACCTCGGTCCACAAATCATTTATTGTGCCCAATGAACATTAACATTGTAAAGTACCAAAAACTACTCTTTTCACTCAATATGAACCGCGAATCAAGTACAGTTTCGAAAGAACGTAATCAGATGTAATGATAAAACTCAATGTGTGATCAATGAATAAATAGTCAAATCAAGCTAACACGACCAAGTGAATTAGATTTAATGAATTTCCAACAAATTAGTAATAATTATTGTGCATCAAAGTATTCGAAAGTTTACAATAATCATGGAATAACTACCTATACAAACTATTAAACAACGAGAGTACTCGCTGGATAGTTTTTGCTTGTTGTAAAACATGCAATCCTATGCGGTTTCTGATCAAGCTTCTAAACACAACCGTGCTATTTATTAAATCAAACGTAATGATGAATTAATCATACTAAACAATAACAAAAGGAACGTTTGAAACACACTAAAACCAAATCAAAACGTAAGGAGACCACTAAATCAACCTTTAACCGATCAACTTCTGCCAAACTCATACAAAACACTCAAACCATCTTAAAACCCTTGCATTTAAATACATAAATGAATCAAATGACAACTCTCGGTCCACAATCATTTATTGCGCACGGGAACATTAACAGTTGTAAACTACCAAAAACTACTCTTATTCACTCATATGAACCGAGAATCAAGTTACAGTTTCGAATGAACGTAATCAGACGTAGATAAACTCAATGTGTGATCAATGAATAAATCAAATCAAGTAACACGACAAGTGAATTAGATTTAATGAATTTCAACAAAATTAGTAATAATTATTGTGCATCAAAGTATTCGAAAGTTTACAATAAATCATAGAAATGATGTATACAAACTATTAAACAACGAGAGTTCTCGCATGGATAGTTTTGCTTGTTGTAAAAACATGAATCCTATGCGTTTCCTGATTAAGCCTTTAAACACAATCCCGTGCTATTTAATCAAATCAAACCGTAATGATCAATGAATCACACTAACAATAACAAAAGGAAAGTTTGAATACACCATTAAAACCAAACTAAACATGTAAGAGACACATAAATCAACCTTAACATCAACTTCTGCAAACTCATACAAAACCTCAAACCATCTTAAAACCCTTGCATTAAAATACATAAATGAATCAAAATGACAACTATCGGTCCACATATCATTATTGTGCACCGTGGAACATTAACAGTTGTAAGTACCGAAAACTACTCTTATTCACTCAATATGAACGAGAATCAAGTTACAGTTTCAATGAATGTAATCAGACTTAGGATATAACTCAATGTGTGATCAATGAATAAAATCAAAACAAGCTAACACGACCAAGTGAATTAGATTTACATTAATTTCCAACAAATTATGTATAATATATTTGTGCATCAAAGTATTCGCAAAAGTTTCAATAAATCATGAAATAACATATACAAACTCATTAAACAATGATAGTTCTCGCATGGATAGTTTTGCTTGTTGTAAAAACATGAATCCTATGCGTTTCCTTTTATCTTTAAAACACTCTGTGCTAATTTATCAAATCAAACCGTAATGATCAATGAAATCACACTAAAATAACAAAAGAAAGTTTGAATACACTATTAAAACCAACCAAAACAAAACATATAAGAGACCACATAAGCAACCTTAAACCTATCAACTTCTTCAAAACTCATGCAAAACACTCAACAACCATCTTTAAAGACCCTTGCATTTAAAATACATATAAATGAATCAAAATGACAACTCTCGGTCCACATAATCATTTATTGTGCACCAGTGGAACATTAACAGTTGTAAAGTACCGAAAAACTACTCTTATTCACTTAATATGAACCGAGAATCAAGTTACAGTTGTCAAATGAACGTAATCAGACGTTAAGGATATAACTCAATGTGTGATCAATGAATAAATATTTAAATCAAGCTAACACGACCAAGTGAATTAGATTTACATGAATTTCCAACAAAATTATGTATTAATATTTGTGCATCAAGTTGCGAATTTACATAAATATGGGAAATAACTACGTATACAACTCATTAAACAACGAGAGTTCTCGCATGGTAGGTTTGCTTGTTGTAAAAACATGCAATCCTGTGGTTTCCTTCAAGCTTTAAAGACACTCCTGTGCTAATTTATTAAACAAACCGTAATGATCAATTAAATCAAATAAACAATAAAAAAGGAATGTTTTCTTCAATACACACTAAAAACCGCAACTAAAATGTATAAGGAGACCACATAAATCAACCTTTAACCGTCAAGTTCTGCCAAACTTAAGGATATAACTCAATGTGTGATCAATGAATAAATATTTAAATCAAGCTAACACGACCAAGTGAATTAGATTTACATGAATTTCCAACAAAATTATGTATTAATATATTTGTGCATCAAAGTATTCGCGAAAGTTTACAATAAATAATGGGAAATGAACTACGTATACAAACTCATTAAACAACGAGAGTTCTCGCATGGTTAATTTTTGCTTGTTGTAAAAACATGCAATCCTATGCGGTTTCCCTAATCAAGCCTTCTAAACACACTCCTATGCTAATTTTATTAAATCAAACCGTAATGATCAATTAAATCATACTAAACAATAAGAAAAGGAATGTTTGAATACACTACTAAAACCGGAACTAAAACGTATAAGGAGACCACATAAATCAACCTTTAACCGTTCAACTTCTGCCAAACTCATACAAAACACTCAACAACCCTCTTTAAACATCCTAGCATTTAAAATACATATAAATGAATCACAATGACAACTCTCGGTCCACAAAATCATTTATTGCGCACTAGTGGAACATTAACAGTTGTAAAGTACCAAAAAGCTACTCGTATTCACTCAATATGAACCGAGAATAAAGTTACAGTTTTCGAATGAACGTAATCAGACGTTGAGGATAAAACTCAATTTGTGATAAATGAATAAATCATGGGATATGAACTACGTATACAAACTCATTAAACAACGAGTGTTCCCGCATGGATAGTTTTTGCTTGTTGTAAGAACATGCAATCCTATGCGATTTCCCTTATCAAGCCTTTAAAACACACTCCTTTGCTAATTTAATCAAATCAAACCGTAATGATCAATGAAATCACACTAAACAATAACAAAATGAAAGTTTGAATACAATATTAGAACCAAAACTAAATCATATACGGATACCACATAAATCAACCTTGAACCGATCAACTTCTTCCAAACTCATATAAAACACTCAACAACCATCTTTAAACACCATTGCATTTAAAATACATATAAATGAATCAAAATGACAACTCTCGATTCACATAATCATTTATTGTTCACCAGTGGAACATTAACAGTTTTAAAGTGCCGAAAAACTACTTTTATTTACTCAATACGAATCGAGAATCAAGTTATAGTTGTCGAATAAACGTAATCAGACGTTAAGGATATAACTCAATGTGTGATCGATGAATAAATAGTCAAATCATGTTAAGAAGACCAAGTGAATTAGATTTACATGAATTTCAACAAAATTATGTATTAATATATTTGTGCATCAAAGTATTCGCGAATGTTTACAATAAATCATGGGAAATGAACTACGTATACAAGCTCATTAAACAACGAGAGTTCTTGCACGGATAGGTTTAGCTTGTTGTAAAAACATGCAATCCTGTGCGGTTTCCCTGATCAAGCCTTCTAAACACACTCCTATGCTAATTTTATTAAATCAAACCGTAATGATCAATTAAATCATACTAAACAATAACAAAAGGAATGTTTGAATACACAACTAAAACCGAAACTAAAACGTATAAGGAGACCACATAAATCAACCTTTAACCGATCAACTTCTGCCAAACTCATATAAAACACCCAACAACCCTCTTTAAACACCCTTGCATTTAAAATACATATAAATGAATCAAAATGACAACTCTTGGTCCACAAAATCATTTATTGCGCACTAGTGGAACATTAACAGTTGTAAAGTACCAAAAAGCTACTCTTATTCACTCAATATGAACCGAGAATCAAGTTACAGTTTTCGAATGAACATAATCAGACGTTGAGGATAAAACTCAATTTGTGATAAATGAATAAATAGTCAAATCAAGTTAACACGACCAAGTGAATTAGATTTACATGAATTTCCAACAAAATTAGGTAATAATATATTTGTGCATCAAAGTATTCACGAAAATTTACAATAAATCATGGGAAATGAACTACGTATACAAACTCATTAAACAACGAGTGTTCCCGCATGGATAGTTTTTGCTTGTTGTAAGAACATGCAATACTATGCGATTTCCCTTTTCAAGCCTTTTAAACACACTCCTTTGCTAATTTAATCAAATCAAACCGTAATGATCAATGAAATCACACAAAACAAAAACAAAATGAAAGTTTGAATACAATATTAGAACCAAAACTAAATCATATACGGAGACCACATAAATCAACCTTGAACCGATCAACTTCTTCCAAACTCATATAAAACACTCAACAACCATCTTTAAACACCATTGCATTTAAAATACATATAAATGAATCAAAATGATAACTCTCGGTCCACATAATAATTTATTGTTCACCAGTGGAACATTAATAGTTTTAAAGTGCCGAAAAACTACTTTTATTTACTCACTACGAACCGAGAATCAAGTTATAGTTGTCGAATAAACGTAATCAGACGTTAAGGATAAAAACTCAATGTGTGATCGATGAATAAAAACTCAAAACCAGCTAACAAGACCAACTGAATTAGATTTACATGAATTTCCAACAAAATTATGTAATAATATATTTGTGCATCAAAGTATTCGCGAAAGTTTACAATAAATCATAGAAAATGATGCACATATACAAACTCATTAAACAATGATAGTTCTCGCATGGATAGTTTTTGCCTGTTGTAAAAACATAAAATCGTATGCTGTTTCGCTTATCAATCCTTGTAAACACACTCTTGTGCTAATTTAATCAATTCAAACCGTAATGATAAATGAAATCACACTAAACAATAAAAAAAGGAATGTTTTAATACACTACTAAAACCAAAACCAAAACGTATAAGGAGACCACATAAATCAAGCTTGAACCTATCAACTTCTTCAAAACTCATACAAAACACTCAACAACCATCTTTAAACACCCTTGCATTTAAAATACATATAAATGAATCAAAATGACAACTCTCAGTCCACATAATCATTTATTGTGCACCAGTGGAACATTAACAGTTGTAAAGTACCGAAAAACTGCTCTTTTTCACTCAATATGAACCGAGAATCAAGTTACAGTTGTCGAATGAAAGTAATCAGACGTTAAGGATAAAACTCAATGTGTGATCAATGAATAAATAGTCAAATCAAGCTAACACGATCAAATGAATTAGATTTACATGAATTTCCAACAAAATTATGTAATAATATATTTATGCATCAAAGTATTCGTGAAAGTTTATAATAAATCATGGGAAATGAACTACGTATACAAACTCATTAAACAACGATAGTTCTCGCATGGATAGTTTTTGATTGTTGTAAAAACATGCAATCCTTTGCGGTTTCACTCATCAAGCCTTTCAAACACACTCCTGTGCTAATTTAGTCAAATCAAACCATAATGAACAATGAAATCACACTAAATAATAGCAAAAGAAAAGTTTAAATACACTATTAAAACCAAAACTAAATCTTATAAGGAGACCACATAAATCAACCTTTAACTGATCAACTTCTACCAAACTCATACAAAACAGTCAAAAACCATCTTAAAACACCCTTGCATTTAAATTGCACATAAATGAATCAATATGACATGCTCCACATAATCATTTATTGTGCACCAGTGGAACATTAACAGTTGTAAAGTACCGAAAAACTACTCTTATTCACTCAATATGAACCGAGAATCAAGTTACTGTTGTCGAATGAACGTAATCAGACGTTAAGGATATAACTTAATGTTTGATCAATGAATAAAAACTCGAAACAAGCTAACACGACCAAGTGAATTAGATTTACATGAATTTCCAATAAAATTATGTAATAATATATTTGTGCATCAAAGTATTCGCGAAAGTTTATAATAAATCATAGGAAATGAAGTACTATACAAACTCATTAAACATTGATAGTTCTCGCGTGGATAGTTTTTGCTTGTTGTAAAAACATAAAATCCTATACGGTTTCGTTTATCAAGCCTTGTAAACACATTCCTGTGCTAATTTAATCAAATCAAACTGTAATGATCAATGAAATCACACTAAACAATAACAAAAGGAATGTTTTAATGCCCTACTAAAACCGAACCCGAAATGTATAAGATGACCACATAAATCAAACTTGAACCGATCAACGTCTTCCAAACTCATACAAAACACTCAACAGCCATCTTTAAAAACCCTTGCATTTAAAATACATAAAAATGAATCAATATGACAACTCTCGGTCCACATAATCATTTATTATGTACGAGTGGAACATTAACAGTTGTAAAGTACTGAAAAACTACTCTTATTCACCCAATATGAACCGAGAATCAAGTTACAGTTGTCGAATGAAAGTAATCAGATGTTAAGGATATAACTCAATGTGTGATCAGTGAATAAAAACTCAAAACAAGCTAACACGACCAAGTGAATTAGATTTACATTAATTTCCAACAAAATTATGTTATAATATATTTGTGCATCAAAGTATTTGCGAAAGCTGACGATAAATCATAGGAAATGATGTACATATACAAATTCATTAAACAATGATAGTTCTCGCATGGATAGTTTTTGCCTGTTGTAAAAACATGAAATCCTATGCTGTTTCGCTTATCAATCCTTGTAAACACACTCTTGTGCTAATTTAATCAAATCAAACCGTAATGATAAATGAAATCACACTAAACAATAACAAAAGGAATGTTTTAATACACTACTAAAACCAAAACCAAAATGTATAAGAAAACCACATAAATCAACCTTGAACCGATCAACTTCTTCCAAACTCATACAAAACAGTCAACAACCATCTTTAAAAACCTTTGCATTTAAAATACATATAAATGAATCAAAATGACAACTCTCGGTCCACATAATCATTTATGGTGCACCAGTGGAACATTAACAGTTGTAAAGTACCGAAAAACTACTTTTATTCACTCAATATGAACCGAGAATCAAGTTACAGTTGTCGAATAAACGTAATCAGACGTTAAGGATATAACTCAATGTGTGATAGATGAATAAAGAGTCAAAACAAGCTAACACGACCAAGTGAATTAGATTTTCTTGAATTTCCAATAAAATTATGTATTAATATATTTGTGCATCAAAGTATTTGCAAAATTTTAAAATAAATCATGAGAAATGAACTACGTATACAAACTTATTAAACAACGAGAGTTCTTGCATGGATTGGTTTTGCTTGTTGTAAAAACATGCTATCCTGTGCGGTTTCCCTTATCAAGCCTTTTAAACACACTCTTGTGGTAATTTAATCAAATCAAACCGTAATGATCAATGAAATCACACTAAACATTAACAAAAGGTAAGTTTGAATACACTGTTAAAACCAAAACCAAAACGTATAAGGAGACCACATAAATCAAGCTTGAACCTATCAACTTCTTCAAAATTCATACAAAACACTCAACAACCATCTTTAAACACCCTTGCTTTTAAAATACATATAAATGAATCCAAATGACAACTCTCGGTCCACATAATCATTTATTGTGCACTAGTGGAACATTAACAGTTGTAAAGTATCGAAAAACTACTTTTTTTCACTCAATATGAACCGAGAATCAAGTTACAGTTGTCGAATGAAAGTAATCAGACGTTAAGAATAAAACTCAATGTGTGATCAATGAATAAATAGTCAAATCAAGCTAACACGATCAAGTGAATTAGATTTACATGAATTTCCAACTAAATTGTGCAATAATATATTTGTGCATCAAAGTATTCGCGAAAGTTTACAGTAAATCATGGGAAATGAACTACGTATACAAACTCATTAAACAACGATAGTTCTCGCATGGATAGTTTTTGATTGTTGTAAAAACATGCAATCCTTTGCAGTTTCACTGATCAAACCTTTCAAACACACTCCTGTGCTAATTTAGTCAAATCAAACCATAATGATCAATGAAATCACACTAAATAATAACAAAAGGAAAGTTTAAATACACTATTAAAACCAAAACTAAATCTTATAAGGAGACCACATAAATCAACCTTTAACTGATCAACATCTACCAAACTCATACAAAACACTCAAGAACCATCTTAAAACACCCTTGCATTTAAAATGCACATAAATGAATCAATATGACAACTATGCTCCACATAATCATTTATTGTGCACGAGCGGAACATTAACAGTTGTAAAGTACCGAAAAACTACTCTTATTCACTCAATATGAACCGAGAATCAAGTTACAGTTGTCGAATAAACGTAATCAGACGTTAAGAATAAAACTCAACGTGTGATCATTGAATAAATAGTCAAATCATGCTAACACGACCAAGTGAATTAGATTTACATGAATTTCCAACAAAATTATGAAATAATATATTTGTGCATCAAAGTATTCGCGAAAGTTTACAATAAATAATGGTAAATTAACTACGTATACAAACTCATTAAACAACGATAGTTCTCGCATGGATAGTTTTTGGTTGTTGTAAAAACATACAATACTATGTGGTTTCCCTGATCAAGTCTTCTAAACACACTCCTGTGCTAATTTAATCAAATCAAACCGTAATGATCAATAAAATCCCACTAAACAATAACAAAAGGAAAGTTTTAATACCCTACTAAAACCGAAACCAAAATGTATAAGAAGACCACATAAATGAACCTTGAACTGATCAACGTCTTCCAAACTCATACAAAACACTCAATAGCCATCTTTAAAAGCCCTTGCATTTAAAATACATATAAATGAATAAAAATGACAACTCTCGGTCCACATAATCATTTATTGTGCACCAGTAGAACATTAACAGTTGTAAAGTACCGAAAAACTACTCTTATTTACTCAAGAGAATCAAGTTACAGTTGTCGAATAAACGTAATTAGACGTTAAGTATATAACTCAATGTTTGATCAAGGAATAAATAGTCCAATCAAGCTAACACGACCTAGTGAATTAGATTTACATGAATTTCCAACAAAATGATGTAATCATATATTTGTGCATCAAAGTATTCGCGAAACTTTACAGTAAATCATGGGAAATGAACTACGTATACAAACTCATTAAACAACGAGAGTTCTCGCGTGGATAGTTTTTGCTTGTTGTAAAAACATGCAATCCTATGCTGTTTCCCATATCAAGTCTTTTAAACACACTCCTATGCTAATTTATTCAAATCAAACCGTAATGATCAATGATATCGCACTAAACAATAACAAAAGAAAAGTTTGAATACACTATTAAAACCAAAACCAAAATGTATAAGGAGACCACATAAATCAACCTTGAACCGATCAAATTCTTCCAAACCCATATAAAACACTCAACAACCATCTTTAAACACCGTTGCAGTTAAAATACATATAAATAAATCAAAATGACAACTGTCGGTGCACATAACCATTTATTTTGCACCAGTGGAACATTAACAGTTGTAACGTACCGAAAAACTACTACACTCAAATATGAACCGAGAATCAAGTTACAGTTGTCGAATGAACGTAATCAGACGTTAAGGATAAAACTCAATGTGTGGTCAATGAATAAATAGTCATATCAAGCTAACATGATCAAGTGAATTAGATTTACAAGAATTTCCAACAAAATTATGTAATAATATATTTGTGCATCAAAGTATTCGCAAAAGTTTACAATAAATTATGGGAAATGAACTAAGTATACAAACTCATTAAACAACGATAGTTCTCGCATGGATAGTTTTGATTGTTGTAAAAACATGTAATCCTATGTGGTTTCACTGATTAAGCCTTCTAAACACACTCCTGCGCTAATTTAATCATATCAAACCGTAATGATTAATGAAATCACACTAAATAATAACAAAAGGAAAGTTTAAATACACTATTAAAACCAAAACTAAATCGTATAAGGAGACCATATAAATCAACCTTTAACTGATCAACTTCTACCAAACTCATACAAAACACTCAAGAACCATCTTTAAACACCCTTGCATTTTATATGCACATAAATGAATCAATATGACAACTATCGTTCCACATAATCATTTATTGTGCACCAGTAGAACATTAACAGTTGTAAAGTACCGAAAAACTACTTTTATTCACTCAATATGAACCGAGAATCAAGTTACAGTTGTCGAATGAACGTAATGAGACGTTAAGGATATAACTCAATGTGTGATCAATGAATAAAAACTCAAAACAAGCTAACACGACCAAGTGAATTAGATTTACATGAATTTCCAACAAAATTAAGTAATAATATATTTGTGCATGAAAGTATTAGCGAAAGTTTACAATAAATCATAGGAAATGAAGTGCTATACAAACTCATTAAACAATGATAGTTCTCGCATGGATAGGTTTTGCTTGTTGTAAAAACATGAAATCCTATGCGGTTTCGCTTATCAATCCTTGTAAACACACTACTGTGCTAATTTAATCAAATCAAACCGTAATGATCAATGAAATCACACTAAACAATAACAAAAGGAATGTTTTAATACCCTACTAATGTCATACCCTCAAATTCCATATGCGGAGTTTTACCGCGAGGCGTGCGAACAAACCAGGATCACAGTCACTAGCAACTCATAACGACACTATATGCCACATTTAAAATAAAACCAATCAAAGTTCAAACTTTAAAACTATGCGGAAGCGTTTTGTAAATAAGATAAACGCAAAGTATATAAATGTAAAATTTGGCAAAGCACGCGCCAACCCATTATTTAAATCTCATAAATAAAATCCCAGTGTTATGACTTAAGATGAAGTCTTAAGATGCATGCTCGACCCGTGATGTGCTCCTAATGGCAACCTGAGTTAAGGACCTGAGAATAGCATACTAAAAAGTTCAACACAATGGTTGGTGAGTTTAAAAGTTTGCGTTTAACTTAAACAGCAATAATTTGTATAACATAAGAAGTGCATTGAAATAGATAGCTAGTCTATATTCACAAGTAATAACATTAGTGATTTCACGATCGAATATGACTGCGTTGCGTTTGTTGCCTCGCGTCACAACTTACCAGGTCGTGACGATGTTTGTGTTTAGGACAATATTGCACCCGTTTGACCTCGAGTCGCACAGGTGGCGCTTGTCAAACCCAGTAGTACTACCCAAGATTTCCCGCTAGTTACCATTATTAACGATCCGAAAGTGTGAGGACTTTCAAGGTATTATGCACTATGTTAAAACATACACAACTTATAATAATGATATAATGTTTGCGAACAAGTATGCTACCTCTCCCAGAAGAGAGTTTTTAAAATAGTGGGGCATGAACTCACCTAATGTGCAAAGACAATGATAAGAGAGAACTGATGATGTATGAAAAGACAAGGTTACCAAGAACACGCAAGTACATAAGTACGTGTGCACAGAAAACTTAACAACCCTAGGTGCTCAATAAACGTATTGACCCAAGGCTTTGGAAAACCAGACTCATTTAACCTAGTTGACCCGTTTGACCCGTTGGTGACATATTAATTGAGACATCGTTTAATGAAGCGTATCAATTTATCATACATGGTTATCAAACAAACTATTCACGTATATCACATCATCACCCAAGTTCAACCTAGATCATCATACAACTCATGCGAATCTCAAACAATCAACATGCTCAACACAATTATAAATATATCACAACTAATCATTTATTCATGAAGTCTAATCACGCACAAAATGCCATGTGAAGCCACTCACGACTTCACACCCTAAACCCTGCCAATCCTACTAAGTAGGGGCCTCAGATTCGCACGCTTGTATAACAATCATAGTCACATAAATCAACAAGATTCATTCCAACTAACAAACACAATAATGATCAATTTCCAATCCCAATCATGATTTCCTAATCACTAACCATAATTCATCATCATGTATAATCATCAAGAACCTATATTCCTTAAATGATCAATCAAGCACCCATACAACCAAAGTAACACATTCCACCACATTAGACATCATCCATAAGCATTCTAACATGACCCTAACAACATAAACATGCTCACATCATCATATCCAATAATCTTCAAAAATAAAGTTTCCCTTTTGGGAAGGTAACACCCAAAAGCAATCTAACATCCAATTCCTTCATAATTTCATCAACTTTATACCTAATTAAGTTCATAACATTCATTCTAACATGATAATCATCACTAATTCATCAAAATTCCCAATCATCATGCACAAAAGTTTCCACTTATAGTAAGGTATGAACAAACACTAGATTTCAAGACTTTTCATGCACAATTCATGTACACCAACATCAAGCAATGTATCTAACATCATACAATCATCAAATCATGAATTCCAAGAACAAAAAGTTTCCTCTTAAAGCAACATGTGAGATTCATGATCAAATCATAGATTTCTTGCAAAATCCACATCATCTAACATGCATACAATCTAACCAACATCAAATTAACATCTAACAATCATCAATTTCACTTTTTCATCATCAATTTCGAATTAGGGTTCTTCAAGAACAAAAACCAAGAAAAACTAATCAAAACTAACCTTTAGGAGTGCTTAGATGATGATTATCACTTGAAAACAACTTGTAATACTTGAAACCACTTGGAATTTGACTTGTGCACTCGTTCTTGGATCAAAATTGCAAGGTGAGGGTGTTGGGAGGGGGGTTACGGCCGCAATGGGGAATGGGGGCTAGGGTTGGGTTTAATTTTGTTTATATATGGTAACTTTTAATTTCATTCCAATTACAAAATAAACCCCATTGTTTATATTTTATAAAAACTAATCATTTTAACACTTTTTAAAAGGTTTTAACTACAAAATATAAACATTACTAATCAACAATAATAATCATATACATTTTCAACTAATAGCAAAGCATATGAGATCATAGTTACACGTTGTCACGTTATCAAGTAAAATTCACAATTAATAACTTCAAATGCATGAACCACATAACCACAACTAATAATTAACATTATTCATTAGGTTATCATTTGTTTACCATATATAATTGTTATTAAGTCACCAACGTTCAACGACAACTAGTGTGTGCTCACGACACGTGTATGCAAGACCTAACGGAACTAACGGAGTTTTGTAACGGAAAATTACCGGATGTCACATTATCCCCATGTTGAAAGAATTTTCGTCCCGAAAATTGCGTTACATGGTTGTGTTACATCACTGGTTTACTACATTGGCATAACGAAATCGAGTGAGTTGTCACATCATCCCCATGTTGAAAGAAATTTCGTCCCGAAATTTATCAGTACCATCCCCGGCTGTGACCGTCATTTCGAACAGATGAGGATACTTGAGCTTCATCTGATCCTCGCGTTCCCATGTGAATTCCGGTCCATGTTTTGAGTTCCAACGAACTTTGACTATAGGTATTTTCCTTTGCTTAAGAGTTTTGACCTCACGGTCCATTACTTCAACAGGCTCCTCAACAAAGCACAATTGCTCATCCACTTGTACTTCCTCGAGTGGTACAACCAAAGTCTCATCAGATAAGCACTTTTTCAGATTTGAGACGTGGAATACGGTGTGAACGCCACTTAGTGAATCAGGCAGGTCTAATCGATAAGCCACTGGACCTATTCTTTCAGGAATCTCAAATGGTCCAACTTATCTTGGATTAAGCTTGCCTCTTTTGCCAAATCAAATGACGCCTTTCCATGGTGAGACCTTCAACAACACTTTGTCACCGACCTGAAACTCCAAAGGTTTCTGTCGCTTGTCTGCATAGCTCTTTTGTCTGTCTCGCGCCGCAGCCATACGGTTCCGTATCTGCATAATCTTTTCAGTAGTCTCGTGCACCAATTCAGGGCCAATCAGCTGACTATCACCAACTTTAGCCCAACAAACTGGTGATCTACACTTTCGCCCATACAACGCCTCAAATGATGCTGCCTGAATACTAGTATGATAACTATTGTTGTACGAGAATTGGACCACCAGTAGATGAACTTTCCAATTATTTCCAAAATTAATTACACAAGCACGTAACATGTCCTCCAAAGTTTGAATAGTACGCTCGCTTTGTCCATCGGTCTGCGAATGATACGCAGTACTCATATCCAACCGCGTTCCCAAAGATTTATGTAACGACTGCCAGAAATGAGCTGTAAAACGAGCATCACGATCAGAAATAATCGAGATCGGCACGCCATGTCTTGAAACTACCTCCTTTAGGTAAATTCTGGTCAACTTGTCCATTTTGTCAGTCTCCTTGATTGCCAAGAAGTGAGCTGACTTAGTCAGTTAATCCACGATCACCCATATCGTGTCACAACCACTAAGAGTTTTGGGTAACTTAGTAATAAAGTCCATAGAGATCTGTTCCCACTTCCACAAAGGAATCTCAGGTTGTTGCAGTAACCCAGATGGCTTCTGATATTCCACTTTAACCTTGGAACAGGTTAGACACTTGCTCACATACGTTGTTACGTCTGCCTTCATATTAGGCCACCAATAGTGCGCCTTAAGGTCATGATACATTTTGTCAGAACCTAGGTGTATGGAATATTTAGACTTATGTGCTTCACTCATGACTAAGTCTCTCAGATCTCCATACATGGGTACCCAAAGTCTATCCATGAAATACCGGATTCCATTGGATTTGACTTCCAACTGTTTGTCCATCCCACGTAAGGATTCAGATCCAATGTTTTTTGCTTTCAAAGCTTCTGTCTGAGCTTCCTTGATTTGTTCAGGCAAGTGGGTGCTAATCGTAAGCTGCAAAGCACACACTCGTTGGGGCTTAGCGGTCTCCTTCCTACTCAAAGCACCAGCGACTACATTCGCCTTACCTGGGTGATATTTGATAGCACAATCGTAATCGTTTAACAATTCCACCCAATGTCGCTGTCTCATGTTTAGCTCTTTCTGCTCAAAGATATGCTGAAGACTCTTGTGATGGGTGTAAATGGTGCATTTGGTACCGCACAAGTAATGTCTCCAGATCATCGAGGTAAAGATCACTGCACCTAACTCCAAGTCATGAGTAGTATAGTTCTTTTCATGCACCTTCAGTTGTCTCGAGGCATAGGCTATTACCTTGCCACGTTGCATCAGGACACAACCAAGTCCTTAGATAGAAGCATCACAGTAAAACCCAAAATCATCACTTTCTTCTGGTAATGCTAATATCGGCGCGCTACAGAGTTTCTGTTTCAACAACCGGAAAGCGGCTTCTTGACTCGCACCCCATTTATACGTTGTTCCTTTATGGGTCAAGGCTGTGAGAGGTTGAGCGATATTTAAAAATCCCTCAATGAAACGTCGATAGTACCCTGCCAGTCCAAGAAATTGCCTTATCTCACTAGGCGTCTTGGGTACCGACCAGTTCTTTATAGCCTCAATCTTCGTAGGATCCACATGTATTCCCTTCTCGTTAACAATGTGACCCAAGAATTGCACCTCACGAATCCAGAAATCGCACTTAGAAAACTTGGCGTACAACTGTTCCTTCCTAAGTAGTTCCAAGATCAAACGTAGGTGCTCCTCGTGCTCTTCTTTGGTCTTAGAATAGATCAAGATGTCATCGATAAACACAATGACAAACTGATCAAGATAGGGTTTGCACACACGATTCATGAGATCCATGAACACTGCGGGTGCATTAATCAACCCAAATGGCATGACCAAGAATTCATAATGACCATAACGAGTACGGAATGCGGTTTTAGAGATGTCTTCCTCCCGAACTCTCAGTTGATGATAACCGGACCTCAAATCAATCTTTGAGTAATAGCTTGATCCCTGAAGCTAATCAAACAAGTCATCAATACGAGGCAAAGGGTATCGGTTCTTGACTGTGACCTTGTTCAACTCTCTATAATCGATGCACATTCGGAAAGTGGAATCTTTCTTCTTAACAAAGAGCACAGGTGCTCCCCACGGTGATGAGCTTGGTCGAATAAATCCTTTATCCAGTAGCTCCTGAAGTTGTGTAGATAGTTCCTGCAGTTCGTTTGGTGCTAACCGATAAGGTGCTCACGCAATTGGAGCTGCTCCGGGAGTCAAATCTATCTGAAACTCAACCTGACGATGAGGTGGTGGTCCAGGCAGATCCTCTGGAAACACCTCTGGAAAGTCACGAACTACTGGGTTATTTTCTATCTTCTTCTCTTCTTATTGTTTATCAGTCACAAGGGCTAATATGGCTAAGCGACCCTTGCGTAGCCACTTTTGCACTTTCATAAAAGATATGATGCCCATCACAGCACCACTCTTCTCGCCCTTAACTGAGAGAATCTCTCCCTCCTTGAGAGGAATGCGGATGACCTTCTAATGGCATATGACTTCCACCTGCTTCTCAGACAGCCAATCCATACCCACGACCATGTCAAAACTCCCAAGTGTAATAGGCATGAGATCGATATCAAAGGTATGACCAGCGAGTTCTATCTTGCAACCCTTAAGGATGTGCGTAACGGAGATTTGCTTACCATTAGCTAATTCTACGGTATACTTAGAGTCCAACGCAAAAGGCATATCACTTAGGAGACTACAGAATTTAGTAGAAATAAAACTCCTATCGGCTCCAGTATCAAACAGTACAGAAGCAAAACGACCATTAACAAGAAATTTACCAGTAACAGTAGTAGGATCATTTAGAGCCTCACCTAATCCCATGACAAAGGCTCTCCCTTTTGCTCTACCATTGTTGCCACCATTATTGCCACCATTGCCCCCATTATTGTTATTACCACCATTTCCATTGCCATTACCATCTTTTTAATTGAGGGCAATTTCTCTTGTAATGCCCCTATTTTTCATATTCAAAGCAACCCTTTGATGTTTCATGGGACTGCTGCGTCTGCTGAGGCTGCTGAGGCTTCTTCATCAACTCCCCACGACAATCCTTTGCCGCGTGTACAACCTTTCCACAACGCTGGCATCGAAAGCTGTCACACTTGCCAGTGTGGTGGTAGTTGCATCGGCTGCATTTGGGGTTTTTCCCCGCATAACCACTCGGTCCTTGAGTTGGGGCAGATGATTGGTTGAAGTTACGGTTGTTATCAAACCTCCTTTGTTGATGTTGTTGCTGGGACTGTTGTTGCCGAGGTTGACTACCAGACATTGATCCCTAGCTAACATTACTTTCCCACTTGCGTTTATTGTCGGGCATGCTTGTCACAGCGCCCCGCTTGGGTAACTTCCCTTGTTCCACTGCCTGATCAGTGAGTTTATGAGCCAATCGAATGACTTGTTGAATAGTAGGGAGATTTACAGCGGTCAATATACTTTGAATCTCTGGCACCAACCCACGTTAGTAGAGCTCAATTCGCCGGCTCGGCGGGTCAACCATGCCAGGACAGAGTGTAGCTAGCTCATGAGACCTAGTAGTGTAAGCCTCAATGTCAGATACTTCCATCTTTAATTGCCAAAACTCGGCTTCTAGTTTCTGAACTTCATTACGAAGGTAGTATTCCTCTGTCATTATCGTTTTGAATTCATCTCACGGCAGCGCGTTTGCCACCGCCTGGCCAAGCATCTGCACTTGTGCATTCCACCACGTGAGTGCTGCACCCTCAAGTGTCCACGTGGCGAATTTTACCTGGTCCATCGCAGGACAGTTGCACTTGGCGAAGACTGATTCAGTCTTCTCGAACCACCTCACGAGCCCTACAGCTCCCTTAGATCCACTGTAGGTATGGGGCTTGCAATCCATAAATGCCTTGTAAGTGCACCCAGGCGGTCCTGTATTCAACATGACAGAGTATTTAAATCGAACCGAATGAATTTATCACTTAATAGAATATTCACGTAATTGATGACTAAAGTCACCGTTTACCTCCAAACTGGGCGGGTTGAGTGTTCAGTGCCGCCTGCACATGCTGATTAATCAGGGCAGCTAATTCAGCTGGGGTCATATTCACGGTGCCGGGGCCACGTCCACTGCCACGCCCACGGCCACATCCACGTCCTCTACCTCGGCCGTCCATATTTCACTTTACATTTACAAACACAATAATGAGTAACATCCAATATATTAATCTCATTGAAGTATGGTAAATAATAAGAAATAATGTACTGCCACAACCATAACATTTATAACCAAAATAATAACTTATCATAAATAAATTGTAAGTAACTCATAAAATATCCGATCAATGTCAAAATTTCAAGTTTTCAGTTGTGTGGGAAACAACCCTTCCCACATAGGTTTAAAAAAATGCTATGCAGTCTAGATCATATAAATAGAAAAAGAATCAATCAAACAAATCCGATCCATCACTATCTCTGTCGTCTGGGGCTTCTTCAGGCTCTTCCTCGGGGTCTTCATCAACATCTTCTACTCGTGCAGGATTGTCCATAATCTGCAGTGCTGCAAACTGTGCCTCCAGTCCAGTCAACCTATCCTCCACACCTACATTATGAAGTTCCTGCTCGTCCATAAGCTGCATCACAATACCAGTCAAGGTATGATGTCCGGTAATAGCCATCGAGAGTCGTTCCTGGAGTGTCTCCACTAGTAGGCGTAGCAGGCGTACTTCATACGTTAAAGTGGAGTTCTCGTCAGTGAGTACCCTGATACGCCGATGCTCAGTGTCCATGATCGCAACTAAAGCTGCCACAGCCTGCTCGAGAGGAACGTCAAGTGAAGGAAGAGCAGGTGCCATAGAGGCAGTAGCTGACCTGGTCCGGGGTCCAGTAGTAGCAGGGCCTGGGAGCCGCTCCCTGTAGACCATGCGGTTCACATAGATAGCATAGTATCTCTAATCTCGAGGAGGATCGAGCTCCGGTGACACAAACGGCTGGTCCAAATCTATCTCTCTAGAAGGGTAAGGATATCGCGGCCAATCGGGTTGTCGATGAGGAACAGGAGGAGAAGGAGGAGATTCAGAACGCGCAGGTATTTTACCCAAAACCCGTGATGATGATGCCATGCTGCAGTGCACGTGATGCGTATGCCAATGAGTATACAGTAAGAGAATAAGCAAAGAGTAATTAACTAACCGTGTGCGGTTATAGACTAGTGTGTATGCAACCGAGTTCCCTATAACCAATGTCTCTGATACCAATATGTCACACCCTCAAATTCCACATGTAGAGTTTTACCGCTAGGCATGCGAACAAACCAGGATCACAGTCGCTAGTTACTCAGAACGACACTATATGTCACATTTAAAATAAAACCAATCAAAGTTTAAACTTTAAAACTATGAGGAAGCGTTTTGTAAATAAGACAAACCCAAAGTATATAAATGTAAAATTTGGCAAAACACGCGCCAACCCATTATTTAAATCTCATAAATAAAATCCAAGTGTTCTGACTTAAGATGAAGTCTTAAGATGCATGTTGGACCCATGATGAGCTCCTAATGGCAATCTGAGTTAATGACTTGAGAATAGCATACTAAAAAGGTCAACACAATGGTTGGTGAGTTCAAGAGTTTTCGTTTAACATAAACAGTAATAATTTGTATAACATAAGAAGTGCATTGAAATAGATAGCTAATCTATATTCACAAGTAATAACATTAGTGATTTCAAGATCGAAGCTGACTGCGTTGCGTTTGTTGCCTCCCGTCACAACTTACCAGGTCATGATGATGTTTGTGTTTAGGACAATATTGCACCCGTTTGACCTCGAGTCGCATAGGTGGGGTTTGTCAAACCCAGTAGTACTACCCAAGATTTCCCGCTAGTTAACATTATTAACGATCCGAAAGTGTGAGGACTTTCAAGGTATTATGCACTATGTTAAAACATACACAACTTATAATAATGATATAATGTTTGCGAACAAGTATGCTACCTCCCCCAGAACAGAGTTTATAAAATAGTGGGGCATGAACTCACCTGATGTGCAAAGACAATGATAAGGGAGAACTGATGATGGATGAAAAGACAACCCTGCAAAGGTTACCTAGAACACGCAAGTACATAAGTACGTGTGCACAGAAAACTTAACAACCCTAGGTGCTCAATAAACACATTGACCTAAGGCTTTGGAAAACCAGACTCATTTAACCTAGTTGACCCGTTTGACCCGTTGGTGACATATTAATTGAGACATCGTTTGATCAAGCGTATCAATTTATCATACATGGTTATCAAACAAACTATTCACGTATATCACATCATCACCCAAGTTCAACCTAGATCATCATACAACTCATGCGAATCTCAAACAATCAACATGCTCAACACAATTATAAATATATCACAACTAATCATTTATTCATGAAGTCTAATCATGCACAACATGCCATGTGAAGCCACTCATGACTTCACACCCTAAACCCTGCCAATCCTACTAAGTAGGGGCCTCAGATTCGCACTCGTGTATGACAATCATAATCACATAAATCAACAAGATTCATTCCAACTAACAAACACAATAATGATCAATTTCCAATCCCAATCATGATTTCCTAATCACAAACCATAATTCATCATCATTTATAATCATCAAGAACCTACATTCCTTAAATGATCAATCAAGCACCCATACAACCCAAGTAACACATTCCACCACATTAGACATCATCCATAAGCATTCTAACATGACCCTAACAACATAAACATGCTCACATCATCATATCCAATAATCTTTAAAAATAAAGTTTCCCATTTGGGAAGGTAACACCCAAAAGCAATCTAACATCCAATTCCTTCATAATTTCATCAACTTTATACCTAATTAAGTTCATAACATTCATTCTAACATGATAATCATCACTAATTCATCAAAATTCCCAATCATCATGCACAAAAGTTTCCACTTATAGTAAGGTATGAACAAACACTAGATTTCAAGAATTTTCTTGCACAATTCATGTAAACCAACATCCAAGCAATGTATCTAACATCATACAATCATCAAATCATGAATTCCAAGAACAAAAAGTTTCCTCTTAAGGCAATGTGTGAGATTCATGATCAAATCATAGATTTCTTGCAAAATCCACATGATCTAACATACATACAATCTAACCAACATCAAATTAACATCTAACAATCATCAATTTCACTTTTTCATCATCAATTTTGAATTAGGGTTCTTCAAGAACAAAAACCATGAAAAACTAATCAAAACTAACCTTCAGGTGTGCTTAGATGATGATTAACACTTGAAAACAACTTGTAATACTTGAAACCACTTGGAATTTGACTTGTGCACTTGTTCTTGGATCAAAATCGCAAGGTGAGGGTGTTGGGAGGGGGGTTACGGCCGCAATGGGGAATGGGGGCTAGGGTTGGGTTTAATTTTGTTTATGTATGGTAACTTTTAATTTCATTCTAATTACAAAATAAACCCCATTGTTTATATTTTATAAAAACTAATCTTTTTTAACATTTTTTAAAAGGTTTTAACTATAAAATATAAACATTATTAATCAACAATAATAATCATATACATTTTCAACTAATAGCAAAGCATATGAGATCATAGTTACACGTTGTCACGTTATCATGTAAAATTCACAATTAATAACTTAAAATGCATGAACCACATAACCACAACTAATAATCAACTTTATTCATTAGGTTATCATTTGTTTACCATAGATAATTGTTATTAAGTCACCAACGTTCAACGACAACTAGTGTGTGCTCATGACACGTGTACGCAAGACCTAACGGAACTAATGGAGTTTGGTAACGGAAAATTATCGGATGTCACATTATCCCCAAGTTGAAAGAATTTTCGTCCTGAAAATATGGTTGTGTTACATCACTGGTTTACTGCATTGGGATAACGATATCGAGTGAGTTGTCACAACTAAAACCGAAACCAAAATGTATAAGAAGACCACATAAATCAACCTTGAACCGATCAACGTCTTCCAAACTCATACAAAACACTCAACAGCCATCTTTAAAAACCCTTGCATTTATAATATATATAAATGAATCAAAATGACAACTCTCGGTCCACATAATCATTTATTGTGCACTAGTGGAACATTAACAGTTGTAAAGTACCGAAAAACTACTCTTATTCACTCAATATGAGCCGAGAATCAAGTTACAGTTGTCGAATAAACGTAATCAGACGTTAAGGATATAACTCAATGTGTGATCAATGAATAAATAGTCAAATCAAGCTAACACGACAAAGTGAATTAGATTTACCTTAATTTCCAACAAAATTATGTAATAATATATTTGTGCATCAAAGTATTCGCGAAAGGTTACAATAAATCATGGGAAATGAACTACGTTTACAAACTCATTAAACAACGATAGTTCTCGCATGGATAGTTTTTGATTGTTGAAAAACATGCAATCCTATACGGTTTCACTGATCAAGCCTTCAAAACACACTCCTGTGCTAATTTAATCAAATCAAACGGTAATGATCAATGAAATCACACTAAATAATAACAAAAGGAAAGTTTAAATACACTATTAATACCAAAACTAAATCGTATAAGGAGACCATATAAATCAACCTTTAACAGATCAACTTCTTCCAAACTCATACAAAACACTCAAGAACCATCTTTAAACACCCTTGCATTTAAAATGCACATAAATGAATCAATATGACAACTATCGTTCCACATAATCATTTATTGTGCACTAGTAGAACATTAACAGTTGTAAAGTACCGTAAAACTACTCTTATTCACTCAATATGAACCGAGAATCAAGTTACAGTTGTCGAATGAACGTAATGAGACGTTAAGGATATAACTCAATGTGTGATTAATGAATAAAAACTCAAAACAAGCTAACACGACCAAGAGAATTAGATTTACATGAATTTCCAACAAAATTATGTAATAATATATTTGTGCATCAAAGTATTCGCGAAAGTTTACAATAAATCATAGGAAATGAAGTGCTATACAAACTCATTAAACAATGATGGTTCTCGCATGGATAGTTTTTGTTTGTTGTAAAAACATGAAATCCTATACAGTTTCGCTTATCTAGCCTTGTAAAGACACTCCTGTGCTAATTTAATCAAATCAAACCGTAATGATCAATGAAATCACACTAAACAATAACAAAAGGAAAGTTTAAATACACTATTAATACCAAAACTAAATCGTATAAGAAGACCATATAAATCAACCTTTAACTGATCAACTTCTTCCAAACTCATACAAAACACTCAAGAACCATCTTTAAACACCCTTGCGTTTAAAATGCACATAAATGAATCAATATGACAACTATCGTTCCACATAATCATTTATTATGCATCAGTAGAACATTAACAGTTGTAAAGTACCGAAAAACTACTCTTATTCACTCAATATGAACCGAGAATCAAGTTACAGTTGTCGAATGAACGTAATGAGATGTTAAGGATATAACTCAATGTGTGATCAATGAATAAAAACTCAAAACAAGCTAACACAACCAAGTGAATTAGATTTACATGAATTTCCAACAAAATTATGTAATAATATATTTGTGCATCAAAGTATTCGCAAAAGTTTACAATAAATCATAGGAAATGAAGTACTATACAAACTCATTAAACAATAATGGTTCTCGCATGGATAGTTTTTGTTTGTTGTAAAAACATGAAATCCTACGCGGTTTCACTTATCAAGCCTTGTAAACACACTCCTATGCTAATTTAATCAAATCAAACCGTAATGATCAATGAAATCACACTAAACAATAACAAAAGAAATGTTTTAATACCCTACTAAAACCGAAACCAAAATGTATAAGAAGACCACATAAATCAACCTTGAACCGATCAACTTCTTCCAAACTCATACAAAACACTCAACAGCCATCTTTAAAAACCCTTGCATTTAAAATATATATAAATGAATCAAAATGAAAACTCTCGGTCCACATTATCATTTATTGTGCACAAATGGAACATTAACAGTTGTAAAGTACCGAAAAACTACTCTTTTTCACTCAATATGAACCGAGAATCAAGGTACAGTTGTTGAATGAACGTAATCAGACGTTAAGGATAAAACTCAAAGTGTAATCAATGAATAAATAGTCAAATCAAGCTAACACGACCAAGTGAATTAGATTTGCATGAATTTCTAACAAAATTATGTAATAATATATTTGTGCATCAAAGTATTCGCGAAAGTTTACAATAAATCATTGGAAATGATGTACGTATACAAACTTATTAAACAATGATAGTTCTTGCATGGATAGATTTTGCTTGTTGTAAAAACATGAAATCCTATGCTGTTTTGCTTATCAATCCTACTAAAAACACACTCTTGTGCTAATTTAATCAAATCAAACCGTAATGATCAATGAAATCACACTAAACAATAACAAAAGGAATGTTTTAATACACTACTAAAACCAAAACCAAAATGTATAAAAAGACCACATAAATCAACCTTTAACCGATCAACTTCTTCCAAAATCATAGAAAACACTCAACAACCAGTGAAACATTAACAATTGTAAAGTACCGAAAAACTACTTTTATTCACTTAATATGAACCAAGAATCAAGTTACAGTTGTCGAATAAACATAATCAGACGTTAAGGATATAACTCAATGTGTCATCGATGAATAAAGAGTCAAAACAAGCTAACACGACCAAGTGAATTAGATTTACATTAATTTCCAACAAAATTATGTATTAATATATTTGTGCATCAAAGTATTCGCAAAAGTTTACAATAAATCATGGGAAATGAAATACATATACAAACTCATTAAACAACGAGAGTTCTCGCATGGATTGGTTTTGCTTGTTGTAAAAACATGTAATCGTGTGCGGTTTCCCTTACCAAGCCTTTTAAACACACTCCTAAAGTAATTTATTCAAATTAAACTGTAATGATCAATGAAATCACACTAAACAATAACAAAAGGAATGTTTGAATACACTGTTAAAACCAAAACCAAAACGTATAAGGAGACCACATAAATCAAGCTTGAACCAATCAACTTCTTCTAAACTCATACAAAACAATCAACAACCATCTTTAAACACCCTTGCATTTAAAATACATATAAATGAATCAAAATGACAACTCTCGATCCACATAATCATTTATTGTGCACCAGTGGAACATTAACAGTTGTAAAGTACCGAAAAACTACTCTTTTTCACTCAATATAAACCGAGAATCAAGTTACAGTTGTCGAATGAACGTAATCAGACATTAAGGATAAAACTCAATGTGTGATCAATGAATAAATAGTCAAATTAAGCTACATGATCAAGTGAATTAGATTTACATTAATTTCCAACAAAATTATGTAATAATATATTTGTGCGTCAAAGTATTCGAGAAAGTTTACAATAAATCATGGGAAATAAACTACATATACAAACTCATTAAACAACGAGAGTTCTCGCATGGATAGTTTTTGCTTATTGTAAAAACATGCAATCCTATGATGTTTGCCAAATCAAGCCTTTTAAACACACTCCTATGCTAATTTATTCAAATCAAACTGTAATGATCAATGATATCATACTAAACAATAACCAAAGGAAAGTTTTAATACACTATTAAAACCAAAACCAAAACGTATAAGGAGACCACATAAATCAACCTTGAACCGATCAACTTCTTCCAAACTCATACAAAACACTCAACAACCATCTTTAAACACCGTTGTAGTTAAAATACATATAAATGAATCAAAATGACAACTCTCGGTGCACATTATCATTTATTGTGCACCAGTGGAACATTAACAGTTGTAAAGTACCGAAAAACTATTCTTTTTCACTCAATATGAACCGAGAATCAAGATACAGTTGTCGAATGAACCTAATCAGACGTTAAGGATAAAACTCAATGTGTGATCAATGAATAAATAGTCAAATCAAGCTAACACGACCAAGTGAATTAGATTTGGATGAATTTCCAACAAAATTATGTAATAATATATTTGTGCATCAAAGTATTCGCGAAAGTTTACAATAAATCATTGGAAATGATGTACGTATACAAACTTATTAAACAATGATAGTTCTTGCATGGATAGCTTTTGCTTGTTGTAAAAACATGAAATCCTATGCTGTTTTGCTCATCAATCCTACTAAAAACACACTCTTGTGCTAATTTAATCAAATCAAACCGTAATGATCAATGAAATCATACTAAACAATAACAAAAGGAATGTTTTAATACACTACTAAAACCAAAACCAAAATGTATAAAAAGACCACATAAATCAACCTTTAACCGATCAACTTCTTCCAAAATCATAGAAAACACTCAACAACCAGCTTTCAAAACCCTTGAATTTATAATACATATAAATGAATCAAAATGCAAACTCTCGGTCCACATAATCATTTATTGTGCACCAGTGGAACATTAACAATTGTAAAGTACCAAAAAACTACTTTTATTCACTTAATATGAACCAAGAATCAAGTTACAGTTGTCGAATAAACATAATCAGACGTTAAGGATATAACTCAATGTGCAATCGATGAATAAAGAGTCAAAACAAGCTAACACGACCAAGTGAATTAGATTTACATTAATTTCCAACAAAATTATGTATTAATATATTTGTGCATCAAAGTATTCGCAAAAGTTTACAATAAATCATGGGAAATGAAATACGTATACAAACTCATTAAACAACGAGAGTTCTCGCATGGATTGGTTTTGCTTGTTGTAAAAACATGTAATCGTGTGCGGTTTCCCTTACCAAGCCTTTTAAACACACTCCTGAAGTAATTTATTCAAATAAAACCGTAATGATCAATGAAATCACACTAAACAATAACAAAAGGAATGTTTGAATACACTGTTAAAACCAAAACCAAAACGTGTAAGGAGACCACATAAATCAAGCTTGAACCAATCAACTTCTTCTAAACTCATACAAAACAATCAACAACCATCTTTAAACACCCTTGCATTTAAAATACATATAAATGAATCAAAATGACAACTCTCGATCCACATAATCATTTATTATGCACCAGTGGAACATTAACAGTTGTAAAGTACCGAAAAACTACTCTTTTTCACTCAATATAAACCGAGAATCAAGTTACAGTTGTCGAATGAATGTAATCAGACATTAAGGATAAAACTCAATGTGTGATCAATGAATAAATAGTCAAATCAAGCTACATGATCAAGTGAATTAGATTTACATGAATTTCCAACAAAATTATGTAATAATATATTTGTGCATCAAAGTATTCGAGAAAGTTTACAATAAATCATGGGAAATGAACTACGTATACAAACTCATTAAACAACGAGAGTTCTCGCATGGATAGTTTTTGCTTGTTGTAAAAACATGCAATCCTATGCTGTTTGCCATATCAAGCCTTTTAAACACACTCCTATGCTAATTTATTCAAATCAAACCGTAATGATCAATGATATCATACTAAACAATAACAAAAGGAAAGTTTGAATACACTATTAAAACCAAAACCAAAACGTATAAGGAGACCACATAAATCAACCTTGAACCGATCAACTTCTTCCAAACTCATATAAAACACTCAACAACCATCTTTAAACACCGTTGTAGTTAAAATACATATAAATGAATCAAAATGACAACTCTCGGTGCACATTATCATTTATTGTGCACCAGTGGAACATTAACAATTGTAAAGTACTGAAAAACTATTCTTTTTCACTCAATATGAACCGAGAATCAAGGTACAGTTGTCGAATGAACCTAATCAGACGTTAAGGATAAAACTCAATGTGTGATCAATGAATAAATAGTCAAATCAAGCTAACATGATCAAGTGAATTAGATTTACATGAATTTCCAACAAAATTATGTAATAGTATATTTGTGCATCAAAGTATTCACGAAAGTTTACAATAATTCATTGCAAATGAACTACGTATACAAACTCATTAAACAACGATAGTTCTCGCATGGATAGTTTTTGATTGTTGTAAAAACATGCAATCTTATGCGGTTTCGCTGATCAAGCCTTCTAAACAGACTCCTGTGCTAATTTAATCAAATCAAACCGTAATGATCAATGAAATCACACTAAATAATAACAAAAGGAAAGTTTAAATACACTATTAAAACCAAAACAAAATCGTACAAGGAGATCATATAAATCAACCTTTAACTGATCAACTTCTACGAAACTCATACAAAACACTCAAGAACCATCTTTAAACACCCTTGCATTTAAAATGCACCTAAATGAATCAATATGACAATTATCGTTCCACATAATCATTTATTATGCATCAGTAGAACATTAACAGTTGTAAAGTACCAAAAAACTACTCTTATTCACTCAATATGAACCGAGAATCAAGTTACAGTTGTCGAATGAACGTAATGAGACGTTAAGGATATAACTCAATGTGTGATCAATGAATAAAAACTCAAAACAAGCTAACACGACCAAGTGAATTAGATTTACATGAATTTCCAACAAAATTATGTAATAATATATTTGTGCATCAAAGTATTCGCGAAAGTTTACAATAAATCATAGGAAATGAAGTGCTATACAAACTCATTAAACAATGATGGTTCTCGAATGGATAGTTTTTGTTTGTTGTAAAAACATGAAATCCTATGCGGTTTCGCTTATCAAGCCTTGTAAACACACTCCTGTGCTAATTTAATCAAATCAAACCGTAATGATCAATGAAATCACACTAAACAATAACAAAAGGAATGTTTTAATACCCTACTAAAACCGAAACCAAAATGTATAAGAAGACCACATAAATCAACCTTGAACCGATCAACGTCTTCCAAACTCATAGAAAACACTCAACAACCATCTTTAAACACCCTTGCATTTAAAATACATATAAAAAATTCAAAATGACAATTCTCGGTCCACATAATCATTTATTGTGCACGAGTGGAAAACTAACAGTTGTAAAGTACCAAAAAACTGCTCTTTTTCACTCAATATCAACCGAGAATCAAGTTACAGTTGTCGAATGAACGTAATCAGACGTTAAGGATAAAACTCAATGTGTGATCAATGAATAAATAGTCAAATCAAGCTAACACGATCAAGTGAATTAGATTAAATGAATTTCCAACAAAATTATCTATTAATATATTTGTGCCTCAAAGTATTCGCCAAAGTTTACAATAAATCATGGGAAATTAACTACATATACACACTCATTAAACAACGATAGTTCTCGCATGGATAGTTTTTGCTTGTTGTAAAAACAAAAATCAAGTGAATTAGATTTACATGAATTTCCAACCAAATTATGTAATAATATATTTGTGCATCAAAGTGAAGGTCCGGTTGAAGGGTGCAAGTCAGTTTTTCATGAATCAATTTAACACGATCAAGTGAATTAGATTTACATGAATTTCCAACAAAATTATGTAATAATATATTTGTGCATCAAAGTGAAGTGAATTAGATTTACATGAATTTCCAACAAAATTATGTAATAATATATTTGTGCAACAAAGTGAAGGACCGTTTGAAGGGTGCAAGTCAGTTTTTCACAATGTAGAGAGACTTAGAACACTTAACAGATAAAATAGGGAACTGGACAGTTTATGGTGACACTAAGTTAAACAGAAGTAAGCGAGAGACAGAAACTCAAAAACAAGATAATTGGTTTTCAAGGAAGATGTATATTGCTCTCAAGTTCTATTACAAGTGTTACAAAGCATAAAAATAAAATACAAGAACCTGAGATACTTTATACTACATCCTATAGCCGGCCATACTTTGAAAGCCAGCTGGAGCCACTAATCTGGACAACAAGATCAATGTAAAGTCAAAAGGCAGATTGTCTTTTGACATGTGACTATGACAGGCCATAGCTCACATCCTATTGTAATACAAAAAGGATAAAAGTACATAAAGTAGAAAGGTACAGACTCAAGACCTTAATCCACAGCTTCCTAAAGCATGGACCTTTTCACCAACTTGTGTAAAGTTGGTGAGCGTGCAGAGTAGCAGCGGAAAATAGGTCAGCTTTTTTGAAAAGTTGTTGATCACAGTGAGCATGTCTTCTCTGTCTTCAGAAGAAATCAGCCTTCTATCTTTGAGGCTTTGAAAGACTTTGTCTTCTAAGCTTCGGAAGACTTCATCTTTGGCTTCGGAAGAATTGGTCTTTTGGCTTCGGAAGATTTTACACTTGTTTAATTTTCTTGTAGAGTGTAAAACTTCCGAAGTAACTTCTACCATGCACAAGGTGCGTGAATGCAGGAGACACCTTAACTGTTTTGAGTGCATCAGCCTCTTCTATAATCCTGACAAACTGCCCCTAGGCTGATGCTACCAAAACAGAGAAGTTCTTCAGCAGTTAATAGTCCTCATTAGGATCAGAAGCATTCTGTTCTTCATCAGCTGATCTGGATCCTTCAGACTCTCATAGAACCATCTCATGCCAAAGAGATCATGCAGAGGTAGATCAAGCATGTCTAGCCAGAAATAGACATCTCGACCACCTTGATCTCTAACAACATACCATCTTTCTGGATTTGCAGCAAAAGTCCAGGACAGAATGGTCTTCCTGATGCAAAAGGCTCTACCTGAATTGGAGTTAATTGGTCACCCTCTTGTTGCACATCCTCAGGATGTTTTGACTTATCCTGAGGTGATGAGATGGATGCCTTGGACTTCTTCTTCTTTCTTCTGTCCCTTCTGATAGCCATCCTCTTCCTCACTCTATACTTCAACTGAGGAGCTTAGCCTTCAGCACCAGATTGACTTTTTGTGCTCTCTTTAGTTGGGTCCTTATTCCCCATTTGATCAGTAGGAGGGGACTTAGAACCCTTCTGTGGATCAGAAGATGAAGTTGGCTTAGTTGTAGCTTCAGGTTCAGGCTGTGTTGTCTCTTCAACCTTCACCTCAACTTTAGGTGCAGCTGGACTTAGTGGAGAATGCAAGTCCACGAGCTGACCTTCTTTGATCTTCTGCTTGATCCTCCTGATGTGCTCATCCATTGTGGATAGAGACACAGGACCAAGTCTCCTTCCAGAGAACCCATACAGCTTCAAGAAACTCACCATCTTTAGTCTGTTAGCAGACTTCTTCTCTTGGGCTCTGATGGTGGCTCTTGTTTTAGCAGCTTCCTCTCTCATTTTTCTTTTCATAGTTTTTCTTTGAGTTTGAGCCTCTTCATCAAGCTATTTTTGATACTCAAACTCAATGTATTCAATTGAGAGGGGATTGAGGGCTGCTGCTTGATAGAGTCCTGTGGCACTTAGATAAGCAATCATCTTTTGTCTTTCTTGTTCCCTGCTTATCTGAGTTTCTTCCTCTTCCACAGCCGCAGACTCTTTCTCAGGACTTTCATGAACTGGAGAGAGGACAGGAGCTTTTTGCTGTTTCTTTTTTTTTTCTTTCTTCTTTGATTTTGAGGAGCATTTCTGCTGCCTCAGCCTCCTTCCTCTCTTTATGTAGCTCTCTGTCTGCTAGTTCATCTAGTTCTGCCAAAGGGAGAGAGATTGTTTCATCAATGTTATAGTTTCTGAGTCCTAGATAGTTTAATCTGGCTACCCTTAACTCATCATTTTGAGTATCAGGCCTATGGGCAGCCCTGATTGCAGCTTGCATGAAGCTTGGGACTTCACCAGTTCTTTCTCCCCTGGCCTTCCTCTTCCTTTCTCTCTTATCCTCCTCAATCTCTGGGCCTTCAACTGAGGTTTTCCCTTCGAAGCTAATCTTAGGATCTGTCTCAATATCCAGTTGACCAATAGCCTGTCTTCGAAGCTAATCTTAGGTTCTTCTGAGTCTGAATTCCCTCATTACCTAATCTTGGATCACCTCAGCTAACCTGCCAGACTGTCTGTTTTGGCTTGGGTTGATGAATGGCAGGTTAACTAAGTTCATACCATCATGGAAACTCAGGGTCTGAAAGTTGAAGAGTTCCTGCTACCCGTGAGCCCTTGATAGCACCAATGCCATTTTTGAGGAATCATACCACCATCCCATTATTGGATTTTCAGCTAGATGGGAGGGGGCAGGCATGGACATTGGAATTCCTTCCTCAAATAGTTGTTGAAATAAAGCCTCCACATCAGTGTGAGCCTTAGGAAGTTGTTGAGTTTGGACAACTACAAATGAGGGTGGTGAGTCCTCATTGTCCATACTCATGATAGAACTCCCAGGTTCTATGGTTGTAGGGACTTTCTCCCCTTTTTTGGTAGCATCACCCACTTGCATAGGTGAGCTGAAGGTTAAATCCACCACTTCCACAGGTTCTTGTAGACCTGGTTGAGTTTGTCTTAATGGTATCTCAGCTAACTTGCCCTTGAGATCGGTGATCTCAAGTTGCTGGTCATTGACCTTCTTCTGTATGGCAGTCACTTAAGATTCCAAGTGACTTACCTTGGAGACCAAAGAGGTGCAGAGATCTTCTAGTTGTTGTACTTTTAGTTTCAAACTCCCCTCATCTTCAGATGAAGAATTATGGGGGGAAGAGAGAATTGGACTGATGTCTTCTTCCTCATCACCAGCATAGTATTCTTGGCTGCTGGATTTTCTCTGCTCATTGACAACTTCAAGTGAAGTGTCAATGGGCTGAGTTGCCATGGTTGAGGTCTTAATGATTTAATCACTAGCAGTAATGAGGGCCTCTTCCGTATGGACCTTTTGAACTTGTTCAGGGAGATCCACCTCCGTTTGGGGTGGATGATGTGGGCTAGATATGGGAGTGACAGGAGCACTCATCTCTCCTCGAGCGAGGGTGGAGAAGGGAAACTCATGGTACTCACTGAATCCCATATCTTCATCATCATAGAATTCAAGGTTTGGAATTGGTTGGTTTAGATGTAAAGGCTGGGGATGGTAATTGTCCCCTGAAGGTTGATCACTAGAGTTTTGAGACTCTGAGTGAAGGCTTAAGGCTGTTTGGGTTATGAGCTCATCAAGCTGAGCATGAGGAACCTCAGCACTAACAATATGAGAGATAGGAGTGGTTTGCTCCTCAAAAGAAGTGGGAGCTCCAGTGTCCACTTCTTCTTGCATGGGTGATGATATGGGGGCCTGCTCAGACTGAATAGCTTGAGCAGGGATTCGTTTGTGTTTTCTATAGTAGGTGATGGTTATTGTAGGTTGAGATGGTGGTTCGGAAACAATAGGTGTGGGTTCAACACTAGCTGGTGCTGCTAGGTTCTCACCTTGAGCAATGAGCTCTAACATTTTTGCGACAAGGGCTGTTTCTACCCCAGATAATCCCACAGTTGGTTTTCTCATTATTTTAAAGATGCCGGGCTTCATCTGTCCCAATTTAAGAGTTTCACTTTTTCCCCTCAACTGTGAGCCCAGTTCATAGTTGAGAATGTACTGGACATATTTAGGGAACATGTAATACTCTAAGGAGTTCAAGTTTGAAAGTAAATTGAGGTAAACAAAGTGAGAATACCTAGACTTGACCCCTTGAACCAGTCTATGGACTATGAAGGACAGATCCTCAGGAATCTGGTCCCATCCTCCATGCTTGTTGGACGAGCTGTGTATGATGACATGGAGGAGGTACTTCCACTAGGAAGAGACCTTCCCTTTCCTGAAGGTTCTGACTGAGAAGTCTCCTTCATATCCCATCTGCGCAAAAGACTGATTACAACAGATTTAGGAAAGGACACATCACTGTCTGCATCATCCAGCTGAAGATGGGTGTTGATGATGGCTGGAGTGATGAAGAGTGTCCTCCCCTGCACTGTTGCAGATAGTGCCTTTTCCCCGTCCATGGTGACCTCTTGGCAGGTCCGCCAGAAGTCCAGCAGATGACCCGCGTAGAGAGGAGGATCAATGGTGAGGGAGGTGAAGTAGTTTGTCAGAGAAAGGAATCAGCAAATCTCTGAGAAAGCAGGATCTTTCTCAAAGTTTAGCAGAGTAACCTGATTATGTTGCCTGTAGAGTTGCATGGAGAAATCGAGTTGGTTTCTATGGATAAGGTTGGCCATTTGAGATAGCTTCGTCAAGAAGAAAGGTATGAACAAAGGCGGTTTCTGGGTGAATTTAGGTTAGAAAATTATTGCGGATGAAGAGAGAAAGGTGAAAGAGGGGGAAACCATTGGGTATATATATGAAATGGATTTGAGACAAAGTTAATACGAAAGAATAAACTTTGAAATCCGGATGTCGGTCCCACCTCTGAAAAAGTGCCCAAAAGTAGTTTTCTTGGAAGTCGAAATCTTCCGAAGGTGATTTGGCTTCGGAAGTTTTTGATAAAAGATTCCGAGGCCAATTTGGCTTCAGAAGATATTTCTAAGAGTTTTGAAAATTTTGCTTCGGAAGAAAAGTACTTAGAGAATTTTTCTCTTCTCAGAGATAAATACTTTCGGAAGAGAATTTTTCCTTTAATATCATCTAGATACTTAAGAAGAATTTGGCTTCAGAAGATATTTAGAAAATTTCTTCCAAAGGTAAATTGTCATAAGTAGTTAATTGATGTTAAAGACATAATTTGCTTCCCAAGGTAACTTAATTTCTTTCGAAGAGAAAGATGTTCAAAATTTTCAAAAATCTAAGGAATATTTTCTAAAACAATCTTCTTCCAAGTTAGTTAGGGGCTTATGAAGGTGATAAAATAGACAACTAAGGACACACAGATTTTTAGAAATAATATTGAAGTTAAGTTTAAGAAAAAGCTACTGAAAGTTGATCATCCCAATAGCTGATATAAGATACTTAAATCTCTGTTCATCAAAAGCTTTAGTGAACAGATCAGCATATTGTTCATTTGTGTGAACTTTGCCTAGTTTGATTAACCCTTTTCAAAATTATCTCTAATTAAATGATACCTGATGTTGATATGCTTGGTCCTTGAGTGCTGCACAGGATTCTCTGTAATAGAGATAGCACTATTGTTGTCTATGTGGATGGGAGTCTCCTTGAAGTTGAATCCATAGTTTAGCATCTGATTCTGAATCCAAAGCAATTGAGCACAGCAGATTGCAGCAGCAATTTCAGCAGTTGATGCAGATACACAGGATTGTTTCTTGCATTACCATGAGACTATCCTTCCACCAAGAAATTGACATGCCCCTGATATAGACTTTGCAGCCATGTTGCAGCCACCATAGTCACTATCTGTATATGCATACAGATTGAAGTCAGAATTCTTTGGATACCAAAGGCCAAGTGATGGAACACCTTTGAGGTATCTTAAAATTCTCTTGACAGCAACAAGGTATGACATCCTGGGGTTGGCTTGATACCTAGCATAGATACATGTGGCAAACATGATATCAGGCCTGCTGGCAGTTAGGTACATGAGACACCCAATCATAGCTCTGTAGAGATGCTCATCTACACACTCCCCCTTAAGGTCAGGTCTAAGGGAATGGTTTCTTGCTATGGGAGTCTTTGCAACCTTGCAGTCAGTCATGCAGAATCTTGTAAGTATGTCCTGAACATACTTTGACTGACTTATGAAGATGCCATTGTCAACATGCTTGACTTGAATTCCTAGAAAGAAATTGAGTTCCCCCATGGCACTCATTTCAAATCTATTCTTCATCGGCTTCTCAAAGTCTTTGCAGAGCCTTGGATTACTTGACTCAAAGTTAATGTCATCAACATACACTTGAACCAGCATCAAGTCATTTCCTGTTCCTTTGATGAAGAGAGTTCCATCTATAGGTACTGAGATAGAGTCTTATACCATTTCCTTGGAGCTTGGTGCAACCCATATAAAGCTTTATCAAGCTTGAAGACATAATCAGGATGATCTGGATCTGCAAAACCAGGTGGTTGTTTGACATACACCTCTTCATTAATCACCCCATATAAGAAAGCACACTTGACATCAAGTTGGTAGACCTTGAAATTCTTGGATGCAGCAAAAGCTAGGAATATCCTAATAGCTTCAAGTCTTGCTACTGGAGCAAAGACATCAGTGTAATCAATCCCTTCTTCCTAAGTATACCCTTGAACAACTAGTCTTGCCTTGTTCTTGATGACAGGTCCTCTATCATCTTTTTTGTTCCTGAACACCCATTTGGTTCCTATAGTAGTCTTCCCTGGAGGAAAAGGACATAGGTTCCAAACCTTCTGCCTTTTGAATTGAAGCAGTTCCTCCGGCATGGCTTCAACCCAACTTCCATCTTTCAGAGCATCTTCAACTTTCTTTGGCTCTACTTGGGATAGAAAACAAGAGTAGAGACAAACATTTTTGTCATGGGTTTGTCCTCTTGTTCTTACTCCCTTATCAACTTCACCAATGATGTTTGTGGTGGGGATGAGACTTGTGGATCCTTAGTTGAGGGATCACAGTAATTTTATTGGAGAGATCTAAATTTGAAAAATTTTAATCAGGCAAAGCAGATTCACCCACCATATCAGCATACTTATCAAGAGAAGCTTGATCTAATGAGTGTGTGACATCAATGATGTTGTCTTTCATGGAGTCAGCATCAAGGAATTCTTGATCACTGTCACCATATCCACCTTCTTCTACATTTGGAACTCCATCCCTTTGGATCTGTGCCTCTTAGCTGGAATTTGAAGGCACTTCAGATGTATCAGTAGGATTTATCATTGTTGTGCTGATAGGAGCTCCATCTGCAGAATTACTTACCACTAAAGCTGAAGTAGATTGACTTGAAGGTGTTCTCAGCTGAAATCTTGGATCAGGATCTTCTATTGATAGGTTACCAGTTGATCCTGAAACATTCTCACAAGACTTGTTGAAACAGTTAGTAACTAAATCAAGATCAAACAGCCAATCAGGACCAGAATCTCACACACAAGGAGTGTGTTCATTGAAAGTCACATTGGCTAACTCATCAACAATTTTGGTTCTGAGATTGTACATTCTATAAGCCTTAGCATGATTTCTCATCAAATTTGGCTATTTGATCTCTGGTATTCAAGATGGTGCAAGGACATCCAAATGATCTGAGGAAACCAATGAAAGGTCTCCTTTTGTGCCACAGTTCATAAGAGGTCTTACCATGAGTCTTAACTACTAAAACTCTGTTTTGCACATAGCAAGCAGTGTTCACTGCTTCTTCCCAGAAGGTGATAAGCAGTTTAGAGTTAGACAACATAGTTCTTGTAGCTTCAATTAGTGTCGTGTTTCTCGTCTCAGAAACACCATTTTGCTGAGGATTCCTGGCAGCACTATATTGTCTTCAAATACCCTTCTCATCACAAAATGTATCAAGGATTTGGTTCTTAAATTTAGTTCCTTGATCACATCTTATGATCTTGATCTTGTGATCAGATTGATTCTCATTCTTTAGAATGAAATTCTTTAATATCTCAGGAGTCTCATCCTTAGTTCTAAGGAAGAAGACCCAAGTGAATCTAGTGAAATCATCTTTGATCACTAAACAGTATGAGGTCCTTCTTACACTCATTGCACTAGTGGGGCCAAAAAGATCCATATGTAACAAGTGTAGGGGAGTAGTGATAGAGTTTCTTTCCTTTGGCTTGTGAGACACCTTATGCTGCTTCCCTTTCAGGCATGCAACATAATGGTCATCACTTGTAAACTCTTTCTTTGGCATTCCAGTTACCAAATCATTCTTAATTAACTTATTCATGTTTTTAAAGTTTACATGGCACATTCTTTTATGCCAGAGAAAAGACTCATCACTATTTGCTTTAGACAGAAAGCAAGACACTTCTCCTTAGGGAGAAGTTTCATGCAAGTCCATCTTGTACATGTTCCTTTTCTTGGGTGCTCTAAGCAGAATGTGCTTTTAAGAAATGACCACCCCGGGCTTGAAAACAATGCACTCATGCATAGTAAAGAGCATGTTATGCTTTTGATCACAAAATTGGGATACACTAAGTAGATTGTACCCAAGCTCCTTGACAAAGTTTACCTTCTCAATGCAGAGCTTACCATTTGTGACCATGCCCCTTTTTGTAATGTAACCTCCTGCATCTCCTCCAAAAGCAACAGGCCCTCCATCAATCTTTTCAAAATTTTGGGGTAGAGAGCCATTGCTTGTCATGTGCCTGGAACAGCCACTATCAATGATCCACACATTCCTGTTGGGGTTTAGCTGTTCCCGCACAAAAAGAGATGATTAGTTACATTTGGAAACCCAAGCCTTGTTGGTCTTGGGCTCATTAACATCAACAGAAGACAATGCAATAGTGATTGATCCTATGTTCAAGCTTTGAGGATCAACAGCTGTTGTAGATGAAGAACTTTCACTCACACGGACTTTCTTTGTCTTCCACACCATCTTTGGAAGCTTAGACTTGACCTTCAATTCTTCGAAAGTTTTGACAACTTTGGATGTTTTGGAGACTGGACCTTCGGAAAATCTTGCTTTTACTGCAGCAGGCTTCAGCACTTCGGAAGCATTCCTTTCTTTCGAGACCAATTTTTCTTCCGAATGCAAGTTTTCACTTGTCTTCTTCTTCACCTTGGAACTTCCGAGAGGAAAAGCTTTTCCTTCAGAAGTAGGCTTCTTCTTGATCTTTTCAGAAGATTTCTTCTTGATCATGTGCACAGTGCTTTTAGGATTGTAGATGCAATCCTTAGCCAAATGAGAAGTACTGCCACACATGAAACAGTCAAACTGTAGTCTTCTGGAAGCCTTTTTTTGAGAGCAAGACTGATCTTGATCACTTTCCACTTCCTTCTTCTTCTTCATAGATGAAGTAGCAAGTCTTTTAGGAACAGACTTGCTGCTGGATGTGGATGGTTCAGGTTGTGTAGCATAGCAGTGGTACATAAAAAATCAGCCTTCTTCTTGTTGTTGTTGGGATGAGGTTGACAAGAACTAGAACCCCTGGTACAAGGATTCATAGTTGAGTTTTCAGCTTTTACCACTTCAAATCTTGTAGAGATGAACACTTGTTTCTACTTAGAGTTCAAAGTGGCCTTGATCTCTTGAGCTTTCTTGGACTTTCTCTTTGCTCTTCTGATCAAGTTCTTCCTCTTGGACTTTGATAACCCAACAGAATTCCTCTCCTCAGATCCATCCTTCACTATCTCCTCTTCATCCTCTTCACTCATAGGGTCTATGAGGGGAAGCTCATCTTCACAAGTTCCACACCTTGGAGATCTTACTGATAGTAAGGAGTGTGGAGTAGCTACTCAGTAGATCCTAGTCCCTGCTTATTCTGATAACACACTTTGGCATGCAGAGATGAGGATATCATGTTCATGAAGGTCTTTTCTTCAAGAACATATTTTTCTGCCCTGGCTTTGCTGATCACAAGCTCAGCCTTGCATTCAGTTAACTTAGTGATGAGATCTTTAATCTGAGTCCTGTAGTTGGTGTGTTCATGTTTGAGAGTTGAAATGGTTTTCTCTAAATCTTCTATTTTTAGTTTATATCCATTTTCAGCTCTTTTGAAATCAGATTTTAAGATATTTAAGAACTCAAGATCAGATCTCATTTCTAAGTTATAGGACCTGTATCTATTAACTTTAGCAATGCATTCAGGAGTACAAAGATGTTCCAATACCTTGGCTTCATCATGGTCTACCATTAGTGCTTGGTTTGGAGATGCATCCTCAACCTGAAAGCTCCAGTCAAAGCCTCCTTCTTCAACAGCAACTTCAGCTTGCTGCTTTGGCTTCTCATTCTGGTTGACTCCTTCAGTGTTGTTTGGTCTGGATTGTGCTTGGCCACCATTTGTTCTAGGTGCCTTGCAATCCCTGGCAAAGTGTCCCATTTGGTTGCAGTTGAAACACTTCACCTTTCTTTTATCCAGTCCAAACTTTCCACTGGTTGCATTGCTAGGAAACTTCCTCCCTGTTCGCTTGTAGAACTTCTTGGCTTTGTGAGTGAGAGGAGCCATCTGCTGGACTATCTCCATGTACTCCAGATCATCTGGATGGATACAGTCCAGGTCTTGAAGGGTGAAGAGAAAGCTGCCTGAACTCCCATTAGCAGACACAAAGGCATGAGAAGAGCTTGTCTTTTGGAATGGACTTCCTTGGATGTAGCTCTCCCTTGGTGTCTCAGGAAAGGTGATGAAAGGAACCTTTTGTGAGTTGTGAGGGTAGCAGATAAGATGATGTTGTGGTTCTCTGCAATCCTTTTCAACCACATGGAGGGCTGAACTCTGCTGATTGCTGGAGTTACCAAATGGATTTTGTGTGTTCATCTCCATCTGGTAGCCACTGAGGATACCATACAACTCTGTAAGAGTGAGAGTCTTAAGGTTCTCAGTCATCTTGCTGACAACACAGTAGTGAGTCCACTGTCTAGGAAGAGAGGACATGAACTTCCTCACAATGTCCCTGTTCTCAAAAGTTACTCCAACATCCATTAAAGTATCCAGAATCTCAACATACCTGAACTACTGCTGAGTCATGGTTTCACCTGTATTGTAGGTGAAGTTCTCAAACTGCTGCTTCAAGAGGTCTTTTTTGTTCTCCTTTGCTTCTGTGGACACCTCATACATGAGCTTTAGTGCATCCCATAACTGCTTGGCGGTTTTGCACTTCTTGAAGCCCCTGTAGATAGAGTTGGGAAGAGCAGTTTGGAGGGCAGTCATGGCCTTCTGATCGATGTCTATCTTCTTTCTATTTTCTTCGGAATAGTCAGCCACCTCTTTTGGGATCATGCCACCTCCAGCAGCAGCTGAAGAAGTGCATGGGATGTAAGGTCCAAAGACAACAGATTCCCACATCCTGGAGTCTTGAGACTTGATGAAGCCTTTCATTCTTTGAAACCAAGTATTAAAGTCTTCTAGAAAGATTAGTGGGGACTTTGTCATAGTACCAGTTATCATCTTAGCCTTTGAAAGAGCTGCCATTTGAGTTGTTAAGTGTTTTGTGAAAAACTGAGAGATCTAAGATGGTGAGATCTTACAAACAAGAGCCTGGAAAGCTCTGATACCAATTATAGGACCGTTTGAAGGGTGCAAGTCACTTTTTTATAATGAGGAGAGACTTAGAACACTTAACAGATCAAATGGGAAATTGGACAGTTTATGGTGACACTAAGATAAACACAAGTAAGCAAGAGACAGAAACTCAAGAACAAGATAATTGGTTTTCAAGGAAGATGTATATTGCTCTCAAGTTCTATTACAAGTGTTACAAAGCATAAAAATAAAATACAAGAACCTGAGATACTTTATACTACATCTAACAGCCGGCCATACTTTGAAAGCCAGCTGGAAACACTAATCTAGACAACAAGATCAATGTAAAGTCAAAAGGCAGATTGCCTTTTAACATGTGACTATGACATGCCATATCTCACATCCTATTATAAAAGTACATACAGTAGAAAGTTACAGACTCAAGACCTTAATTCACAGCTTCCTAAAGCATAGACCTTTTCATCAACTTGTGTAAAGTTGGTGAGCCCGTAGAGTGGCAGCGGAAAGTAGGTCAGCTTTTCTGAAAAGTTGTTGATCATAGAGAGCATGTCTTCTCTGTCTTTGGAGGAAATCAGTCTTCTATCTTTGAGTCTTTGGAAGACTTTGTCTTCTAAGCTTCGGAAGATTTTACACTTGTGTAATTTTCATGTAGAGAGTAAAACTTCCGAAGTAACTTCTACCATGCACAAGGTGCATGCATGCAAGAGACACCTTGACTGTTTTGAGTGCATCAGCGTCTTCTATAATCCTTACACAAAGTATTCGCGAAAGTTTACAATAAATCATGAGAAATTAACTACGTATACAAACTCATTAAATAACGATAGTTCGCATGGATAGTTTTTGCTTGTTGTAAAAACATGCAATCCTATGCGGTTTCACTCATCAAGCCTTCTAAACACACTCATGTGCTAATTTAATCAAATCAAACCGTAATGAGCAATGAAATCACACTAAATAATAACAAAAGGAAAGTATAAATACACTATTAAAACCAAAACTAAATCGTATAAGGAGACCACATAAATCAACCTTTAACAGATCAACTTCTACCAAACTCATACAAAACACTCAAGAACCATGTTTAAACACCCTTGCATTTCAAATGTACATAAATGAATCAAAATGACAACTATCGGTCCACATAATCATTTATTGTGAACCAGTGGAACATTAACAGTTGTAAAGTACCGAAAAAATACTCTTATTCACTCAATATGAGCCGAGAATCAAGTTATAGTTGTCGAATGAACGTAATCAGACGTTAAGGATATAACTCAATGTGTGATCAATGATTAAAAAGTCAAATCAAGCTAACACTATCAAGTGAATTAGATTGAGATGAATTTCCAACAAAATTATGTAATAATATATTTGTGCATCAAAGTATTCGCGAAAGTTTACAATAAATTATGGGAAATGAACTACGTATACAAACTCATTAAACAACGAGAGTTCTCACATGGATAGTTTTTGCTTGTTGTAAAAGCATGCAATCCTATGCGGTTTCACTCATCAAGCCTTCTAAACACACTCATGTGCTAATTTAATCAAATCAAACCGTAATGATCAATGAAATCAGACTAAATAATAATAAAAGGAAAGTATAAATACACAATTAAAACCAAAACTAAATCGTATAAGGAGACCACATAAATCAACCTTTAACAGATCAACTTGTACCAAACTCATACAAAACACTCAAGAACCATGCTTAAACACCCTTGCATTTCAAATGCATATAAATGAATCAAAATGACAACTATCAGTCCACATAATCATTTATTGTGAACCAGTGGAACATTAACAGTTGTAAAGTACCGAAAAACTACTCTTATTCACTCAATACGAACCGAGAATCAAGTTACAGTTGTCGAATGAACGTAATCAGATGTTAAGGATAAAACTCAATGTGTGATCAATGAATAAAAAGTCAAATCAAGCTAACACGACCAAGTGAATTAGATTTACATGAATTTCTAACAAAATTATGTAATAATATATTTATGCATCTAAATATTCGCGAAAGTTCACAATAAATCATAGGAAATGAAGTACTATACAAATGCTTGTGGTAAAAACATGAAATCCTATACGGTTTCCCTTATCAAGCCGTCTAAACACACTCCTGTGCTAATGTAATCAAATCAAACCGTAATAATCAATGAAATAACACTAAAAAATAACAAAAGAAAAGTTTGAATACACTATTAAAACCAAAACCAAAACGTATAATGAGACCACATAAATCAATCTTAAACCGATCAACTTCTTCCAAACTCATACAAAACACTCAACAACCATCTTCAAACACCCTTGCATTTAAAATACATATAAATGTATCAAAATGACAACTCTCGGTCCACATAATCATTTATTGTGCACAAGTTGAACATTAACAGTTGTAAAGAACCGAAAAACTACTCTTATTCACTCAATACGAACCGAGAATCAAGTTACAGTTGTCGAATGAACGTAATCAGATGTTAAGGATAAAACTCAATGTGTGATCAATGAATAAAAAGTCAAATCAAGCTAACACGACCAAGTGAATTAGATTTACATGAATTTCCAACAAAATTATGTAATAATAGATTTCTGCGTCAATGTATTCGCGAAAGTTTACAATAAATCATGGGAAATGAACTACGTATATAAACTCACTAAACATTGAGAGTTCTTCCATGGATAGTTTTTGCATGTTGTAAAAACATGCAATCCTATGAGGTTTCGCTTATCAAGCCTTCAAAACACACTCATGTTCAAATTTAATCAAATCAAATAGTAATAATCAATGAAATCACACTAAACAATAACAGTAGGAATGTTTGAATACACAACTAAAACCAAAACTAAACGTATAAGGAGAGCACATAAATCAACCTTTAACCGAACAACTTCTGCGAAACTCATACAAAATACTCAACAACCATCTTTAAACACGCTTGCATTTAAAATACATATAAATGAATCAAAATGACAACTCGGTCCACATAATCATTTATTGTGCACCAGTGAAACATTAACAGTTGTAAAGTACCGAAAAACAACTCTCATTCACTCAATATGAACCGAGAATCAAGTTACAGTTGTCGAATGAACGTAATCAAACGTTAAGGATAAAACTCAATGTGTGATTAATGAATAAAATGTCAAATCAAGCCAACACGACCAAGTGAATTATATATACATGAATTTCCAACAAAATTATGTAATAATATATTTGTGCATCAATGTATTCGCGAATGTTTACAATAAATCATGGGAAAAGAACTACGTATTCAAACTCACTAAACAACGAGAGTTCTCGCATGGATAGTTTTTACATGTTGTAAAAACATGCAATCCTATGCGGTTTCCCTGATCAAGCCTTCTAAACACACTCTTGTGCTAATTCAATCAAATCAAACCGTAATGATCAATGAAATCACACTAAACAATAACAAAAGGAAAGTTTGAATACACTATTAAAACCAAAACTAAATGTTATAAGGAGACGACATAAATCAACCTTTAACTGATCAACTTCTGCCAAACTCATACAAAACACTCAAGAACCATCTGTAAACACCCTTGCATTTAAAATGCACATAAATGAATCAAAATGACAACAATCGGTCCACATAATCATTTATTGTGCACCAGTGGAACATTAACAGTTGTAAAGTACCGAAAAATTACTCTTATTCACTCAATATGAACCGAGAATCAAGTTACAGTTGTCGAATGAAAGTAATCACACGTTAAGGATATAACTCAATTTGAGATCAATGAATAAAAACTCAAATCAAGCTAACACGACCGAGCGAATTAGATTTACATGAATTTCCAACAAAATTATGTAATAATATATTTGTCCATCAAAGTATTCGCAAAAGTTTACAATAAATCATAGGAAATGAAGTACGTATACAAACTCATTAAACAATGATAGTTCTCGCATAGATAGTTTTTGCTTGTTGTAAAAACATGAAATCCTATGCGGTTTCGCTTATCAAGCCTTGTAAACACACTCGTGTGCTAATTTAATCAAATCAAACTGTAATGATCAATGAAATCACACTAAACAATAACAAAAGAAATGTTTTAATACACTACTAAAACCAAAACCAAAACGTATTAAAAGACCACATAAATCAACCTTGAACCAATCAACTTCTTCCAAACTCATACAAAACACTCAACAATCATTTTTAAACACCCTTGCATTAAAAATAAATATAAATGAATAAAAATGACAACTCTCGGACCACATAATCATTTATTGTGCACCAATGGAACATTAACAATTGTAAAGTACCGAAAAACTACTCTTATTCACTCAATATGAACCGAGAATCAAGTTACAGTTGTCGAATGAACATAATCAGACGTTAAGGATATAACTCAATGTGTGATCAATGAATAAATAGCAAATCAAGCTAACACGACCAAGTAAATTAGATTTGCATGAATTTCCTGCAAAATTATGTAATAATATATTTGTGCATCAAAGTACTCGCGAAAGTGTACAATAAATCATGGGAAATGAACTACGTATACAAACTTATTAAACAACAACAGTTCTCGCATGGATAGTTTTTGCTTCTTTTAAAAACATGCAATCCTATGCGGTTTCCCTGATTAAGCCTTCTAAACACACTCCTATGCTAATTTAATCAAATCAAATCAAACCGTAATGATCAATGAAATCACACTAAACAATAACAAAAGAAAAGTTTGAATATAGTATAAAAACAAAAACCAAAACGTATAAGTAGACCACATCAATCAATCTTGAACCGATGAACTTCTTCCAAACTCATACAAAACACTCAATAATCATTTTTAAACACCCTTGCATTTAAAATAAATATAAATGAATCAAAATGACAACTCTTGGACCACATAATCATTTATCGTGCACCAGCGAAACATTAACAGTTGTAAAGTACCGAAAAACTACTCTTATACACTCAATATGAACCGAGAATCAAGTTACAGTTGTCGAATAAACGTAATCAGATGTTAAGGATATAACTCAATGTGTGATCAATGAATAAATAGTCAAATCAAGCTAACACGACCAAGTGAATTAGATTTGCATGAATTTCCAACAAAATTATGTAATAATATATTTGTGCTTCAAAGTTTCGCGAAAGTTTACAATAAATCATGGGAAATGACCTACATATACAAACTCATTAAACAACGAGAGTTCTCGCATGGATAGTTTTTGCTTGTTGTAAAAACATGCAATCCTATGCGCTTTCCCTCATCAAGCCTTCTAAACACACTCCTTTGCTAATTTAATCAAATCAAACCTTAATGATCAATGAAACCACACTAAACATTAACAAAAGGAAAATTTGAATACACTATTAAAACCAAAACTAAATCATATAAGGAGACCACATAAATCAACCTTTAACATATCAACTACTGCCAAACTCATACAAAACACTCAAGAACCATCTTTAAACACCCTTGCATTTAAAATGCACATAAATGAATCAAAAAGACAGCAGTCGGTCTACATAATCATTTATTCTGCACGAGTGGAACATTAACAGTTGTAAAGTACCGAAAAACTACTATTATTCACTCAATATGAACCGAGAATCAAGTTACAGTTGTCGAATGAACGTAATCAAACGTTAAGAATAAAACTCAATGTGTGATGAATGAATAAATAGTCAAATCAAGCTAACACGACCAAGTGAATTAGATTTACATGAATTTCCAACAAAATTATGTAATTATATATTTGTGCATAAAATTATTCGCAAAAGTTTACAATAAATCATGGGAAATAAACTACGTATACAAGCTCATTAAACAACAAGAGTTCTCGCATGGATAGTTTTTGCTTGTCGTAAAAACATGCAATCCTATGCGGTTTCCCTCATCAAGCCTTCTAAACACACTCCTGTGCTAATTTAATCTAATCATACCGTAATGATCAATGAAACCACACTAAACAATAACAAAAGAAAAATTTGAATACACTATTAAAACCAAAACTAAATCATATAGGGAGACCACATAAATCAACCTTTAACATATCAACTACTGCTAAACTCATACAAAACACTCAAGAACCATCTTTAAACACCCTTGCATTTAAAATGCATATAAATAAATCAAAATGACAGCAATCGGTCCACATAATCATTTATTGTGCACCAGTGGAACATTAACAGTTGTAAAGTACCGAAAAACTACTATTATTCACTCAATATGAACCGAGAATCAAGTTAAAGTTGTCGAATGAACGTAATCAAACGTTAAGAATAAAACTCAATGTGTGATCAATGAATAAATAGTCAAATCAAGCTAACACGACCAAGTGAAATAGATTTACATGAATTTCAAACAAAATTATGCAATTATATATTTGTGCATCAAAGTATTCGCGAAAGTTTACAATAAATCATGGGAAATAAACTACGTATACAAGCTCATTAAACAACAAGAGTTCTCGCATGGATAGTTTTTGCTTGTCGTAAAAACATGCAATCCTATGCGGTTTCCCTCATCAAGCCTTCTAAACACACTCCTGTGCTAATTTAATCTAATCATACCGTAATGATCAATGAAACCACACTAAACAATAACAAAAGAAAAATTTGAATACACTATTAAAACCAAAACTAAATCATATAAGGAGACCACATAAATCAACCTTTAACATATCAACTACTGCTAAACTCATACAAAACACTCAAGAACCATCTTTAAACACCCTTGCATTTAAAATGCATATAAATAAATCAAAATGACAGCAATCGGTCCACATAATCATTTATTGTGCACCAGTGGAACATTAACAGTTGTAAAGTACCGAAAAACTACTATTATTCACTCAATATGAACCGAGAATCAAGTTAAAGTTGTCGAATGAACGTAATCAAACGTTAAGAATAAAACTCAATGTGTGATCAATGAATAAATAGTCAAATCAAGCTAACACGACCAAGTGAAATAGATTTACATGAATTTCAAACAAAATTATGCAATTATATATTTGTGCATCAAAGTATTCGCGAAAGTTTACAATAAATCATGGGAAATAAACTACGTATACAAACTTAGTAAACAACGAGAGTTCTCGCATGGATAGTTTTTGCTTCTTGTAAAAACATGCAATGCTATGCGGTTTCCCTGATCAAGCCTTCTAAACACACTCCTGTGCTAATTTAATCAAATCAAACAATAATGATCAATGAAATCGCACTAAACAATGACAAAAGAAAAGTTTGAATACACTATTAAAATCAAAACTAAATCGTGTAAGGAGAGCACATAAATCAACTTTTAACAAATGAACGTCTACCAAACTCATATAAAACACTCAAGAACCATCTTAAAACACCCTTGCATTTAAAATGAACATAAATGAGTGAAAATGACAACTATCGTTCAACATAATCATATATTGTCCACCAATGGAACATTAACAGTTGTAAAGTACCGAAAAACTAATCTTATTCACTCAATATGAACCGAGAATCAAGTTACAGTTGTTGAATAAACGTAATCAGACGTTAAGGATATAACTCAATGTGTGATCACTGAATAAAAACTCAAATCAAGCTAACACGACCAAGTGAATTAGATTTGCATGAATTTCCAACAAAATTATGTAATAATATATTTGTGAATCAAAGTATTCGCGAAAGTTTACAATAAATCATGCGAAATGAACTACATATACAAACTCATTAAACAACGAGAGATCTCGCATGGATATTTCTTGCTTCTTGTAAAAACATGCAATCCTATGTGGTTTCCCTGATCAAGACTTCTAAACACACTCCTGTTCTAATTTAATCAAATCAAACCGTAGTGATCAATGAAATCGCAATAAACAATAACAAAAGGAAAGTTTGAATACACTATTAAAACCAAAACTAAATCGTGTAAGGAGACCACATAAATCAACCTTTAACAGATCAACTTCTGCCAAACTCATACAAAACACTCAAAAACCATCTTTAAACACCCTTGCATTTAAAATGCACATAAATGCATCAAAATGACAACAATCGGTCCACATAATCATTTATTGTGCAATAGTGGAACATTAACAGTTGTAAACTACCGTTAAACTACTCTTATTCACTCAATACGAACCGAGAATCAAGTTACAGTTGTCGAATGAACGTAATCAGACGTTAAGGATATAACTCAATGTGTGATCAATGAATAAAAACTCAAATCAAGCTAACACGACCAAGTGAATTAGATTTACATGAATTTCCAACAAAATTATGTAATAATATATTTATGCATCAAAGTGTTCACGAAAGTTTACAATAAATCATCAGAAATGAACTACGTATACAAACTCATTATACAACGAGAGTTCTCGCATGGATAGTTTTTGCTTGTTGTAAAAACATGCAATCCTATGCGGTTTCCTTATCAAGCCTTTTAAACACACTCTTGTGCTAATTTAATCAAATCAAACCGTAATGATCAATGAAATCACACTAAACAATAACAAAAGAAAAGTTTGAATACACTACTAAAACCAAAACCAAAATGTATAATGAGACCACATAAATCAACTTTGAACCGATCAACTTCTTCCAAACTTATACAAAACACTCAACAACCATCTTTAAACACCCTTGCATTTAAAAAACATATAAATGAATCAAAATAACAACTCTCGATCCACATAATCATTTTTTGTGCACCAGTGTAACATTAACAGATGTAAAGTACTGAAAAACTACTCTTATTCACACAATATGAACCGAGAATCAAGTTACAATTGTCGAGTGAACGTAATCAGACGTTAAGGATAAAACTCAATGTGTGATAAATGAATAAAAACTCAAATCAAGCTAGCACGACCAAGTGAATTAGATTTACATGAATTTCCAACAAAATTATTTAATAATATATTTGTGCATCAAAGAATTCACGAAAGTTTACAATAAATCATGGGAAATGAACTACGTATACAAACTCATTAAACAACAAGAGTTCTCGCATGGATAGTTTTTGCTTGTTCTAAAAACATGCAATCCTATGCGGTTTCCCTTATGAAGCCTTTTAAACACACTCTTGTGCTAATTTAATCAAATCAAACCGTACTGATCAATAAAATCACACTAAACAATAACAAAAGAAAAGTTTGAATACACTACTAAAACCAAAGCCAAAACGTAGAAGGAGACCACATAAATCAACCTTGAACCGATCAACTTCTTCCAAACTCATACAAAACACTCAACAACCATCTTTAAACACCCTTGCATTTAAAAAACATATAAATGAATCAAAATGACAACTCTCGGTCCACATAATCATTTTTTGTGCACCAGTGTAACATTAACAGTTGTAAACTACTAAAAAACTACTCTTATTCACACAATATGAACCGAGAATCAATTTACAGTTGTCGAATGAACGTAATCAGACTTAAGGATATAACTCAATGTGTGATCAATGAATAAAAACTCAAATCAATCTAACACGACCAAGTGAATTAGATTTACATGAATTTCCAACAAAATTATGTCATAATATATTTATGCATCAAAGTAATCACGAAAGTTTTTTCAATAAATAATGGGAAATGAACTACGTATACAAACTCAGTAAACAACGAGAGTTCTCGCATAGATAGTTTTTGCTTGTTGTAAAAACATGCAATCCTATGCGGTCTCCCTTATCAAGCCTTTTAAACACACTTTTGTGCTAATTTAATCAAATCAAACCGCAATGATCAATGAAATACACTAAACAATAACAAAAGAAAAGTTTGAATACACTATTAAAACCAAAACTAAATCATATAAGGAGACCACATAAATCAATCTTTAACAGATCAACTTCTGCCAAACTCATACAAAACACTCAACAACCATCTTTAAATACCCTTGCATTTAAAATGCACAAAATTGAATCAAAATGACTACTATCGGTCACATAATCATTTATTGTGCACTAGTGGAACATTAACAGTTGTAAAGTACCGATAAACTACTCTTATTCACTCAATACGAACCGAGAATCAAGTTACAGTTGTCGAATGAACGTAATCAGACGTTAAGGATATAACTCAATGTGTGATCAATGAATAAAAACTCAAATCAAGCTAACACGACCAAGTGAATTAGATTTACATGAATTTCCAACAAAATTATGTAATAATATATTTATGCATCAAAGTATTCACGAAAATTTACAATAAATCTTGGGAAATGAACTACGTATACAGACTCATTAAACAACGAGAGTTCTCGCATGGATAGTTTTTGCTTGTTGTAAAAACATGCAATCCTATGTGGTTTCCCTTATGAAGCCTTTTAAACACACTCTTGTGCAAATTTAATCAAATCAAACCGTAATGATCAATAAAATCACACTAAACAATAACAAAAGAAAAGTTTGAATACACTAATAAAACCAAAACCAAAATGTATAAGGAGACCACATAAATCAACCTTGAACCGATCAACTTCTTCCAAACTCATACAAAACACTCAACAACCATCTTTAAACACCCTTGCATTTAAAAAACATATAAATGAATCAAAATGACAACTCTCGGTCCACATAATCATTTTTTGTGCACCAGTGTAACATTAACAGTTGTAAACTACTAAAAAACTACTCTTATTCACACAATATGAACCAAGAATCATTTTACAGTTGTCGAATAAACGTAATCAGACGTTATGGATAAAACTCAATGTGTGATCAATGAATAAATAGTCAAATCAAGCTAACACGACCAAGTGAATTAGATTTACATGAATATCCAATAAAATTATGTAATAATATATTTATGCATCAAAGTATTCGCAAAGTTTACAATAAATCATGGGAAATGAACTACGTATACAAACTCATTAAACAACGAGAGTTCTCGCATGGATAGTTTTTGCTTGTTGTAAAAACATACAATCCGATGCGCTTTCCCTTATCAAGCCTTTTAAACAAACTCTTGTGCTAATTTAATCAAATCAAACCGTAATAATCAATGGAATCACACTAAACAATAACAAAAGGAAAGTTTGAATACACTATTAAAACCAAAACCAAAACGTATAAGGAGACCACATAAATCAACCTTGAACCGATCAACTTCTTCCAAACGCATACAAAACACTCAACAACTATTTTTTAACACCCTTGCATTTAAAAAACATATAAATGAATCAAAATTACAACTCTCGGTCCACATAATCATTTTTTGGGCACCAGTGTAACATTAACAGTTGTAATGTGCTGAAAAACTATTCTTATTCACTCAATATGAACCGAGAATCAAGTTACAATTGTCAAATGAACGTAATCAGACGTTAAGGATAAAACTCAATGTGTGATCAATGAATAAATAGTCAAATCAAGTTAACACGACCAAGTGAATTTGATTTACATGAATTTCCAACGAAATTATTTAATAATATATATGTGCATCAAAGAATTCACGAAAGTTTACAATAAATCATGGAAAATTAACTACGTATATAAACTCATTAAACAACGAGAGTTCTCGCCCGGATAGTTTTTGCTTGTTGTAAAAACATGCAATCCTATGCCGTTTCCCTGATCAACCCTTCTAAACACACTCCTGTGCTAATTTAATCAAATCAAACCGTAATAATCAATGAAATCACACTAAACAATAACAAAAGAAAATTTTGAATACACTATTAAAACCAAAACTAAATCGTATAAGGAGACCACATAAATCAACCTTTAACAAATCAACTTCTGCCAAACTCATACAAAACACTCAACAACCATCTTTAAACACCCATGCATTTAAAATGCACATAAATGAATCAAAATGACTACTATAGGTCCACATAATCATTTATTATGCACCAGTGGAACATTAACAGTTGTAAAGTACCGAAAAACTACTCTTATTCACTCAATATGAACTGAGAATCAAGTTACAATTGTCGAATGAACGTAATCAGACTTAAGGATATAACTCAATGTGTGATCAATGAATAAAAACTCAAATCAAGCTAACACGACCAAGTGAATTAGATTTAGATGAATTTCCAACAAAATTATGTCATAATATATTTATGCATCAAAGTAATCACGAAAGTTTTTTCAATAAATAATGGGAAATGAACTACGTATACAAACTCATTAAACAACGAGAGTTCTCGCATAGATAGTTTTTGCTTGTTGTAAAAACATGCAATCCTATGCGGTCTCCCTTATCAAGCCTTTTAAACACACTTTTGTGCTAATTTAATCAAATCAAACCGCAATGATCAATGAAATACACTAGACAATAACAAAAGAAAAGTTTGAATACACTATTAAAACCAAAACTAAATCATATAAGGAGACCACATAAATCAACCTTTAACAGATCAACTTCTGCCAAACTCATACAAAACACTCAACAACCGTCTTTAAATACCCTTGCATTTAAAATGCACAAAATTGAATCAAAATGACTACTATCGTTACATAATCATTTATTGTGCACTAGTGGAACATTAACAGTTGTAAAGTACCGACAAACTACTCTTATTCACTCAATACGAACCGAGAATCAAGTTACAGTTGTCGAATGAACGTAATCAGACGTTAAGGATATAACTCAATGTGTGATCAATGAATAAAAACTCAAATCAAGCTAACACGACCAAGTGAATTAGATTTACATGAATTTCCAACAAGATTATGTAATAATATATTTATGCATCGAAGTATTCACGAAAGTTTACAATAAATCTTGGGAAATGAACTACGTATACAAACTCATTAAACAACGAGAGTTCTCGCATGGATAGTTTTTCTTGTTGTAAAAACATGCAATCCTATGCGGTTTCCCTTATGAAACCTTTTAAACACACTCTTGTGCTAATTTAATCAAATCAAACCGTAATGATCAATGAAATCACACTAAACAATAACAAAAGAAAAGTTTGAATACACTACTAAAACAAAAACCAAAATGTATAAGGAGACCACATAAATCAACCTTGAACCGATCAACTTCTTCCAAACTCATACAAAACACTCAACAACCATCTTTAAACACCCTTGCATTTAAAAAACATATAAATGAATCAAAATGACAACTCTCGGTTCACATAATCATTTTTTGTGCACCAGTGTAACATTAACAGTTGTAAACTACTAAAAAACTACTCTTATTCACACAATATGAACCGAGAATCAATTTACAGTTGTCGAATAAACCTAATCAGACGTTATGGATAAAACTAAATGTGTGATCAATGAATAAATAGTCAAATCAAGCTAACACGACCAAGTGAATTAGATTTACATGAATATCCAATAAAATTATGTAATAATATATTAATGCATCAAAGTATTCGCAAAGTTTACAATAAATCATGGGAAATGAACTACGTATACAAACTCATTAAACAACGAGAGTTCTCGCATGGATAGTTTTTGCTTGTTGTAAAAACATACAATCCTATGCACTTTCCCTTATCAAGCCTTTTAAACACACTCTTGTGCTAATTTAATCAAATCAAACCGTAATAATCAATGGAATCACACTAAACAATAACAAAAGGAAAGTTTGAATACACTATTAAAACCAAAACCAAAACGTATAAGGAGACCACATAAATCAACCTTGAACCGATCAACTTCTTCCAAACGCATACAAAACACTCAACAACCATTTTTAAACACCCTTGCATTTAAAAAACATATAAATGAGTCTAAATGACAACTCTCGGTACACATAATCTTTTTTTGTGCACCAGTGTAACATTAACAGTTGTAATGTACTGAAAAACTATTCTTATTCACTCAATATGAACCGAGAATCAAGTTACAATTGTCAAATGAACGTAATCAGAAGTTAAGGATAAAACTCAATGTGTGATCAATGAATAAATAGTCAAATCAAGTTAACACGACCAAGTGAATTTGATTTACATGAATTTCCAACGAAATTATTTAATAATATATTTATGCATCAAAGAATTCACGAAAGTTTACAATAAATCATGGAAAATTAACTACATATATAAACTCATTAAACAACGAGAGTTCTCGCCCGGATAGTTTTTGCTTGTTGTAAAAACATGCAATCCTATGCTGTTTCCCTGATCAAGCATTCTAAACACACTCCTGTGCTAATTTAATCAAATCAAACCGTAATAATCAATGAAATCACACTAAACAATAACAAAAGAAAAGTTTGAATACACTATTAAAACCAAAACTAAATCGTATAAGGAGACCACATAAATCAACCTTTAACAGATCAACTTCTGCCAAACTCATACAAAACACTCAACAACCATCTTTAAACACCCTTGCATTTAAAATGCACATAAATGAATCAAAATGACTACTATCGGTCCACATAATCATTTATTATGCACCAGTGGAACATTAACAGTTGTAAAGTACCGAAAAACTACTCTTATTCACTCAATATGAACCGAGAATCAAGTTACAGTTGTCGAATGAATGTAATCAGACTTAAGGATATAACTCAATGTGTGATCAATGAATAAAAACTCAAATCAAGCTAACACGACCAAGTGAATTAGATTTACATGAATTTCCAACAAAATTATGTCATTATATATTTATGCATCAAAGTAATCACGAAAGTTTTTTCAATAAATAATGGGAAATGAACTACGTATACAAACTCATTAAACAACGAGAGTTCTCGCATAGATAGTTTTTGCTTGTTGTAAAAACATGCAATCCTATGCGGTTTCCCTTATCAAGCCTTTTAAACACACTCTTGTGCTAATTTAATCAAATCAAACCATAATAATCAATGAAATACACTAAACAATAACAAAAGAAAAGTTTGAATACACTATTTAAACCAAAGCTAAATCGTATAAGGAGACCACATAAATCAACCTTTAACAGATCAACTTCTGCCAAAGTCATACAAAACACTCAACAACCATCTTTAAACACCCTTGCATTTAAAATGCACAAAATTGAATCAAAATGACTACTATCGGTCACATAATCATTTATTGTGCACTAGTGGAACATTAACAGTTGTAAAGTACCGATAAACTACTCTTATTCACTCAATACGAACCGAGAATCAAGTTACAGTTGTCGAATGAACGTAATCAGACGTTAAGGATATAACTCAATGTGTGATCAATGAATAAAAACTCAAATCAAGCTAACACGACCAAGTGAATTAGATTTACATGAATTTCCAACAAAATTATGTAATAATATATTTATGCATCAAAGTATTCACGAAAGTTTACAATAAATCTTGGGAAATGAACTACGTATACAAACTCATTAAACAACGAGAGTTCTCGCATGGATAGTTTTTGCTTGTTGTAAAAACATGCAATCCTATGTGGTTTCCTTATCAAGCCTTTTAAACACACTCTTGTGCTAATTTAATCAATTCAAACCGTAATGATCAATGAAATCTCACTAAACAATAATAAAAGAAAAGTTTGAATACACTACTAAAACCAAAACCAAAACGTATAATGAGACCACATAAATCAAATTTGAACCGATCAACTTCTTCCAAACTCATACAAAACACTCAACAACCATCTTTAAACACTCTTGCACTTAAAAAACATATAAATGAATCAAAATAACAACTCTCGATCCACATAATCATTTTTTGTGCACCAGTGTAACATTAACAGTTGTAAAGTACTGAAAAACTACTCTTATTTACACAATATGAATCGAGAATCAAGTTACAGTTGTCGAATGAACGGAATCAGACGTTTAGGATAAAACTCAATGTGTGATCAATGAATAAATAGTCAAATCAAGCTAACACGACCAAGTGAATTAGATTTACATGAATTTCCAACAAAATTATTTAATAATTTATTTGTGCATCAAAGAATTCACGAAAGTTTACAATAAATCATGGAAAATTAACTACGTATATAAACTCATTAAACAACAAGAGTTCTCGCACGGATAGTTTTTGCTTGTTGTAAAAACATGCAATCCTATGTCGTTTCCCTGATCAAGACTTCTAAACACACTCCTGTGCTAATTTAATCAAATCAAACCGTAATGATCAATGAAATCACACTAAACAATAACAAAAGAAAAGCTTGAATACACTATTAAAACCAAAACTAAATCGTATAAGGAGACCACATAAATCAACCTTTAACAGATCAACTTCTGCCAAACTCATACAAAACACTCAACAACCATCTTTAAACACCCTTGCATCTAAAATGCACATAAATGAATCAAAATGACTACTATCTGTCCACATAATCATTTATTATGCACCAGTGGAACATTAACAGTAGTAAAATACCGAAAAACTACTCTTATTCACTCAATATGAACCGAGAATCAAGTTACAGTTGTCAAATGAACGTAATCAGACTTAAGGATATAACTCAATGTGTGATCAATGAATCTCAATTCAAGCTAACACGCCCATGTGAATTAGATTTACATGAATTTCCAACAAAATTAGGTCATAATAGATTTATGCATCAAAGTATTCACGAAAGTTTACAATAAATCATGGGAAATGAACTACGTATACAAACTCATTAAACAACGAGAGTTCTCGCATGGATAGTTTTTGCTTGTTGTAAAAACATGCAATCCTATACGGTTTCCCTTATCAAGCCTTTTAAACACACTCTTGTGCTAATTTAATCAAATCAAACCGTAATGATCAATGAAATCACACTAAACAATAACAAAAGAAAAGTTTGAATACACTATTAAAACCAAAACCAAAACGTATAAGGAGACCACATAAATCAACCTTGAACCGATCAACTTCTTCCAAACTCATACAAAACACTCAACAACCATCTTTAAACACCCTTGCATTTAAAAAACATATAAATGAATCAAAATGACAACTCTCGATCCACATAATCATTTTTTGTGCACCAGTGTAACATTAACAGTTGTAAACTACTAAAAAACTACTCTTATTCACACAATATGAACCGAGAATCCATTTACAGTTGTCGAATAAACGTAATCAGACGTTATGGATAAAACTCAATGTGTGATCAATGAATAAATAGTCAAATCAAGCAAACACGACCAAGTGAATTAGATTTACATGAATATCCAATAAAATTATGTAATAATATATTTATGCATCAAAGTATTCGGAAAGTTTACAATAAGTCATGGGAAATGAACTACGTATACAAACTCATTAAACAACGAGAGTTCTCTAATGGATAGTTTTTGCTTGTTGTAAAAACATGCAATCCTATGCGCTTTCCCTTATCAAGCCTTTTAAACACACTCTTGTGCTAATTTAATCAAATCAAACCGTAATAATCAATGAAATCACACTAAACAATAACAAAAGGAAAGTTTGAATACACTATTAAAACCAAAATCAAAACGTATAAGGAGACCACATAAATCAACCTTGAACCGATCAACTTCTTCCAAACACATACAAAACACTGAACAACCATTTTTAAACACCCTTGCATTTAAAAAACATATAAATGAATCAAAATGACAACTCTCGGTCCACATAATCATTTTTTGTGCACCAGTGTAACATTAAAAGTTGTAAAGTACTGAAAAACTATTCTTATTCACTCAATATGAACAGAGAATCAAGTTACAATTGTCAAATGAACGTAATCAGACGTTAAGGATAAAACTCAATGTGTGATCAATGAATAAATAGTCAAATCAAGTTAACACGACCAAGTGAATTTGATTTACATGAATTTCCAACGAAATTATTTAATAATATATTTGTGCATCAAAGAATTCACGAAAGTTTACAATAAATCATGGAAAATTAACTACGTATATAAACTCATTAAACAACGTGAGTTCTCGCACAGATAGTTTTTGCTTGTTGTAAAAACATGCAATCCTATGCCGTTTCCCTGATCAAGCCTTCTAAACACACTCCTGTGCTAATTTAATCAAATCAAACCGTAATAATCAATGAAATCACACTAAACAATAAGAAAAGAAAAGTTTGAATACACTATTAAAACCAAAACTAAATTGTATAAGGAGACCACATAAATCAACCTTTAACACATCAACTTCTGCCAAACTCATACAAAACACTCAACAACCATCTTTACACACCCTTGCATTTAAAATGCACATAAATGAATCAAAATGACTACTATCAGTCCACATAATCATTTATTATGCACTAGTGGAACATTAACAGTTGTAAAGTACCGAAAACTACTCTTATTCACTCAATAGGAACTGAGAATCAAGTTACAGTTGTCGAATGAACGTAATCAGACTTAAGGATATAAATCAATGTGTGATCAATGAATAAAAACTCAAATCAAGCTAACACGCCCAAGTGAATTAGATTTACATGAATTTCCAACAAAATTATGTCATAATAGATTTATGCATCAAAGTATTCACGAAAGTTTACAATAAATCATGGGAAATGAACTACGTATACAAACTCATTAAACGACGAGAGTTCTCGCATGGATAGTTTTTGCTTGTTGTAAAAACATGCAATCCTATGCGGTTTCCCTTATCAAGCCTTTTAAACACACTCTTGTAGTAATTTAATCAAATCAAACCGTAATGATCAATGAAATCACACTAAACAATAACAAAAGAAAAGTTTGAATACACTACTAAAACCAAAACCAAAACGTATAAGGAGACCACATAAATCAACTTTGAACCGATCAACTTCTTCCAAACTCATACAAAACATTCAACAACCATCTTTAAACACCCTTGCATTTAAAAAACATATAAATGAATCAAAATGACAACTCTCGGTCCACATAATCATTTTTTGTGCACGAGTGTAACATTAACAGTTGTAAACTACTAAAAAACTACTCTTATTCACACAATATGAACCGAGAATCAATTTACAGTTGTCGAATAAACGTAATCAGACGTTATGGATAAAACTCAATGTGTGATCAATGAATAAATAGTCAAATCAAGCTAACACGACCAAGTGAATTAGATTTACATGAATAGCCAATAAAATTATGTAATAATATATTTATGCATCAAAGTATTCGCAAAGTTTACAATAAATCATGGGAAATGAACTACGTATACAAACTCATTAAACAACGAGAGTTCTCTAATGGATAGTTTTTGCTTGTTGTAAAAACATGCAATCCTATGCGCTTTCCCTTATCAAGCCTTTTAAACACACTCTTGTGCTAATTTAATCAAATCAAACCGTAATAATCAATGAAATCACACTAAACAATAACAAAAGGAAAGTTTGAATACACTATTAAAACCAAAACCAAAACGTATAAGGAGACCACATAAATCAACCTTGAACCGATCAACTTCTTCCAAACGCATACAAAACACTCAACAACCATTTTTAAACACCCTTGCATTTAAAAAACATATAAATGAATCAAAATGACAACTCTCGGTCCACATAATCATTTTTGTGCACCGGTGTAACATTAACAGTTGTGAAGTACTGAAAAACTATTCTTATTCACTCAATATGAACCGAGAATCAAGTTACAATTGTCAAATGAACGTAATCAGACATTAAGGATAAAACTCAATGTGTGATCAATGAATAAATAGTTAAATCAAGTTAACACGACTAAGTGAATTTGATTTACATGAATTTCCAACGAAATTATTTAATAATATATTTGTGCATCAAAGAATTCACTAAAGTTTACAATAAATCATGGAAATTTAATTACGTATATAAACTCATTAAACAACGAGAGTTCTCGCACGGATAGTTTTTCTTGTTGTAAAAACATGCAATCCTATGCCGTTTCCCTGATCAAGCCTTCTAAACACACTCCTGTGCTAATTTAATCAAATCAAACCGTAATAATCAATGAAATCACACTAAACAATAATAAAAGAAAAGTTTGAATACACTATTAAAACCAAAACTAAATCGTATAAGGAGACAACATAAATCAACCTTTAACAGATCAACTTCTGCCAAACTCATACAAAACACTCAACAACCATCTTTAAACACCTTTGTATTTAAAATGCACAAAAATGAATCAAAATGACTACTATCGGTCCACATAATCATTTATTATGCACCAGTAGAACATTAACAATTGTAAAGTACCAAAAAACTACTCTTATTCACTCAATAAGAACCGAGAATCAAGTTACAGTTGTCGAATGAACGTATTCAGACTTAAGGATATAACTCAATGTGTGATCAATGAATAAAAACTCAAATCAAGCTAACACGACCAAGTGAATTAGATTTACACGAATTTCCAACAAAATTATGTCATAATATATTTATGCATCCAAGTATTCACGAAAGTTTACAATAAATAATGGGAAATGAACTACGTATACAAACTCATTAAACAACGAGAGTTCTCGCACGGATAGTTTTTCTTGTTGTAAAAACATGCAATCCTATGCGGTTTCCCTTATCAAGCCTTTTAAACACACTCTTGTGCTAATTTAATCAAATCAAACCGTAATGATCAATGAAATCACACTAAACAATAACAAAAGAAAAGTTTGAATACACTATTAAAACCAAAACTAAATCGTATAAGGAGACCACATAAATCAACCTTTAACAGATCAACTTCTGCCAAACTCATACAAAACACTCAACAACCATCTTTAAACACCCTTGCATTTAAAATGCACAAAATTGAATCAAAATGACTACTATCGGTCACATAATCATTTATTGTGCACTAGTGGAAAATTAACAGTTGTAAAGTACCGATAAACTACTCTTATTCACTCAATACGAACCGAGAATCAAGTTACAGTTGTCGAATGAACGTAATCAGACGTTAAGGATATAACTCAATGTGTGATCAATGAATAAAAACTCAAATCAAGCTAACACGACCAAGTAAATTAGATTTACATGAATTTCCAACAAAATTATGTAATAATATATTTATGCATCAAAGTATTCACGAAAGTTTACAATAAATCTTGGGAAATGAACTACGTATACAAACTCATTAAACAACGAGAGTTCTCGCATGGATAGTTTTTGCTTGTTGTAAAAACATGCAATCCTATGCGGTTTCCCTTATAAAGCCTTTTAAACACACTCTTGTGCTAATTTAATCAAATCAAACTGTAACGATCAATGAAATCACACTAAACAATAACTAAAGAAAAATTTGAATACACTACTAAAACCATAACCAAAACGTAAAATGAGACCACATAAATCAACTTTTAACCGATCAACTTCTTCTAAACTCATACAAAACACTCAACAACCATCTTTAAACACCCTTGCATTTAAAAAACATATAAATGAATCAAAATAACAACTCTCGATCCACATAACCATTTTTTGTGCACTAGTGTAACATTCACAGTTGTAAAGTACTGAAAAACTACTCTTATTCACACAATATGAACCGAGAATCAAGTTACAGTTGTCGAATGAACATAATCAGACGTTTAGGATAAAACTCAATGTGTGATCAATGAATAAACAGACAAAACAAGCTAACACGACCAAGTGAATTTGAATTACATGAATTTCCAACAAAATTATTTAATAATATATTTGTGCATCAAAGAATTCACGAAAGTTTACAACAAATCATGGAAAATTAACTACGTATATAAAGTCATTAAACAACGAGAGTTCTCGCACGGATAGTTTTTGCTTGTTGTAAAAACATGCAATCCTATGTCGTTTCCCTGATCAAGCCTTCTAAACACACTCCTGTGCTAATTTAATCAAATCAAACCATAATGATCAATGAAATCACACTAAACAATAACAAAAGAAAAGCTTGAATACACTATTAAAACCAAAACTAAATCGTATAAGGAGACCACATAAATCAACCTTTAACAGATCAACTTCTGCCAAACTCATACAAAACACTCAACAACCATCTTTAAGCACCCTTGCATTTAAAATGCACATAAATGAATCAAAATGACTACTATCGGTTCACATAATCATTTATTATGCACCAGTGAAACATTAACAGTTGTAAAGTACCGAAAAACTACTCTTATTCGCTCAATATGAACCTAGAATCAAGTTACAGTTGTCGAATGAACGTAATCAGACTTAAGGATATAACTCAATGTGTGATCAATGAATAAAAACTCAAATCAAGCTAACACGACCAAGTGAATTAGATTTACATGAATTTCCAACAAAATTATGTCATAATATATTTATGCATCAAAGTATTCACGAAAGTTTACAATAAATCATGGGAAATGAACTACGTATACAAACTCATTAAACAACGAGAGTTCTCGTATAGATAGTTTTTGCTTGTTGTAAAAACATGTAATCCTATGCGGTTTCCCTTATCAAGCCCTTTAAACACACTCTTGTGCTAATTTAATCAAATCAAACCGTAATGATCAATGAAATCACACTAAATAATAACAAAAGGAAAGTTTTAATGCACTATTAAAACCAGAACCAAAACCTATAAGGAGACCACATAAATCAACCTTTAGCAGATCAACTTCTGCCAAACTCATAGAAAACACTCAACAACCATCTTTAAACACCCTTGCATTTAAAATGCACATAAATGAATCAAAATGACTATTATCGGTCACATAATCATTTATTGTGCACTAGTGGAACATTAACATTTGTAAAGTACCGAAAAACTACTCTTATTCACGCAGTACGAACCGAGAATCAAGTTACAGTTGTCGAATGAACGTAATCAGACGTTAGGGATATAACTCAATGTGTGATCAATGAATAAAAACTCAAATCAAGCTAACACGACCAAATGAATTAGATTTACATGAATTTCCAACAAAATTATGTAATAATATATTTATGCATCAAAGTATTCACAAAAGTTTACAATAAATCATGGGAAATGAACTATGTATACAAACTCATTTACAACGAGAGTTCTCGCATGGATAGTTTTTGCTTGTTGTAAAAACATGCAATCCTATGCGATTTCCCTTATCAAGCCTTTTAAATACACTCTTGTGCTAATTTAATCAAATCAAACCGTAATAATCAATGAAATCACACTAAACAATAACAAAAGAAAAGTTTGAATACACTATTAAAACCAAAACCAGAACGTATAAGGAGACCACATAAATCAACCTTGAACCGATCAACTTCTTCCAAACGCATACAAAACACTCAACAACCATTTTTAAACACCCTTGCATTTAAAAAACATATAAATGAATAAAAATGACAACTCTCTGTCCACATAATCATTTTTTGTGCACCAGTGTAACATTAACAGTTGTAATGGACTGAAAAACTATTCTTATTCACTCAACATGAACCGAGAATCAAGTTACAATTGTCGAATGAACGTAATCAGACGTTAAGGATAAAACTCTAGGTGTGATCAATGAATAAATAGTCAAATCAAGCTAACACGAACAAGTAAATTAGATTTACATGAATTCAACAAAATTATTTAATAATATATTTGTGCATCAAAGAATTCACGAAAGTTTACAATAAATCATGGAAAATTAACTACGTATATAAACTCATTAAACAACGAGAGTTCTCGCACAGATAGTTTTTGCTTGTTGTAAAAACATGCAATCCTATGCCATTTCCCTGATCAAGCCTTCTAAACACAATCCTGTGCTAATTTAATCAAATCAAACCGTAATGATCAATAAAATCACACTAAACAATAACGAAAGAAAAGTTTGAATACACTATTAAAACCAAAACTAAATCATATAAGGAGACCACATAAATCAACCTTTAACAGATCAACTTCTGCCAAACTCATACAAAACACTCAACAACCATCTTTAAACACCCTTGCATTTAAAATACACATAAATGAATCAAAATGACTACTATCGGTCCACATAATCATTTATTATGCACCAGTGGAACATTAACAGTTGTAAAGTACCGAAAAACTACTCTTATTCACTCAATATGAACCGAGAATCAAGTTACAGTTGTCGAATGAACGTACTCAGACTTAAGGATATAACTCAATGTGTGATCAATGAATAAAAATTCAAATCAAGCTAACCCGACCAAGTGAATTAGATTTACATGAATTTCCAACAAAATTATGTCATAATATATTTATGCATCAAAGTTTTCACAAAAGTTTACAATAAATCATGGGAAATGAACTACGTATACAAACTTATTAAACAACGAGAGTTCTCGCATGGATAGTTTTTGCTTATTGTAAAAACATGCAATCTTATGCGGTTTCGCTTATCAAGCCTTTTAAACACACTCTTGTGCTAATTTAATCAAATCAAACCTTAATGATCAATGAAATCACACTAAACAATAAGAAAAGAAAAGTTTGAATATACTATTAAAACCAAAACTAAATCGTATAAGGAGACCACATAAATCAACCTTTAACAGATCAACTTCTGCCAAACTCATACAAAACACTCAACAACCATCTTTAAACACCCTTGCATTTAAAATGCACATAAATGAATCAGAATGACTACTATCCGTCACATAATAATTTATTGTGCACTAGTGGAACATTTACTGTTGTAAAGTACCGAAAAACTACTCTTATTCACTCAATACGAACCGAGAATCAGTTACAGTTGTCGAATGAACGTAATCAGACGTTAAGGATATAACTCAATGTGTGATCAATGAATAAAAACTCAAATAAAGCTGACACGACCAAGTGAATTAGATTTACATGAATTTCCAACAAAATTATGTAATAATATATTTATGCATCAAAGTATTCGCGAAAGTTTGCAATAAATCATGGGAAATGAACTACGTATACAAACTCATTAAACAACGAGAGTTCTCGCATGGATAGTTTTTGCTTGTTGTAAAAATATGCAATCCTATGCGGTTTCCATTATCAAGCCATTTAAACACACTCTTGTGCTAATTTAATCAAATCAAACCGTAATAATCAATGAAATCACACTAAACAATAACAAAAGAAAAGTTTGAATACACTATTAAAACCAAAACTAAATCGTATAAGGAGACCACATAAATCAACCTTTAACAGATCAACTTCTGCCAAACTCATACAAAACACTCAACAACCATCTTTAAACACCCTTGCATTTAAAATGCAAATAAATGAATCAAAATGACTACTATCGGTCACATAATCATTTATTGTGCACGAGTAGAATATTAACAGTTGTAAAGTACCAAAAAACTACTCTTATTCACTCAATACGAACCGAGAATCAAGTTACAGTTGTCGAATGAACGTAATCAGACGTTAAGGATATAACTCAATGTGTGATCAATGAATAAAAACTCAAATCAAGCTAACACGACCAAGTGAATTAGATTTACACGAATTTCCAACAAAATTATGTAATAATATATTTATGCATCAAAGTATTCACGAAAGTTTACAATAAATCATGGGAAACGAACTACGTATACAAACTCATTAAACAACGAGAGTTCTCGCATGGATAGTTTTTGCTTGTTGTAAAAACATACAATCCTATGCGGTTTCCCTTATTAAGCCTTTTAAACACACTCTTGTGCTAATTTAATCAAATCAAACCGTAATGATCAATGAAATCACACTAAATAATAACAAAAGAAAAGTTTAAATACACTATTAAAACCAAAACTAAATCGTATAAGGAGACCACATAAATCAACCTTTAACAGATCAACTTCTGCCAAACTCATACAAAACACTCAACAACCATCTTAAACACCCTTGCATTTAAAATGCGCATAAATGAATCAAAATGACTACTATCCGTCACATAATAATTTATTGTGCACTTGTGGAACATTAACTGTTGTAAAGTACCGAAAAACTACTCTTATTCACTCAATACGAACCGAGAATCAGTTACAGTTGTCGAATGAACGTAATCAGACGTTAAGGATATAACTCAATGTGTGATCAATGAATAAAAACTCAAATCAAGCTAACACGACCAAGTGAATTAGATTTACATGAATTTCCAACAAAATTATGTAATAATATATTTATGCATCAAAGTATTCACGAAAGTTTACAATAAATCATGGGAAACGAACTACGTATACAAACTCATTAAACAACGAGAGTTCTCGCATGGATAGTTTTTGCTTGTTGTAAAAACATACAATCCTATGCGGTTTCCATTATCAAGCCTTTTAAACACACTCTTGTGCTAATTTAATCAAATCAAACCGTAATAATCAATGAAATCACACTAAACAATAACAAAAGAAAAGTTTGAATACATTATTAAAACCAAAACTAAATCGTATAAGGAGACCACATAAATCAACCTTTAACAGATCAACTTCTGCCAAACTCATACAAAACACTCAACAACCATCTTTAAACACCCTTGCATTTAAAATGCAAATAAATGAATCAAAATGACTACTATCGGTCACATAATCATTTATTGTGCACGAGTAGAATATTAACAGTTGTAAAGTACCGAAAAACTACTCTTATTCACTCAATACGAGCCGAGAATCAAGTTACAGTTGTCGAATGAACGTAATCAGACGTTAAGAATATAACTCAATGTGTGATCAATGAATAAAAACTCAAATCAAGCTAACACGACCAAGTGAATTAGATTTACATGAATTTCCAACAAAATTATGTAATAATATATTTATGCATCAAAGTATTCACGAAAGTATACAATAAATCATGGGAAACGAACTACGTATACAAACTCATTAAAAAACGAGAGTTCTCGCATGGATAGTTTTTGCTTGTTGTAAAAACATGCAATCCTATGCGGTTTCCCTTATCAAGACTTTTAAACACACTCTTGTGCTAATTTAATCAAATCAAACCGTAATGATCAATGAAATCACACTAAACAATAACAAAAGAAAAGTTTAAATACACTACTAAAACCAAAACCAAAACGTATAATGAGACCACATAAATGAACTTTGAACCGATCAACTTCTTCCTAACTCATACAAAACACTCAACAACCATCTTTAAACACCCTTGCATTTAAAAAACATATAAATGAATCAAAATAAAAACTCTCGATTCACATAACCATTTTTTGTGCACCAGTGTAACATTAACAGTTGTAAAGTACTGTAAAACTACTCTTATTCACACAATATGAACCGAGAATCAAGTTACAGTTGTCAAATGAACGTAATCAGACGTTAAGGATAAAACTCAATGTGTGATCAATGAATAAATAGTCAAATCAAGCTAACACAACCAAACGAATTAGATTTACATGAATATCCAATAAAATTATGTAATAATATATTTATGCATCAAAGTATTCGCAAAGTTTACAATAAATCATGGGAAATGAACTACGTATACAAACTCATTAAAGAACGAGAGTTCTCGCATGGATAGTTTTTGCTTGTTGTAAAAACATGCAATCCTGTGCGATTTCGCTTATCAAGCCTTTTAAATACACTCTTGTGCTAATTTAATCAAATCAAACCGTAATAATCAATGAAATCACACTAAACAATAACAAAAGGAAAGCTTGAATACACTATTAAAACCAAAACCAGAACGTATAAGGAGGCCACATAAATCAACCTTGAACCGATCAACTTCTTCCAAACGCATACAAAACACTCAACAACCATTTTTAAACACCCTTGCATTTAAAAAACATATAAATGAATCAAAATGATAACTCTCGGTCCACATAATCATTTTTTGTGCACCAGTGAAACATTAACAGTAAAACTATTCTTATTCACTCAACATGAACCGAGAATCAAGTTACAATTGTCGAATGAACGTAATCAGACGTTAAGGATAAAACTCTATGTGTGATCAATGAATAAATAGTCAAATCAAGCTAACACGACCAACTGAATTTGATTTACATGAATTTCAACAAAATTATTTAATAATATATTTGTGCATCAAAGAATTCACGAAAGTTTACAATAAATCATGGAAAATTAACTACGTATATAAACTCATTAAACACGAGAGTTCTCGCACGGATAGTTTTTGCTTGTTGTAAAAACATGCAATCCTATGCCGTTTCCCTGATCAAGCCTTCTAAACACACTCCTGTGCTAATTTAATCAAATCAAACCGTAATGATCAATGAAATCACACTAAACAATAACGAAAGAAAAGTTTCAATACACTATTAAAACAAAAACTAAATCGTATAAGGAGACCACATAAATCAACCTTTAACAGATCAACTTCTGCCAAACTCATACAAAACACTCAACAACCATCTTTAAACGCCGTTGCATTTAAAATGCACATAAATGAATCAAAATGACTACTATCGGTCCACATAATCATTTATTATGCACCAGTGGAACATTAACAGTTGTAAGGTACCGAAAAACTACTCTTATTCACTCAATATGAACTGAGAATCAAGTTACAGTTGTCGAATGAACGTAATCAGACTTAAGGATATAACTCAATGTGTGATCAATGAATAAAAATTCAAATCAAGCTAACCCGACCAAGTGAATTAGATTTACATGAATTTCCAACAAAATTATGTCATAATATATTTATGCATCAAAGTATTCACGAAAGTTTACAATAAATCATGGGAAATGAACTACGTATACAAACTCATTAAACAACGAGAGTTCTCGTACGGATAGTTTTTGCTTGTTGTAAAAAGATGCAATCCTATGCGGTTTCCCTTATCAAGCCTTTTAAACACACTCTTGTGCTAATTTAATCAAATCAAACCGTAATGATCAATGAAATCACACTAAACAATAAGAAAAGAAAAGTTTGAATACACTATTAAAACCAAAACTAAATCGCATAAGGAGACCACATAAATCAACCTTTAACAGATCAACTTCTGCCAAACTCATACAAAACACTCAACAACCATCTTTAAACACTCTTGCATTTAAAATGCAAATAAATGAATCAAAATGACTACTATCGGTCACATAAACATTTATTGTGCACGAGTAGAATATTAACAATTGTAATGTACCGAAAAACTACTCTTATTCACTCAATACGAACCGAGAATCAAGTTACAGTTGTCGAATGAACGTAATCAGACGTTAAGGATATAACTCAATGTGTGATCAATGAATAAAAACTCAAATCAAGCTAACACGACCAAGTGAATTAGATTTACATGAATTTACAACAAAATTATGTAATAATATATTTATGCATCAAAGTATTCGCAAAGTTTACAATAAATCATGGGAAATGAACTACGTATACAAACTCATTAAACAACGAGAGTTCTCGCATGGATAGTTTTTGCTTGTTGTAAAAACATGCAATCCTGTGCGATTTCGCTTATCAAGCCTTTTAAATACACTCTTGTGCTAATTTAATCAAATCAAACCGTAATAATCAATGAAATCACACTAAACAATAACAAAAGGAAAGTTTGAATACACTATTAAAACCAAAACCAGAACGTATAAGGAGGCCACATAAATCAACCTTGAACCGATCAACTTCTTCCAAACGCATACAAAACACTCAACAACCATTTTTAAACACCCTTGCATTTAAAAAACATATAAATGAATCAAAATAACAACTCTCGGTCCACATAATCATTTTTTGTGCACCAGTGTAACATTAAGAGTAAAACTATTCTTATTCACTCAACATGAACCGAGAATCAAGTTACAATTGTCGAATGAACGTAATCAGACGTTAAGGATAAAACTCTATGTGTGATCAATGAATAAATAGTCAAATCAAGCTAACACGACCAACTGAATTTGATTTACATGAATTTCAACAAAATTATTTAATAATATATTTGTGCATCAAAGAATTCACGAAAGTTTACAATAAATCATGGAAAATTAACTACGTATATAAACTCATTAAACAACGAGAGTTCTCGCACGGATAGTTTTTGCTTGTTGTAAAAACATGCAATCCTATGCCGTTTCCCTGATCAAGCCTTCTAAACACACTCCTGTGCTAATTTAATCAAATCAAACCGTAATGATCAATGAAATCACACTAAACAATAACGAAAGAAAAGTTTGAATACACTATTTAAACCAAAACTAAATCGTATAAGGAGACCACATAAATCAACCTTTAACAGATCAACTTCTGCCAAACTCATACAAAACACTCAACAACCATCTTTAAACACCGTTGCATTTAAAATGCACATAAATGAATCAAAATGACTACTGTCGGTCCACATAATCATTTATTATGCACCAGTGGAACATTAACAGTTGTAAGGTACCGAAAAACTACTCTTATTCACTCAATATGAACCAAGAATCAAGTTACAGTTGTCGAATGAACGTAATCAGACTTAAGGATATAACTCAATGTGTGATCAATGAATAAAAATTCAAATCAAGCTAACCCGACCAAGTGAATTAGATTTACTTGAATTTCCAACAAAATTATGTCATAATATATTTATGCATCAAAGTATTCACGAAAGTTTACAATAAATCATGGGAAATGAACTACGTATACAAACTCATTAAACAACGAGAGTTCTCGCACGGATAGTTTTTGCTTGTTGTAAAAACATGCAATCCTATGCGGTTTCCCTTATCAAGCCATTTAAACACACTCTTGTGCTAATTTAATCAAATCAAACCGTAATGATCAATGAAATCACACTAAACAATAAGAAAAGAAAAGTTTGAATACACTATTAAAACCAAAACTAAATCGTATAAGGAGACCACATAAATCAACCTTTAACAGATCAACTTCTGCCAAACTCATACAAAACACTCAACAACCATCTTTAAACACCCTTGCATTTAAAATGCACATAAATGAATCAAAATGACTACTATCGGTCACATAATCATTTATTGTGCACTAGTGGAACATTAACAGTTGTAAAGTACCGAAAAACTACTCTTATTCACTCAATACGAACAGAGAATCAAGTTACAGTTGTCGAATGAACGTAATCAGATGTTAAGGATATAACTCAAGGTGTGATCAATGAATAAAAACTCAAATCAAGCTGACACGACCAGGTGAATTAGATTTACATGAATTTCCAACAAAATTATGTAATAATATATTTATGCATCAAAGTATTCGCGAAAGTTTACAATAAATCATGGGAAATGAACTACGTATACAAACTCATTAAACAACGAGATTTCTCGCATGGATAGTTTTTCCTTGTTGTAAAAACATGCAATCCTATGCAGTTTCCATTATCAAGCCTTTTAAACAAACTCTTGTGCTAATTTAATCAAACCAAACCGTAATGATCAATGAAATCACACTAAACAATAACAAAGGAAAGTTTGAATACACTATTAAAACCAAAACTAAATCGTATAAGAAGACCACAAAAATCAACCTTTAACAGATCAACTTCTGCCAAACTCATACAAAACACTCAACAACCATCTTTAAACACCCTTGCATTTAAAATGCACATAAATGAATCAGAATGACTACTATCCGTCACATAATAATTTATTGTGCACTAGTGGAACATTAACAGTTGTAAAGTACCGAAAAACTACTCTTATTCACTCCATACGAACCGAGAATCAGTTACAGTTGTCGAATGAACGTAATCAGACGTTAAGGATATAACTCAATGTGTGATCAATGAATAAAAACTCAAATAAAGCTGACACAACCAAGTGAATTAGATTTGCATGAATTTCCAACAAAATTATGTAATAATGTATTTATGCATCAAAGTATTCGCGAAAGTTTACAATAAATCATGGGAAAAGAACTACGTATACAAACTCATTAAACAACGAGAGTTCTCGCATGGATAGTTTTTGCTTGTTGTAAAAACATGCAATACTATGCGGTTTCCATTATCAAGCCTTTTAAACACACTCTTGTGCTAATTTAATCAAATCAAACCGTAATGGTCAATGAAATCACACTAAACAATAACAAAAGAAAAGTTTGAATACACTACTAAAACCAAAACCAAAACGTATAAGGAGACCACATAAATCAACCTTGAACCGATCAACTTCTTCCAAACTCATACAAAACACTCAACAACCATCTTTAAACACCCTGGCATTTAAAAAACATATAAATGAATCAAAATGACAACTCTCGGTCCACATAATCATTTTTTGTGCACGAGTGCAACATTAACAGTTGTAAAGTACTGAAAAACTACTCTTATTCACTCAATATGAACCTGGAATCAAGTTACAGTTGTCGAATGAACGTAATCAGACGTTAAGGATAAAACTCAATGTGTTATTAATGAATAAATAGTCAAATCAAGCTAACACGACCAAGTGAATTAGATTTACATCAATTTCAAACAAAATTATTTAATAATATATTTGTGCATCATAGAATTCGCAAAAGTTTACAATAAATAATGGGAAATTAACTACGTACATAAACTCATTAAACAATGACAGTTCTCGTAGGGATAGTTTTTACTTGTTGTAAAAACATGCAATCATATGCTGTTTCCCTGATTAAGCCTTCTAAACACACTCCTGTGCTAATTTAATCAAATCAAACGGTAATGATCAATGAAATCACGCTAAACAATAACAAAAGGAAAGTTTGAATACACTACTAAAACCAAAACCAAAACGTATAAGGAGACTACGTAAATCAACCTTGAACCGATCAACTTCTTCCAAACTCATAGAAAACACTCAACAACCATCTTTAAACACCTTTGCATTTAAAAAACATATAAATGAATAAAAATGACAACTCTCGATCCACATAATCATTTTTTGTGCACGAGTGGAACATTAACAGTTGTAAAGTACTGAAAAACTACTCTTATTCACACAATATAAACCGAGAATCAAGTTACAGTTGTCAAATGAACGTAATCAGACTTTAAGGATAAAACTCAATGTGTGATCAATGAATAACTAGTCAAATCAAGCTAACACGACCAAGTGTATTAGATTTACATGAATATCCAACGAAATTATGTAATAATATATTTATGAATCAAAGTATTCGCGAAAGTTTACAATAAATCATACGAAATGAACTACGTACACAAACTCATTAAACAACGAGAGTTCTCGCATGGATAGTTTTTGCTTGTTGTAAAAACATGCAATCCTATGCGGTTTCCCTTATTAAGCCTTTTAAACACATTCTTGTGCTAATTTAATCAAATCAAACCATAATGATCAATGAAATCACACTAAACAATAACAAAAGGAAAGTTTTAATACACTACTAAAACCAAAACCAAAACGTATAAGGAGACCACATAAATCAACCTTGAACCGATCAACTTCTTCCAAACTCATACAAAACACTCAACAACCATCTTTAAACACCCTGGCATTTAAAAAACATATAAATGAATCAAAATAACAACTCTCGGTCCACATAATCATTTTTTGTGCACGAGTGCAACATTAACTGTTGTAAAGTACTGAAAAACTACTCTTATTCACTCAATATGAACCGAGAATAAAGTTACAATGAACGTAATCAGATGTTAAGGATAAAACTCATTGTGTTATCAATAAATAAATAGTCAAATCAATCTAACTCAACTAAGTGAATTAGATTTACATCAATTTCAAACAAAATTATTTAATAATATATTTGTGCATCAAAGAATTCACGAAAGTTTACAATAAATCATGGGAAATTAACTACGTACATAAACTCATTAAACAATGACAGTTCTCGCAGGGATAGTTTTTACTTGTTGTAAAAACATGCAATCCTATGCTGTTTCCCTGATTAAGCCTTCTAAAACACTCCTGTGCTAATTTAATCAAATCAAACCGTAATAATCAATGAAATCACACTAAACAATAACAAAAGGAAAGTTTGAATACACTACTAAAACCAAAACCAAAACGTATAAGGAGACCACATAAGTCAACCTTGAACCGATCACCTTCTTCCAAACTCATAGAAAACACTCAACAACCATCTTTAAACACCCTTGCATTTAAAAAACATATAAATGAATTAAAATGACAACTCTCGATCCACATAATCATTTTTTGTGCACGAGTGGAACATTAACAGTTGTAAAGTACTGAAAAACTACTCTTATTCACACAATATAAACCGAGAATCAAGTTACTGTTGTCGAATGAACGTAATCAGACGTTAAGGATAAAACTCAATGTGTGATCAATGAATAACTAGTCAAATCAAGCTAACACGACCAAGTGTATTAGATTTACATGAATATCCAACAAAATTATGTAATAATATATTTATGCATCAAAGTATTCGCGAAGTTTACCATAAATCATGGGAAACTAACTACGTACGTAAACTCATTAAACAATGACAGTTCTCGCAAGGATAGTTTTTACTTGTTGTAAAAAGATGCAATTCTATGCCGTTTCCATGATTAAGCCTTCTAAAAAAACTCCTGTGCTAATTTAATCAAATCAAACCGTAATGATCAATGAAATCACACTAAACAATAACAAAAGGAAAGTTTTAATACACTACTAAAACCAAAACCAAAACGTATAAGGAGACCACATAAATCAACCTTGAACCGATCAACTTCTTCCAAACTCATACAAAACACTCAACAACCATCTTTAAACACCCTTGCATTTAAAATGCACATAAATGAATCAAAATGACTACTATCGGTCACATAATCATTTATTGTGCACTAGTGGAACATTAACAGTTGTAAAGTACCGAAAAACTACTCTTATTCACTCAATACGAACAGAGAATCAAGTTACAGTTGTCGAATGAACGTAATCAGATGTTAAGGATAAACTCAAGGTGTGATCAATGAATAAAACTCAAATCAAGCTGACACGACCAGGTGAATTAGATTTACATGAATTTCCAACAAAATTATGTAATAATATATTTATGCATCAAAGTATTCGCGAAAGTTTACAATAAATCATGGGAAATGAACTACGTATACAAACTCATTAAACAACGAGATTTCTCGCATGGATAGTTTTTCATTGTTGTAAAAACATGCAATCCTATGCAGTTTCCATTATCAAGCCTTTTAAACAAACTCTTGTGCTAATTTAATCAAACCAAACCGTAATGATCAATGAAATCACACTAAACAATAACAAAGGAAAGTTTGAATACACTATTAAAACCAAAACTAAATCGTATAAGAAGACCACAAAAATCAACCTTTAACAGATCAACTTCTGCCAAACTCATACAAAACACTCAACAACCATCTTTAAACACCCTTGCATTTAAAATGCACATAAATGAATCAGAATGACTACTATCCGTCACATAATATTTTTGTGCACTAGTGGAACATTAACAGTTGTAAAGTACCGAAAAACTACTCTTATTCACTCCATACGAACCGAGAATCAGTTACAGTTGTCGAATGAACGTAATCAGACGTTAAGGATATAACTCAATGTGTGATCAATGAATAAAAACTCAAATAAAGCTGACACAACCAAGTGAATTAGATTTGCATGAATTTCCAACAAAATTATGTAATAATGTATTTATGCATCAAAGTATTCGCGAAAGTTTACAATAAATCATGGGAAAAGAACTACGTATACAAACTCATTAAACAACGAGAGTTCTCGCATGGATAGTTTTTGCTTGTTGTAAAAACATGCAATACTATGCGGTTTCCATTATCAAGCCTTTTAAACACACTCTTGTGCTAATTTAATCAAATCAAACCGTAATGGTCAATGAAATCACACTAAACAATAACAAAAGAAAAGTTTGAATACACTACTAAAACCAAAACCAAAACGTATAAGGAGACCACATAAATCAACCTTGAACCGATCAACTTCTTCCAAACTCATACAAAACACTCAACAACCATCTTTAAACACCCTGGCATTTAAAAAACATATAAATGAATCAAAATGACAACTCTCGGTCCACATAATCATTTTTTGTGCACGAGTGCAACATTAACAGTTGTAAAGTACTGAAAAACTACTCTTATTCACTCAATATGAACCTGGAATCAAGTTACAGTTGTCGAATGAACGTAATCAGACGTTAAGGATAAAACTCAATGTGTTATTAATGAATAAATAGTCAAATCAAGCTAACACGACCAAGTGAATTAGATTTACATCAATTTCAAACAAAATTATTTAATAATATATTTGTGCATCATAGAATTCGCGAAAGTTTACAATAAATAATGGGAAATTAACTACGTACATAAACTCATTAAACAATGACAGTTCTCGTAGGGATAGTTTTTACTTGTTGTAAAAACATGCAATCATATGCTGTTTCCCTGATTAAGCCTTCTAAACACACTCCTGTGCTAATTTAATCAAATCAAACGGTAATGATCAATGAAATCACGCTAAACAATAACAAAAGTAAAGTTTGAATACACTACTAAAACCAAAACCAAAACGTATAAGGAGACTACGTAAATCAACCTTGAACCGATCAACTTCTTCCAAACTCATAGAAAACACTCAACAACCATCTTTAAACACCTTTGCATTTAAAAAACATATAAATGAATAAAAATGACAACTCTCGATCCACATAATCATTTTTTGTGCACGAGTGGAACATTAACAGTTGTAAAGTACTGAAAAACTACTCTTATTCACACAATATAAACCGAGAATCAAGTTACAGTTGTCAAATGAACGTAATCAGACTTTAAGGATAAAACTCAATGTGTGATCAATGAATAACTAGTCAAATCAAGCTAACACGACCAAGTGTATTAGATTTACATGAATATCCAACGAAATTATGTAATAATATATTTATGCATCAAAGTATTCGCGAAAGTTTACAATAAATCATAGGAAATGAACTACGTACACAAACTCATTAAACAACGAGAGTTCTCGCATGGATAGTTTTTGCTTGTTGTAAAAACATGCAATCCTATGCGGTTTCCCTTATTAAGCCTTTTAAACACATTCTTGTGCTAATTTAATCAAATCAAACCATAATGATCAATGAAATCACACTAAACAATAACAAAAGGAAAGTTTTAATACACTACTAAAACCAAAACCAAAACGTATAAGGAGACCACATAAATCAACCTTGAACCGATCAACTTCTTCCAAACTCATACAAAACACTCAACAACCATCTTTAAACACCCTGGCATTTAAAAAACATATAAATGAATCAAAATAACAACTCTCGGTCCACATAATCATTTTTTGTGCACGAGTGCAACATTAACAGTTGTAAAGTACTGAAAAACTACTCTTATTCACTCAATATGAACCGAGAATAAAGTTACAATGAACGTAATCAGACGTTAAGGATAAAACTCATTGTGTTATCAATAAATAAATAGTCAAATCAATCTAACTCAACTAAGTGAATTAGATTTACATCAATTTCAAACAAAATTATTTAATAATATATTTGTGCATCAAAGAATTCGCGAAAGTTTACAATAAATCATGGGAAATTAACTACGTACATAAACTCATTAAACAATGACAGTTCTCGCAGGGATAGTTTTTACTTGTTGTAAAAACATGCAATCCTATGCTGTTTCCCTGATTAAGCCTTCTAAAACACTCCTGTGCTAATTTAATCAAATCAAACCGTAATAATCAATGAAATCACACTAAACAATAACAAAAGGAAAGTTTGAATACACTACTAAAACCAAAACCAAAACGTATAAGGAGACCACATAAGTCAACCTTGAACCGATCACCTTCTTCCAAACTCATAGAAAACACTCAACAACCATATTTAAACACCCTTGCATTTAAAAAACATATAAATGAATTAAAATGACAACTCTCGATCCACATAATCATTTTTTGTGCACGAGTGGAACATTAACAGTTGTAAAGTACTGAAAAACTACTCTTATTCACACAATATAAACCGAGAATCAAGTTACTGTTGTCGAATGAACGTAATCAGACGTTAAGGATAAAACTCAATGTGTGATCAATGAATAACTAGTCAAATCAAGCTAACACGACCAAGTGTATTAGATTTACATGAATATCCAACAAAATTATGTAATAATATATTTATGCATCAAAGTATTCGCGAAGTTTACCATAAATCATGGGAAACTAACTACGTACGTAAACTCATTAAACAATGACAGTTCTCGCAAGGATAGTTTTTACTTGTTGTAAAAAGATGCAATTCTATGCCGTTTCCATGATTAAGCCTTCTAAACAAACTCCTGTGCTAATTTAATCAAATCAAACCGTAATGATCAATGAAATCACACTAAACAATAACAAAAGGAAAGTTTTAATACACTACTAAAACCAAAACCAAACGTATAAGGAGACCACATAAATCAACCTTGAACCGATCAACTTCTTCCAAACTCATACAAAACACTCAACAACCATCTTTAAACACCCTGGCATTTAAAAAACATATAAATGAATCAAAATAACAACTCTCGGTCCACATAATCATTTTTTGTGCACGAGTGCAACATTAACAGTTGTAAAGTACTGAAAAACTACTCTTATTCACTCAATATGAACCGAGAATAAAGTAACAATGAACGTAATCAGACGTTAAGGATAAAACTCATTGTGTTATCAATAAATAAATAGTCAAATCAATCTAACTCAACTAAGTGAATTAGATTTACATCAATTTCAAACAAAATTATTTAATAATATATTTGTGCATCAAAGAATTCGCGAAAGTTTACAATAAATCATGGGAAATTAACTACGTACATAAACTCATTAAACAATGACAGTTCTCGCAGGGATAGTTTTTACTTGTTGTAAAAACATGCAATCCTATGCTGTTTCCCTGATTAAGCCTTCTAAAACACTCCTGTGCTAATTTAATCAAATCAAACCGTAATATCAATGAAATCACACTAAACAATAACAAAAGGAAAGTTTCAATACACTACTAAAACCAAAACCAAAACGTATAAGGAGACCACATAAGTCAACCTTGAACCGATCACCTTCTTCCAAACTCATAGAAAACACTCAACAACCATCTTTAAACACCCTTGCATTTAAAAAACATATAAATGAATTAAAATGACAACTCTCGATCCACATAATCATTTTTTGTGCACGAGTGGAACATTAACAGTTGTAAAGTACTGAAAAACTACTCTTATTCACACAATATAAACCGAGAATCAAGTTATTGTTGTCGAATGAACGTAATCAGACGTTAAGGATAAAACTCAATGTGTGATCAATGAATAACTAGTCAAATCAAGCTAACACGACCAAGTGTATTAGATTTACATGAATATCCAACAAAATTATGTAATAATATATTTATGCATCAAAGTATTCGCGAAGTTTACCATAAATCATGGGAAACTAACTACGTACGTAAACTCATTAAACAATGACAGTTCTCGCAAGGATAGTTTTTACTTGTTGTAAAAAGATGCAATTCTATGCCGTTTCCATGATTAAGCCTTCTAAACAAACTCCTGTGCTAATTTAATCAAATCAAACCGTAATGATCAATGAAATCACACTAAACAATAACAAAAGGAAAGTTTAATACACTACTAAAACCAAAACCAAAACGTATAAGGAGACCACATAAATCAACCTTGAACCGATCAACTTCTTCCAAACTCATACAAAACACTCAACAACCATCTTTAAACACCCTGGCATTTAAAAAACATATAAATGAATCAAAATAACAACTCTCGGTCCACATAATCATTTTTTGTGCACGAGTGCAACATTAACAGTTGTAAAGTACTGAAAAACTACTCTTATTCACTCAATATGAACCGAGAATAAGTAACAATGAACGTAATCAGACGTTAAGGATAAAACTCATTGTGTTATCAATAAATAAATAGTCAAATCAATCTAACTCACTAAGTGAATTAGATTTACATCAATTTCAAACAAAATTATTTAATAATATATTGTGCATCAAAGAATTCGCGAAAGTTTACAATAAATCATGGGAAATTAACTACGTACATAAACTCATTAAACAATGACAGTTCTCGCAGGGATAGTTTTTACTTGTTGTAAAAACATGCAATCCTATGCTGTTTCCCTGATTAAGCCTTCTAAAACACTCCTGTGCTAATTTAATCAAATCAAACCGTAATATCAATGAAATCACACTAAACAATAACAAAAGGAAAGTTTGAATACACTACTAAAACCAAAACCAAAACGTATAAGGAGACCACATAAGTCAACCTTGAACCGATCACCTTCTTCCAAACTCATAGAAAACACTCAACAACCATCTTTAAACACCCTTGCATTTAAAAAACATATAAATGAATTAAAATGACAACTCTCGATCCACATAATCATTTTTTGTGCACGAGTGGAACATTAACAGTTGTAAAGTACTGAAAAACTACTCTTATTCACACAATATAAACCGAGAATCAAGTTACTGTTGTCGAATGAACGTAATCAGACGTTAAGGATAAAACTCAATGTGTGATCAATGAATAACTAGTCAAATCAAGCTAACACGACCAAGTGTATTAGCTTTACATGAATATCCAACAAAATTATGTAATAATATATTTATGCATCAAAGTATTCGCGAAGTTTACCATAAATCATGGGAAACTAACTACGTACGTAAACTCATTAAACAATGACAGTTCTCGCAAGGATAGTTTTTACTTGTTGTAAAAAGATGCAATTCTATGCCGTTTCCATGATTAAGCCTTCTAAACAAACTCCTGTGCTAATTTAATCAAATCAAACCGTAATGATCAATGAAATCACACTAAACAATAACAAAAGGAAAGTTTTAATACACTACTAAAACCAAAACCAAAACGTATAAGGAGACCACATAAATCAACCTTGAACCGATCAACTTCTTCCAAACTCATACAAAACACTCAACAACCATCTTTAAACACCCTGGCATTTAAAAAACATATAAATGAATCAAAATAACAACTCTCGGTCCACATAATCATTTTTTGTGCACGAGTGCAACATTAACAGTTGTAAAGTACTGAAAAACTACTCTTATTCACTCAATATGAACCGAGAATAAAGTTACAGTTGTCGAATGAACGTAATCAGACGTTAAGAATAAAACTCAATGTGTTATCAATGAATAAATAGTCAAATCAATCCAACTCGACTAAGTGAATTAGATTTACATCAATTTCAAACAAAATTATTTAATAATATATATCAAAGAATTCGCGAAAGTTTACAATAAATCATGGGAAATTAACTACGTACATAAACTCATTAAACAATGACAGTTCTCGCAGGGATAGTTTTTACTTGTTGTAAAAACATGCAATCCTATGCCGTTTCCCTGATTAAGCCTTCTAAACACACTCCTGTGCTAATTTAATCAAATCAAACCGTAATGATCAATGAAATCACACTAAACAATAACAAAAGGAAATTTTGAATACACTACTAAAACCAAAACCAAAACGTATAAGAAGACCACATAAGTCAACCTTGAACCGATCACCTTCTTCCAAACTCATAGAAAACACTCAACAACCATCTTTAAACACCCTTGCATTTAAAAAACATATAAATGAATTAAAATGACAACTCTCGATCCACATAATCATTTTTTGTGCTCGAGTGGAACATTAACAGTTGTAAAGTACTGAAAAACTACTCTTATTCACACAATATAAACCGAGAATCAAGCTACTGTTGTCGAATGAACATAATCAGACGTTAAGGATAAAACTCAATGTGTGATCAATGAATAACTAGTCAAATCAAGCTAACACGACCAAGTGTATTAGATTTACATGAATATCCAACAAAATTATGTAATAATATATTTATGCATCAAAGTATTCGCGAAGTTTACCATAAATCATGGGAAATTAACTACGTACGTAAACTCATTAAACAATGACAGTTCTCGCAGGGATAGTTTTTACTTGTTGTAAAAAGATGCAATTCTATGCCGTTTCCATGATTAAGCCTTCTAAAGAAACTCCTGTGTTAATTTAATCAAATCAAACCGTAATGATCAATGAAATCACACTAAAAAATAACAAAAGGAATGTTTTAATACACTACTAAAACAAAAACCAAAACGTATAAAGAGTCCACATAAATCAACCTTGAACATCAACTTCTTCCAAACTCATACAAAACACTCAACAACCATCTTTAAACACCCTGGCATTTAAAAAACATATAAATGAGTCAAAATGACAACTCTCGGTACACATAATCAGTTTTTGTGCACCAGTGCAACATTAACAGTTGTAAAGTACTGAAAAACTACTCTTATTCACTCAATATGAACCGAGAATCAAGTTACAGTTGTCGGAATGAACGTAATCAGATGTTAAGGATAAAACTCAATGTGTTATCAATGAATAAATAGTCAAATCAATCTAACTCGACCAAGTGAATTAAATTTACATCAATTTCAAACAAAATTATTTAATAATATATTTGTGCATCAAAGAATTCGCGAAAGTTTACAATAAATCAAGGGAAATTAACTACGTACATAAACTCATTAAACAATGACAGTTCTCGCAGGGATAGTTTTTACTTGTTGTAAAAACATGCAATCCTATGCCGTTTCCCAGATTAAGCCTTCTAAACACACTCCTATGCTAATTTAATCAAATCAAACGTAATGATCACTGAAATCACACTAAACAATAACAAAAGGAAAGTTTGAATACACTACTAAAACCAAAACCAAAACATATAAGGAGACCACATAAGTCAACCTTGAACCGATCAACTTCTTCCAAACTCATAGAAAACAATCAACAACCATCTTCAAACACCCTTGCATTTAAAAAACATATAAATGAATCAAAATGACAACTCTCGATCCACATAATCATTTTTTGTACACGAGTGGAACGTTAACAGTTGTAAACTACTGAAAAACTATTCTTATTCACACAATATAAACCGAGAATCAAGTTACTGTTGTCGAATGAACGTAATCAGACGTTAAGGATAAAACTCAATGTGTGATCAATGAATAACTAGTCAAATCAAGCTAACACGACCAAGTGTTTTAGATTTACATGAATATCCAACAAAATTATGTAATAATAAATTTATGCATCAAAGTATTCGCGAAGTTTACAATAAATCATGGGAAATTAACTACGTACATAAACTCATTAAACAATGACAGTTCTCGCAGGGATAGTTTTTACTTGTTGTAAAAAGATGCAATTCTATGTCGTTTCCATGATTAAGCCTTCTAAACAAACTCCTGTGCTAATTTAATCAAATCAAACCGTAATGATCAATGAAATCACACTAAACAATAACAAAAGGAAAGTTTTAATACACTACTAAAACCAAAACCAAAACGTATAAGGAGTCCACATAAATCAACCTTGAACCGATCAACTTTTTCCAAACTCATACAAAACACTCAACAACCATCTTTAAACACCCTGGCTTTTAAAAAACATATAAATGAATCAAAATGACAACTCTCGGTCCACATAATCATTTTTTGTGCACCAGTGCAACATTAACAGTTGTAAAGTACTGAAAAACTACTCTTATTCACTCAATATGAACAGAGAATCAAGTTACGGTTGTCGAATGAACGTAATCAGATGTTAAGGATAAAACTCAATGTGTTATCAATGAATAAATAGTCAAATCAATCTAACTCGACCAAGTGAATTAGATTTACATCAATTTCAAAAAAAATTATTTAATAATATATTTGCGCATCAAAGAATTCGCGAAAGTTTACAATAAATCATGGGAAATTAACTACGTACATAAACTCATTAAACAATGACAGTTCTCGCAGGGATAGTTTTTACTTGTTGTAAAAACATGCAATCCTATGCCGTTTCCCAGATTAAGCCTTCTAAACACACTTCTGTGCTAATTTAATCAAATCAAACCGTAATGATCAATGAAATCACTCTAAACAATAACAAAAGGAAAGTTTGAATACACTACTAAAACCAAAACCAAAACGTATAAGAAGACCATGTAAATCAACCTTGAACCGATCAACTTTTTCCAAACTCATAGAAAACACTCAACAACCATCTTTAAACACCCTTGCATTTAAAAAACATATAAATGAATAAAAATGACAACTCTCGATCCACATAATCATTTTTTGTGCACTAGTGGAACATTAACAGTTGTAAAGTACTGTAAAACTACTCTTATTCACACAATATAAACCGAGAATCAAGTTAAAGTTGTCAAATGAACGTAATCAGACGTTAAGGATAAAACTCAGGGTATGTTTGGTATGAGGTAATGGAATGGACGAAGGAATGGAATGAATGAAGTAATGGAATGGACGAGGGAATGAAATGAATCATTACATTCCATTGTCCTGTTTGGTTACCCTAATAAATGAATCATTAATTTGTGTTGTTTGTTAGGTATGAAAAAACGAACGAATGAAATATAAAAGTAGTTATGGTGTTGATGGCGGGTGGTGGTGGCGGCCGGCGGTGGTTTCCGGCGGCGGTGGTGGCCGGTAATGGTGGTGGCCGGTGGTGGTTTCTGGCGGCGGTGGTTGCCGGTGATAGTGGTGGATTCCGGCAGCTGCGATGGCCGGCGACGGTGGTTGTTTCCGGCGGCGGCGGTGGCTGGCCGGTGGTGGTGGTTTCCGACGACGGTGTTTGCTGGTGATGGTGGTGGCCGGTGGTGGTTTGCCGGCGATGGTGGTGGCCGGTGGTGGTTTCCGGCGGCGGTGGTGGCCGGTGGTTGGAGTTGGCGGCGGTGGTGGTCGATGGTGGTGGGTGAGTGGGTGGCGTTGGTGACTAATGATGAAAGATGGGATGGAATGAAAAAAAAAGAAGAGGGGATGGATGGAATGAATTTGAGGGAATGGAATCAACTATGTAAGGGTTCATTCCATTACCTTCACCAACCAAACATGTATTTATTCCTTCACCCTTAATGGTTCATTCCATTTCGTCCCTTATTCCTGCGTACCAAACACTACCTCAATGTGTGATCAATGAATAACTAGTCAAATCAAGCTAACACGACCAAGTGTATTAGATTTACATGAATATCCAACAAAATTATGTAATAATATATTTATGCATCAAAGTATTCGCGAAAGTTTACAATAAATCATAGGAAATTAACTACATACATAAACTCATTAAACAACGAGAGTTCTCGCATGAATAGTTTTTGCTTGTTGTACAAACATGCAATCCTATGCGGTTTCCCTTATTAAGCCTTTTAAACACATTCTTGTCCTAATTTAATCAAATCAAATGGTAATGATCAATGAAATCACACTAAACAATAACAAAAGGAAAGTTTTAATACACACTAAAACCAAAACCAAAACGTATAAGGAGACCACATAAATCAACCTTGAACCGATCAACTTCTTCCAAACTCATAGAAAACACTCAACAACCATCTTTAAACACCCTGTCATTTAAAAAACATATAAATGAATCAAAATGACAACCCTCGGTCCACATAATCATTTTTTGTGCACGAGTGCAACATTAACAGTTGTAAAGTACTGAAAAACTACTCTTATTCACTCAATATGAGCCGAGAATCAAGTTTCAGTTGTGGAATGAACGTAATCAGACGTTAAGGATAAAACTCAATGTGTTATCAATGAATAAATAGTCAAATCAAGCTAACACGACCAAGTGAATTAGATTTACATCAATTTCAAACAAAATTATTTAATAATATATTTGTGCATCATAGAATTCGCGAAAGTTTACAATAAATCATGGGAAATTAACTACGTACATTAACTCATTAAACAATGACAGTTCTCGTAGGGATAGTTTTTACTTGTTGTAAAAACATGCAATCCTTTGCCGTTTCCCTGATTAAGCCTTCTAAACACACTCCTGTGCTAATTTAATCAAATCAAACCGTAATGATCAATGAAATCACACTAAACAATAACAAAAGAAAAGTTTGAATACACTACTAAAACCAAAACCAAAACGTATAAGGAGACCACATAAATCAACCTTGAACCGATCAACTTCTTCCAAACTCATAGAAAACACTCAACAACCATTTTTAAACACCCTTGCATTTAAAAAACATATAAATGAATAAAAATGACAACTCTCGATCCACATAATCATTTTTTGTGCACGAGTGGAACATTAACAGTTGTAAAATACTGAAAAACAACTCTTATTCACACAATATAAACCGAGAATCAAGTTACAGTTGTCGAATGAACGTAATCAGACGTTAAGGATAAACTGAATGTGTGATCAATGAATAACTAGTCAAATCAAGCTAACACGACCAAGTGTATTAGATTTACATGAATATCCAACAAAATTATGTAATAATCTATTTATGCATCAAAGTACTCGCGAAAGTTTACAATAAATTATGGGAAATGAACTACGCACACAAACTCATTAAACAACGAGAGTTCTCGCATGGATAGTTTTTGCTTGTTGTAAAAACATGCAATCCTATGCGGTTTCCCTTATTAAGCCTTTTAAACACATTCTTGTGCTAATTTAATCAAATCAAACCCTAATGTTCAATGAAATCACACTAAACAATAACAAAAAGAAAGTTTTAATACACTACTAAAACCAAAACCGAAACGTATAAGGAGACCACATAAATCATCCTTGAACCGATCAACTTCTTCCAAACTCATACAAAACACTCAACAACCATCTTTAAACACCCTGGCATTTAAAAAACATATAAATGAATCAAAATGACAACTCTCGATCCACATAATCATTTTTTGTGCACGAGTGCAACATTAACAGTTGTAAAGTACTGAAAAACTACTCTTATTCACTCAATATGAACCAAGAATCAAGTTACAGTTGTCGAATGAACTTAATCAAACGTTAAGGATAAAACTCAATCTGTTATCAATAAATAAATAGTCAAATCAATCTAACTCGACTAAGTAGATTTACATCGATTTGAAACAAAATTATTTAATAATATATTTGTGCATCAAAGAATTCGCGAAAGTTTACAATAAATCATTGGAAATTAACTACGTACATAAACTCATTAAACAATGACAGTTCTCGCAGGGACAGTTTTTGCTTGTTGTAAAAACATGCAATCCTATGCCGTTTCCCTGATTAAGCCTTTTAAACACTCTCCTGTGCTAATTTAATCAAATCAAACCGTAATGATCAATGAAATCACACTAAACAATAACAAAAGAAAAGTTTGAATACACTACTAAAACTAAAACCAAAACGTATAAGGAGACCACATAAGTCAACCTTGAACCGATCAACTTCTTCCAAACTCATAGAAAACACTCAACAACCATCTTTAAACACCCTTGCATTTAAAAAACATATAAATGAATCAAAATGACAACTCTCGATCCAGATAATCATTTTTTGTGCACGAGTGGAGCATGAACAGTTGTAAAGTACTGAAAAACTACTCTTAGCCACACAATATAAACCGAGAATCAAGTTACTGTTGTCGAATGAACATAATCAGACGTTAAGAATAAAACTCAATGTGTGATCAATGAATAACTAGTCAAATCAAGTTAACACGACCAAGTGTATTAGATTTACATGAATATCTAACAAAATTATGTAATAATATATTTATGCATCAAAGTATTCGCAAAAGTTTACAATAAATCAGGGGAAATGAACTACGTACACAAACTCATTAAACAACGAGAGTTCTCGCATGGATAGTTTTTGCTTGTTGTAAAAACATGCAATCCTATGCGGTTTCCTTTATTAAGCCTTTTAAAAAAATTCTTGTGCTAATTTAATCAAATCAAACCGTAATGATCAATGAAATCACACTAAACAATAACAAAAGGAAAGTTTTAATACACTACTAAAACCAAAACCAAAACGTATAAGGAGACCACATAAATCAAACTTGAACCCATCAACTTCTTCCAAACTCATACAAAACCCTCAACAACGATCTTTAAACACCCTGGCATTTAAAAAACATATAAATGAATCGAAATAACAACTCTGGGTCCACATAATCATTTTTTGTGCACCGGTACAACATTAACAGTTGTAAAGTACTGAAAAACTACTCTTATTCACTCAATATGAACCGAGAATCAAGTTACAATTGTCGAATGAACGTAATCAGACGTTAAGGATAAAACTCAATGTGTTATCAATGAATAAATAGTCAAATCAAGCTAACACGACCAAGTGAATTAGATTTACATCAATTTCAAACAAAATTATTGAATAATATATTTGTGAATCAAAGAATTCGCGAAAGTTTACAATAAATCATGGGAAATTAACTACGTACATAAACTCATTATACAATGATAGTTCTCGCAGGGAAAGTTTTTACTTGTTGTAAAAAGATGCAATCCTATGCCGTTTCCCTGATTAAGCCTTCTAAACAAACTCCTGCGCTAATTTAATCAAATCAAACCGTAATGATCAATGAAATCGCACTAAACAAAAACAAAAGGAAAGTTTGAATACACTACTAAAACAAAAACCAAAACGTATAAGGAGACCACATAAATCAACCTTGAACCGATCAACTTCTTCCAAACTCATACAAAACTCTCAACAACCATCTTTAAACACCCTTGCATTTAAAAAACATATAAATGAATAAAAATGACAACTTTGGATCCACATAATCATTTTTTGTGCACAAGTGGAACATTAACCGTTGTAAAATACTGAAAAACTACTCTTATTCACACAATATAAACCGAGAATCAAGTTACAGTTGTCGAATTAACGTAATCAGACGTTAAGGATAAAACTCAATGTGTGATCAATGAATAACTAGTCAAAATCAAGCTAACACGACCAAGTGTATCAGATTTACATGAATATCCAACAAAATTATGTAATAATATATTTATGCATCAAAGTATTCGCGAAAGTTTACAATAAATCATGGGAAATGAACTACGTACACAAACTCATTAAACAACGAGAGTTATCGCATGGATAGTTTTGGTTGTTGTAAAAACATGCAATCCGATGCGGTTTTCCTTATTAAGCCTTTTAAACACATTCTTGTGCTAATTTAATCAAATCAAACCCTAATGTTCAATGAAATCACACTAAACAATAACAAAAGGAAAGTTTTAATACACTACTAAAACCAAAAACAAAACGTATAAGGAGACCACATAAATCAACCTTGAACCAATCAACTTCTTCCAAACTCATACAAAACACTCAACAACCATCTTTAAACACCCTGTCATTTAAAAAACATATAAATGATTCAAAATGACAACTCTCGGTCCACATAATCATTTTTTGTGCACGAGTGCAACACTAACAGTTGTAAATTACTGAAAAACTACTCTTATTCACTCAATATGAACCGAGAATCAAGTTATAGTTGTCAAATGAACGTAATCAGACGTTAAGGATAAAACTCAATGTGTTATCAATGAATAAATAGTCAAATCAATATAACTCGACCAAGTGAATTAGATTTACATCAATTTCAAACAAAATTATTTAATAATATATTTGTGCATCAAAGAATTCGCGAAAGTTTACAATAAATCATGGGAAATTAACTACATACATAAACTCATTAAACAATGACAGTTCTCGCAGGGATAGTTTTTACTTGTTGTAAAAAGATGCCATCCTATGCCGTTTCCCTGATTAAGCCTTCTAAAAAAACTCTTGCGCTAATTTAATAAAATCAAACCGTAATGATCAATGAAATCACACTAAACAATAACAAAAGGAAAGTTTGAATACACTAATAAAACCAAAACCAAAACGTATTAGGAGCCAACATAAATCAACCTTGAACCGATCAACTTCTTCCAAACTCATACAAAACACTCAACAACCATCTTTAAACACCCTTGCATTTAAAAAACATATAAATGAATAAAAATGACAACTCTGGATCCACATAATTATTTTTTGTGCACGAGTGGAACATTAACAGTTGTAAAATACTAAAAAACTACTCTTATTCACACAATATAAACCGAGAATCAAGTTACAGTTGTCGAATTAACATAATCAGACGTTAAGGATAAAACTCAATGTGTGATCAATGAATAACTAGTCAAATCAAGCTAACACGACCAAGTGTATTAGATTTATATGAATATCAAACAAAATTATGTAATAATATATTTATGCATCAAAGTATTCGCGAAAGTTTACAATAAATCATGGGAAATGAACTACGTACACAAACTCATTAAACAACGAGAGTTCTCCCATGGATAGTTTTTGCTTGTTGTAAAAACATGCAATCCTATGCGGTTTCTCTTATTAAGCATTTTAAACACATTCTGGTGCTAATTTAATCAAATCAAACCGTAATGATCAATGAAATCACACTAAACAATAACAAAAGGAAAGTTTTAATACACTACTAAAACCAAAACCAAAACGTATAAGGAGACCACATAAATCAACCTTGAACCGATCAACTTCTTCCAAACTCATACAAAACACTCAACAACCATCTTTAAACACCCTGGCATTTAAAAAACATATAAATGAATAAAAATGACAACTCTGGATCCACATAATTATTTTTTGTGCACGAGTGCAACACTAACAGTTGTAAATTACTGAAAAACTACTCTTTTTCACTCAATATAAACCGAGAATCAAGTTATACTTGTCGAATGAACGTAATCAGACGTTAAGGATAAAACTCAATGTGTTATCAATGAATAAATAGTCAAATCAAGCTAACACGACTAAGTGAATTAGATTTACATCAATTTCAAACAAAATTATTTAATAATATATTTGTGCATCAAAGAATTCGTGAAAGTTTACAATAAATCATGGGAAATTAACTACGTATATAAACTCATTAAACAATGACAGTTCTCGCACGGATAGTTTTTACTTCTTGTAAAAAGATGCCATCCTATGCCGTTTCCCTGATTAAGCCTTCTAAACAAACTCCTGTGCTAATTTAATCAAATCAAACCTTAATGATCAATGAAATCACACTAAACAATAACAAAAGTAAAGTTTGAATACACTATTAAAACCAAAACCAAAACGTATAAGGAGACCACATAAATCAACCTTAAACTGATCAACTTCTTCCAAACTCATACAAAACACTCAACAACCATCTTTAAACACCCTTGCATTTAAAAAATATATAAATGAATCAAAATGACAACTCTCGATCCACATAATCATTTTTTGTGCACCAGTGTAACATTAACAGTTGTAAAGTACTGAAAAACTACTCTTATTCACACAATATAAACCGAGAATCAAGTTACTGTTGTCGAATGAACGTAATCAGACGTTAAGGATAAAACTCAATGTGTGATCAATGAATAACAAGTCAAATCAAGCTAACACGACCAAGTGTATTAGATTTACATGAATATCCAACAAAATTATGTAATAATATATTTATGCATCAAAGTATTTGCGAAAGTTTACAATAAATCATGGGAAATGAACTACGTACACAAACTCATTAAACAACGAGAGTTCTCGCATGGATAGTTTTTGCTTGTTGTAAAAACATGCAATCCTATGCGGTTTCCCTTATTAAGCTTTTTAAACACATTCTGGTGCTAATTTAATCAAATCAAACCGTAATGATCAATGAAATCACACTAAACAATAACAAAAGGAAAGTTTTAATACACTACTAAAACCAAAACCAAAACGTATAAGGAGACCACATAAATCAACCTTGAACCGATCAACTTCTTCCAAACTCATACAAAACACTCAACAACCATCTTTAAACACCCTGGCATTTAAAAAACATATAAATGAATCGAAATGACAACTCTCGGTCCACATAATCATTTTTTGTGCACGAGTGGAACATTCACAGTTGTAAAGAACTGAAAAACTACTCTTATTCACTCAATATGAATCGAGAATCAAGTTACAGTTGTCGAATGAACGAAATCAGACGTTAAGGATAAAACTCAATGTGTTATCAATGAATAAATAGTCAAATCAATCTAACTCGACCAAGTGAATTAGATTTACATCAATTTCAAACAAAATTATTTAATAATATATTTGTGCATCAAAGAATTCGCGAAAGTTTACAATAAATCATGGTAAATTAACTACGTACATAAACTCATTAAACAATGACAGTTCTCGCAGGGATAGTTTTTACTTGTTGTAAAAACATGCAATCCTATGCCGTTTCCCCGATTAAGCCTTCTAAACACACTCCTGTGCTAATTTAATCAAATCAATAAGTAATGATCAATGAAATCACACTAAACAATAACAAAAGGAAAGTTTGAATACACTACTAAAACTAAAACCAAAACATATAAGGAGACCACATAAGTCAACCTTGAACCGATCAACTTCTTCCAAACTCATAGAAAACACTCAACAACCATCTTTAAACACCCTTGCATTTAAAAAACATATAAATGAATCAAAATGACAACTCTCGATCAACATAATCATTTTTTGTGCACGAGTGGAACATTAACAGTTGTAAAGTACTGAAAAACTACTCTTATTCACTCAATATACCGAGAATCAAGTTACTGTTGTCGAATGAACGTAATCAGACGTTAAGGATAAAACTCAATGTGTGATCAATGAATAACTAGTCAAATCAAGCTAACACGACCAAGTGATTAGATTTACATGAATATCCAACAAATTATGTAATAATATATTTATGCATCAAAGTATTTGCGAAAGTTTACAATAAATCATGGAAATGAACTACGTACACAAACTCATTAAACAACGAGAGTTCTCGCATGGATAGTTTTTGCTTGTTGTAAAAACATGCAATCCTATGCTTTCCCTTATTAAGCCTTTTAAACACTTCTTGTGCTATTTAATCATATCAAACCGTAATGATCAATGAAATCACACTAAACAATAACAAAGGAAAGTTTCAACACACTACTAAAACCAAAACCAAACGTATAGGAGACCACATAATCACCTTGAACCGATCAACTTTTTCCAAACTCATACAAAACACTCAACAACCATCTTTAAACACCCTGGCATTTAAAAAACATATAAATGAATCGAAATGACAACTCTCGGTCCACATAATCATTTTTTGTGCACCAGTGCAACATTAACAGTTGTAAAGTACTGAAAACTACTCTTTTTCACTCATATAAACCGAGAATCAAGTTATACTTGTCGAATGAACGTAATCAGACGTTAAGGATAAAACTCAATGTGTTATCAATGAATAAATAGTCAAATCAAGCTAACACGACTAAGTGAATTAGATTTACATCAATTTCAAACAAAATTATTTAATAATATTTTGTGCATCAAGAATTCGCGAAAGTTTACAATAAATCATGGTAAATTAACTACGTACATAAACTCATTAAACAATGACAGTTCTCGCAGGGATAGTTTTTTACTTGTTGTAAAAACATGCAATCCTATGCCGTTTCCTCCGTTAGCCTTCTAAACACACTCCTGTGCTAATTTATCAAATCAAAATCCGTAATGATCAATGAAATCACACTAAACAATAACAAAAGGAAAGTTTGAATACACTACTAAAACTAAAACCAAAACATATAAGGAGACCACATAAGTCAACCTTGAACCGATCAACTTCTTCCAAACTCGTAGAAAACACTCAACAACCATCTTTAAACACCCTTGCATTTAAAAAACATATAAATGAATCAAAATGACAACTCTCGATCAACATAATCATTTTTTGTGCACGAGTGGAACATTAACAGTTGTAAAGTACTGAAAAACTACTCTTATTCACACAATATAAACCGAGAATCAAGTTACTGTTGTCGAATGAACGTAATCAGACGTTAAGGATAAAACTCAATGTGTGATCAATGAATAACTAGTCAAATCAAGCTAACACGACCAAGTGTATTAGATTTACATGAATATCCAACAAAATTATGTAATAAAATATTTATGCATCAAAGTATTTGCGAAAGTTTACAATAAATCATGGAAATGAACTACGTACACAACTCATTAAACAACGAGAGTTCTCGCATGGATAGTTTTTGCTTGTTGTAAAAACATGCAATCCTATGCGGTTTCCCTTATTAAGCCTTTTAACACATTCTTGTGCTAATTTAATCAATCAAACCGTAATGATCAATGAAATCACACTAAACAATAACAAAAGGAAAGTTTTCAATACACTACTAAAACCAAAACCAAAACGTATAAGAAGACCACATAAATCAACCTTGACCGATCAACATTTTCCAAACTCATACAAAACACTCAACCCATCTTTAAACACCCTGGCATTTAAAAAACATATAATGAATCGAAATGACAACTCTCGTCCACATAATCATTTTTTGTGCACCAGTGCAACATTAACATTTTAAAGTACTGAAAAACTACTCTTTTCACTCAATATAAACCGAGAATCAAGTTATACTGTCGAATGAACGTAATCAGACGTTAGGATAAAACTCAATGTGTTATCAATGAATAAATAGTCAAATCAAGCTAACACGACTAAGTGAATTAGATTTACATCAATTTCAAACAAAATTATTTAATATATATTTGTGCATCAAAGAATTCGTGAAAGTTTACAATAAATCATGGGAAATTAACTACGTATATAAACTCATTAACAATGACAGTTCTCGCACGGATAGTTTTTACTTCTTGTAAAAAGATGCCATCCTATGCCGTTTCCCTGATTAAGCCTTCTAAACAACTCTGTGCTAATTTAATCAAATCAACCTAATGATCAATGAATCACACTAAACAATAACAAAGTAAAGTTGAATACACTATTAAAACCAAAACCAAAACGTATAAGGAGACCACAAATCAACCTAAACTGATCAACTTCTTCCAAACTCATACAAAACACTCAACAACCATCTTTAAACACCCTTGCATTTAAAAATATATAAATGAATCAAAATGACACCTCTCGATCCACATAATCATTTTTTGTGCACCAGTGTAACATTAACAGTTGTAAAGTACTGAAAAACTACTCTTATTCACACAATATAACCGAGAATCAAGTTACAGTGTCGATGAACGTAATCAGACGTTAAGGATAAACTCAATGTGTGATCAATGAATAACAGTCAAATCAAGCTAACACGACCAAGTGTATTAGATTTACATGAATATCCAACAAATTATGTAATAATATTTATGCATCAAAGTATTTGCGAAAGTTTACAATAAATCATGGAAATGAACTACGTACACAAACTCATTAACAACGAGAGTTCTCGCATGGATAGTTTTTGCTTGTTGTAAAAACATGCAATCCTATGCGGTTTCCCTTATTAAGCTTTTTAACACATTCTGTGCTAATTTAATCAAATCAAACCGTAATGATCAATGAAATCACACTAAAAATACAAAAGGAAAGTTTTAATACACTACTAAAACCAAAACAAAACGTATAAGGAGACCACATAAATCAACCTTGACCGATCAACTTCTTCCAAACTCATACAAAACACTCAACACCATCTTTAAACACCCTGCATAAAAAACATATAAATGAATCGAAATGACAACTCTCGGTCCACATAATCATTTTTTGTGCCAGTGGAACATTCACGTTGTAAAGTACTGAAAAACTACTCTTATTCACTCAATATGATCGAGAATCAAGTTACAGTTGTCGAATGAACGAAATCAGACGTTAAGGATAAACTCAATGTGTTATCAATGAATAAATAGTCAAATCAATCTAACACGACCAAGTGAATTAGATTTACATCAATTTCAAACAAAATTATTTAATAATATATTTGTGCATCAAAGATTCGCGAAAGTTTACAATAAATCATGGAAATTAACTACGTACATAAACTCATTAAACATGACAGTTCTCGCAGGGATAGTTTTTACTTGTTGTAAAAACATGCAATCCTATGCCGTTTCCCGATTAAGCCTTCTAAACCCACTCCTGTGCTAATTTAATCAAATCCTAAGTAATGATCAATGAATCACACTAAACAATAACAAAAGGAAAGTTTTCAATACACTACTAAAACTAAAACCAAAACGTATAAGGAGACCACATAATCAACCTTGAACCGATCAACTTCTTCCAAACTCATACAAAACACTCAACAACCATCTTTAAACCCTTGCATTTAAAACATATAAATGAATCAAAATGACAACTCTCGATCAACATAATCATTTTTTGTGCACGAGTGGAACATTAACAGTTGTAAAGTACTGAAAAACTACTCTTATCACACAATATAAACCGAGAATCAAGTTACTGTTGTCGAATGAACGTAATCAGACGTTAAGGATAAACTCAATGTGTGATCAATGAATAACTAGTCAAATCAAGCTAACACGACCAAGTGTATTAGATTTACATGATATCCAACAAAATTATGTAATAATATATTTATGCATCAAAGTATTTGCGAAAGTTTACAATAAATCTGGGAATGAACTACGTACACAAACTCATTAACAAAGAGTTCTCGCATGGATAGTTTTTGCTTGTTGTAAAAACATGCAATCCTATGCGTTTCCTTATTAAGCCTTTTAAACACATTCTTGTGCTAATTTAATCATATCAAACCGTAATGATCAATGAAATCACACTAAACAATAACAAAAGGAAAGTTTCAACACACTACTAAAACCAAAACCAAAACGTATAAGGAGACCACATAAATCAACCTTGAACCGATCAACTTTTTCCAAACTCATACAAAACACTCAACAACCATCTTTAAACACCCTGGCATTTAAAAAACATATAAATGAATCGAAATGACAACTCTCGGTCCACATAATCATTTTTTGTGCACCAGTGCAACATTAACAGTTGTAAAGTACTGAAAAACTACTCTTTTTCACTCAATATAAACCGAGAATCAAGTTATACTTGTCGAATGAACGTAATCAGACGTTAAGGATAAAACTCAATGTGTTATCAATGAATAAATAGTCAAATCAAGCTAACACGACTAAGTGAATTAGATTTACATCATTTTCAACAAAATTATTTAATAATATATTTGTGCATCAAAGAATTCGTGAAAGTTTACAATAAATCATGGGAATTAACTACGTATATAAACTCATTAACAATGGACGTTTCTCACGGATAGTTTTTACTTCTTGTAAAAAGATGCCATCCTATGCCGTTTCCCTGATTAGCCTTCTAAACACACTCCTGTGCTAATTTAATCAAATCAAACCTTAATGATCATGAAATCACACTAAACAATAACAAAAGTAAAGTTTGAATACACTATTAAAACCAAAACCAAAACGTATAAGGAGACCACATAAATCACCTTAAACCGATCAACTTCTTCCAAACTCATACAAAACCCTCACAACCATCTTTAAACACCCTTGCATTTAAAAACATATAAATAATCAAAATGACAACTCTCGATCCACATAATCATTTTTGTGCACTAGTGAACATTAACAGTTGTAAAGTACTGAAAAACTACTCTTATTCACACAATAATAACCGAGAATCAAGTTACTGTTGTCGAATGAACGTATCAGACGTTAAGGATAAAACTCAATGTGTGATCAATGAATAACTAGTCAAATCAGCTAACACGACAAGTGTATTAGATTTACATGAATATCCAACAAAATTATGTAATAATATGTTATGCATCAAGTATTTGAAAGTTTACAATAATCATGGGAAATGAACTACGTACACAAACTCATTAAACAACGAGAGTTCTCGCATGGATAGTTTTTGCTTGTTGTAAAAACATGCAATCCTATGCGGTTTCCCTATTAAGCCTTTTAAACACATTCTTGTGCTAATTTAATCAAATCAAACCGTAATGATCAATGAAATCACACTAAACAATAACAAAAGGAAAGTTTTAATACACTACCAAACCCAAAATCAAAACGTATAAGGAGACCACATAAATCAACCTTGAACCGATTAACTTCTTCCAAACTCATACAAAACACTCAACAACCATCTTTAAACACCCTAGCATTTAAAAAACATATAAATGAATCGAAATGACAACTCTCGGTCCACATAATCATTTTTTGTGCGCCAGTGCAACATTAACAGTTGTAAAGTACTGAAAAACTACACTTATTCACTCAATATGAACCGAGAATCAAGTTACAGTTGTCGAATGAACGTAATCAGACGTTAAGGATAAAACTCAATGTGTTATCAATGAATAAATAGTCAAATCAAGCTAACACGACCAAGTGAATTAGATTTACATCAATTTCAAACAAAATTATTTAATAATATATTTGTGCATCAAAGAATTCGCGAAAGTTTACAATAAATCATGGGAAATTAACTACGAACATAAACTCATTAAACAATGACAGTTCTCGCAGGGATAGTTTTTACTTGTTGTAAAAAGATGCCATCCTATGCCGTTTCCCTGATTTAGCCTTCTAACCAAACTCCTGTGCTAATTTAATCAAATCAAACCGTAATGATCAATGAAATCACACTAAACAATAACAAAAGGAAAGTTTGAATACACTACTAAAACCAAAACCAAAACCAAAACGTATAAGGAGAACACATAAATCAACCTTAAACCGATCAACTTCTTCCAAACTCATACAAAACACTCAACAACCATCTTTAAACACCCTTGCATTTAAAAAACATATAAGTGAATCAAAATGACAACTCTCGATCCACATAATCATTTTTTGTGCACCAGTGTAACATTAACAGTTGTAAAGTACTGAAAAACTACTCTTATTCACACAATATGAACCGAGAATCAAGTTACAATTGTCGAATGAACGTAATCAAACGTTAAGGATAAAACTCAATGTATGATCAATGAATAAATAGTCAAATCAAGCTAACACGACCAAGTGAATTTGATTTACATGAATATCCAACAAAATTATGTAATAATATATTTATGCATCAAAGTATTTGCGAAAGTTTACAATAAATCATGGGAATGAACTACGTACACAAACTCATTAAACAACGAGAGTTCTCGCATGATAGTTTTTGCTTGTTGTAAAAACATGCAATCCTATGCGGTTTCCTTATAAGCCTTTTAAACACATTCTTGTGCTAATTTAATCAATCAACCGTAATGATCAATGAAATCACACTAAACAATAACAAAAGGAAAGTTTTCAATACACTACTAAAACCAAACCAAAACGTATAAGAAGACCACATAAATCAACCTTGAACCGATCAACATTTTCCAAACTCATACAAAACACTCAACAACCATCTTTAAACACCCTGGCATTTAAAAAACATATAAATGAATCGAAATGACAACTCTCGGTCCACATAATCATTTTTTGTGCACCAGTGCAACATTAACAGTTGTAAAGTACTGAAAAACTACTCTTTTTCACTCAATATAAACCGAGAATCAAGTTATACTTGTCGAATGAACGTAATCAGACGTTAAGGATAAAACTCAATGTGTTATCAATGAATAAATAGTCAAATCAAGCTAACACGACTAAGTGAATTAGATTTACATCAATTTCAAACAAAATTATTTAATAATATATTTGTGCATCAAAGAATTCGTGAAAGTTTACAATAAATCATGGGAAATTAACTACGTATATAAACTCATTAAACAATGACAGTTCTCGCACGGATAGTTTTTACTTCTTGTAAAAAGATGCCATCCTATGCCGTTTCCCTGATTAAGCCTTCTAAACAAACTCCTGTGCTAATTTAATCAAATCAAACCTTAATGATCAATGAAATCACACTAAACAATAACAAAAGTAAAGTTTGAATACACTATTAAAACCAAAACCAAAACGTATAAGGAGACCACATAAATCAACCTTAAACCGATCAACTTCTTCCAAACTCATACAAAACACTCAACAACCATCTTTAAACACCCTTGCATTTAAAAAACACATAAATGAATCAAAATGACAACTCTCGATCCACATAATCATTTTTTGTGCACGAGTGTAATATTAACAGTTGTAAAGTACTGAAAAACTACTCTTATTCACACAATATAAACCGAGAATCAAGTTACTGTTGTCGAATGAACGTAATCAGACGTTAAGGATAAAACTCAATGTGTGATCAATGAATAACTAGTCAAATCAAGCTAACACGACGAAGTGTATTAGATTTACATGAATATCCAACAAAATTATGTAATAATATATTTATGCATCAAAGTATTTGCGAAAGTTTACAATAAATCATGGGAAATGAACTACGTACACAAACTCATTAAACAACGAGAGTTCTCGCATGGATAGTTTTTGCTTGTTGTAAAAACATGCAATCCTACGCGGTTTCCCTTATTAAGCCTTTTAAACACATTCTTGTGCTAATTTAATCAAATCAAACCGTAATGATCAATGAAATCACACTAAACAATAACAAAAGGAAAGTTTTAATACACTACTAAAACCAAAATCAAAACGTATAAGGAGATCACATAAATCAACCTTGAACCGATCAACTTCTTCCAAACTTATACAAAACACTCAACAACCATCTTTAAACACCCTAGCATTTAAAAAACATATAAATGAATCGAAATGACAACTCTCGATCCACATAACCATTTTTTGTGCACCAGTGCAACATTAACAGTTGTAAAGTACTGAAAAACTACACTTATTCACTCAATATGAACCGAGAATCGAGTTACAGTTGTCGAATGAACGTAATCAGACGTTAAGGATAAAACTCAATGTGTTATCAATGAATAAATAGTCAAATCAAGCTAACACGACCAAGTAAATTAGATTTTCATCAATTTCAAACAAAATTATTTAATAATATATTTGTGCATCAAAGAATTCGCGAAAGTTTACAATAAATCATGGGAAATTAACTACGAACATAAACTCATTAAACAATGATGCATCAAAGAATTCGCGAAAGTTTACAATAAATCATGGGAAATTAACTACGAACATAAACTCATTAAACAAGACAGTTCTCGCATGGATAGTTTTACTTGTTGTAAAAAGATGCATCCATGCGTTTCCTGATAAGCCTTCTAAACAAACTCTGTGCTAATTTATCAAATCAAACCGTAATGATCAATGAAATCACACTAAACATAACAAAAGGAAAGTTTGAATACACTACTAAAACCAAAACCAAAACCAAAACGTATAAGGAGACCACAATATCAACCTTAACCGATCAACTTCTCCAAACTCATACAAAACACTCAACAACCATCAAACACCCTGCATTTAAAAAACATATAAATGAATCAAAATGACAACTCTCGGTCCACATAATCATTTTTGTGCACAGTGGAACATTAACAGTTGTAAAGTACTGAAAAACTACTCTTATTCACTCAATATGAACCGAGAATCAAGTTACAGTGTCGAATGAACGTAATCAGACGTTAAGGATAAAACTCAATGTGTGATCAATGAATAAATAGTCAAATCAAGCTAACACGACCAAGTGAATTAGATTTACATGAATTTCAAAAAATTATTAATAATATATTTGTGCATCAAAGTATTCGCGAAAGTTTACAATAAATCATGGGAAATTAACTACGTACATAAACTCATTAAACAATGACAGTTCTCGCAGGGATAGTTTTACTTGTTGTAAAAACATGCAATCCTATGTCGTTTCCCTGATTAAGCCTTCTAAAAAAACTTATGTGCTAATTTAATCAAATCAAACCGTAATGATCAATGAAATCACACTAAACAATAACAAAAGGAAAGTTTGAATACACTGCTAAAACCAAAAGCAAAACGTATAAGGAGACCACATAAATCAACCTTGAACCGATCAACTTCTTCCAAACTCATACAAAACACTCAACAACCATCTTTAAACACCCTTGCATTTAAAAATCATATAAATGAATCAAAATGACAACTCTCAATCCATATAATCATTTTTTGTGCACCAGTTTAACATTAACAGTTGTAAAGTACTGAAAATATACTCTTATTCACACAATATGAACCGAGAATCAAGTTACAGTTGTCGAATGAACGTAATCAAATGTTAAGGATAAAACTCAATGTATTATCAATGAATAAATAGTCAAATCAAGCTAACACGACCAAGTGAATTAGATTTACATGAATATCCAACAAAATTATGTAATAATATATTTATGCATCAAAGTATTAGCGAAAGTTTACAATAAATCATGGGAAATGAACTACGTATACAAACTCATTACACAACGAGAGTTCTCGCATGGATAGTTTTTGCTTGTTGTAAAAACATGCACTCCTATGCGGTTTCCCGTATTAAGCCTATTAAACACACTCTTGTGCTAATTTAATCAAATCAAACTGTAATGATCAATGAAATCACACTAAACAATAACAAAAAGAAAGTTTGAATACACTACTAAAACCAAAACCAAAACGTATAAGGAGACCACATAAATACCTTTAAACCGATCAACTTCTTCCAAACTCATACAAAACACTCAACAACCATCTTTAAAACACCTGGCATTTAAAAACATATAAATGAATCAAATGACAACTCTCGGTCCACATAATCATTTTTGTGCACCAATGTAACATTAACAGTTGTAAAGTACTGAAAAACTACTCTTATTCACACAATATGAACCGAGAATCAAGTTACAATTGTCGATTGAACGTAATCAAACGTTAAGGATAAAACTCAATGTATGATCAATGAATAAATAGTCAAATCAAGCTAACACGACCAAGTGTATTAGATTTACATGAATATCCAACAAAATTATGTAATAATATATTTATGCATCAAAGTATTTGCGAAATTTTACAATAAATCATGGGAAATGAACTACGTACACAAACTCATTAAACAACGAAAGTTCTCGCATGGATAGTTTTTGCTTGTTGTAAAACATGCAATCCTATGCGGTTTCCTTATTAAGCCTTTAAACACATTCTTGTGCTAATTTAATCAAATCAAACCGTAATGATCAATGAAATCACACTAAACAATAACAAAAGGAAAGTTTTAATACACTACTGAAACCAAAATCAAAACATACAAGGAGACCACATAAATCAACCTTGAACCGATCAACTTCTTCCAAACTCATACAAAACACTCAACAACCATCTTTAAACACCCTGGCATTTAAAAAATATATAAATGAATCGAAAGGACAACTCTCGGTCCACATAATCTTTTTTTGTGCACCAGTGTAACATTAACAGTTGTAAAGTACTGAAAAACTACTCTTATTCACTCAATATGAACCGAGAATCAAGTTACAGTTGTTGAATTAACGTAATCAGATGTTAATGATGAAACTAAATGTGTTATCAATGAATAAATAGTCAAATCAAGCTAACACGACCAAGTGAATTAGATTTATATCAATTTCCAACAAAATTATTAATAATATATTTATTGCATCAAAGAATTCGCGAAAGTTTACAATAAATCATGGGAAATTAACTACGAACATAAACTCATTAAACAATGACAGTTCTCGCAGGGATAGTTTTACTTGTTGTAAAAACATGCAATCCTATGCCGTTTCCCCATTAACCCTTCTAAACAAACTCCTGTGCTAATTTAATCAAATCAAACCGTAATGATCAATGAAATCACACTAAACAATAACAAAGGAAAGTTTGAATACACTACTAAAACCAAACAAAACCAAAACGTATAAGGAGACCACATAAATCAACCTTAAACCGATCAACTTCTTCCAAACTCAAACAAAACACTCAACAACCATCTTTAAACACCCTTGCATTTAAAAAACATATAAATGAATCAAAATGACAACTATCGATCCACATAATCATTTTTTGTGCACCAGTGTAACATTAACAGTTGTAAAGTACTGAAAAACTACTCTTATTCACACAATATGAACCGAGAATCAAGTTACGGTTGTCGAATGAACGTAATCAGACGTTAAGGATAAAACTCAATGTGTGATCAATGAATAAATAGTCAAATCAAGCTAACACGACCAAGTGAATTAGATTTACATGAATTTCCAACAAAATTATGTAATAATATATTTGTGCATCAAAGTATTCGCGAAAGTTTACAATAATCATGGGAAATGAACTACGTACACAAACTCATTAAACAACGAGAGTTCTCGCATGGATAGTTTTTGCTTGTTGTAAAAAATGCAATCCTATGCGGTTTCCCTTATTAAGCCTTTTAAACACATTCTTGTGCTAATTTAATCAAATCAAACCGTAATGATCAATGAAATCACACTAAACAATAACAAAAGGAAAGTTTTAATACACTACTAAAACCAAAATCAAAACGTATAAGGAGACCACATAAATCAACCTTGAACCGATCAACTTCTTCCAAAACTCATACAAAACACTCAACAACCATCTTTAAACACCCTTGCATTAAAAAAACATATAAATGAATCAAAATGACAACTCTCGATCCACATAATCATTTTTTGTGCACAGTGCAACATTAACAGTTGTAAAGTACTGAAAAACTACTCTTATTCACTCAATATGAACCGAGAATCAAGTTACAGTTGTCGAATGAACGTAATCAGACGTTAAGGATAAAACTCAATGTGTTATCAATGAATAAAATAGTCAAATCAAGCTAACACGACCAAGTGAATTAGATTTTCATCAATTTCAAAACAAATTATTTAATAATATATTTGTGCATCAAAGAATTCGCGAAATTTACAATAAATCATGGGAAATTAACTACGTAAATAAACTCATTAAACAATGAAGTTCTCGCATGGATAGTTTTTACTTGTTGTAAAAACATGCAATCCATGCCGTTTCCCTGATTAAGCCTTCTAAACAAACTCCTGTGCTAATTTAATCAAATCAAACCGTAATGATCAATGAAATCACACTAAACAATAACAAAAGGAAAGTTTGAATACACTACTAAAACCAAAACCAAAACCAAAAGTATAAGGAGACCACATTAAAACCTTAAACGGATCAACTTCTTCCAAACTCATACAAAACACTCAACACCCATCAAACACCTGGCATTTAAAAAACATATAAATGAATCAAAATGACAACTCTCGGTCCACATAATCATTTTTGTGCACAAGTGTAACATTAACAGTTGTAAAGTACTGAAAAACTACTCTTATTCACTCAATATGAACCGAGGAATATGTGCTAATTTAATCAAATCAAACCGTAATGATCAATGAATCACACTAAACAATAACAAAAGGAAAGTTTGATACACTACTAAAACCAAACCAAACGTATAAGGAGACCACATAAATCAACCTTGAACCGATCAACTTCTTCCAAACTCATACAAAACACTCAACAACCATCTTTAAACACCTTGCATTTAAAAACATATAAATGAATCAAAATGACAACTCTCGTCCACATAATCATTTTTGTGCACCAGTGTAACATTAACAGTTGTAAAGTACTGAAAAACTACTCTTATTCACACAATATGAACGAGAATCAAGTTACAGTTGTCGAATGAACGTAATCAAGTTAAGGATAAAACTCAGTGTGATCAATGAATAAATAGTCAAATCAAGCTAACACGACCAAGTGAATTAGATTTACATGAATATCCAACAAATTATGTAATAATATATTTATGCATCAAAGTATTCGCGAAAGTTACAATAAATCATGGGAAATGAACTACGTATACAAACTCATTAACAACGAGAGTTCTCGCATGGATAGTTTTGCTTGTTGTAAAAACATGCAATCCTATGCGTTTCCCTTATAAGCCTTTAAACACACTCTTTGCTAATTTAATCAAATCAAACGTAATGATCAATGAAATCACACTAAACAATAACAAAAGAAAGTTTGAATACACTACTAAAACCAAACCAAAACGTATAAGGAAACATAAATCAACTTAACGATCAACTTTTCCAAACTCATACAAACACTCAACAACCATCTTTAAACACCCTGGCATTTAAAAAATATAAATGAATCAAAATGAAACTCTCGGTCCACATAATCATTTTTTGTGCACCAGTGTAACATTAACAGTTGTAAAGTACTGAAAAACTACTCTTATTCACTCAATATGAACGAGAATCAAGTTACAGTTGTCGAATGAACGTAATCAGACGTTAAGGATAAAACTCAATGTGTTATCAATGAATAAATAGTCAAATCAAGCTAACACGACCAAGTGAATTAGATTTACATCAATTCAAACAAAATTATTAATAATATATTATGCATCAAAGAATTCGCGAAAGTTTACAATAAATCATGGGAATTAACTACGTACATAAACTCATTAAACAATGACAGTTTCGCAGGGATAGTTTTACTTGTTGTAAAAAGATGCAATCCTATGCGTTTCCTGATTAACCTTCTAAACAACTCCTGTGCTAATTTAATCAAATCAAACCGTAATGATCAATGAAATCACACTAAACAATAACAAAAGGAAAGTTTGAATACACTACTAAAACCAAAACCAAAAAAAGTATAGGAGACCACATAAATCAACCTTAACGATCAACTTCTTCCAAACTCATACAAAAACTCAACAACCATCTTTAAACACCCTTGCATTTAAAAAACATAAATGAATCAAAATGACAACTCGATCCACATAATCATTTTTGTGCACCAGTGTAACATTAACAGTTGTAAAGTACTGAAAAACTACTCTTATTCACACAATATGAACCGAGAATCAAGTTACAGTTGTCGAATGAACGTAATCAGATGTTAAGGATAAAACTCAATGTGTGATCAATGAATAAATAGTCAAATCAAGTAACACGACCAAGTGAATTAGATTTACATGAATATCCAACAAAATTATGTAATAATATATTTATGCATCAAAGTATTGCGAAAGTTTACAATAAATCATGGAAATGAACTACGTAACAACTCATTAAAAACGAGAGTTCTGCATGGATAGTTTTGCTTGTTGTAAAAACATGCAATCCTACGCGGTTTCCCTTATTAAGCCTTTTAAACACATTTTGTGCTAATTTAATCAAATCAAACCGTAATGATCAATGAAATCACACTAAACAATAACAAAAGGAAAGTTTTAATACACTACTAAAACCAAAATCAAAACGTATAGGAGACCACATAATCAACCTTGAACCGATCAACTTCTTCCAAACTCATACAAAACACTCAACAACCATCTTTAACACCCTTGCATTTAAAAAACATATAAATGAATCAAATGACAACTCTCGATCCACATAATCATTTTTGTGCACCAGTGCAACATTAACAGTTGTAAAGTACTGAAAAACTACACTATTCACTCAATATGAACCGAGAATCAGTTACAGTTGTCGAATGAACGTAATCAGACGTTAAGGATAAAACTCAATGTGTTCAATGAATAAATAGTCAAATCAAGCTAACACGACCAAGTGAATTAGATTTCATCAATTTCAAACAAAATTATTTATAATATATTGTGCGTCAAAGAATTCGCGAAAGTTTACAATAAATCATGGGAAATTAACTACGAACATAAACTCATTAAACAATGACAGTTCTCGCAGGGATAGTTTTTACTTGTTGTAAAAAGATGCATCCATGCCGTTTCCTGATTAAGCCTTCTAAAAACTCCTGTGCTAATTATCAAATCAAACCGTATGATCAATGAAATCACACTAAACAATCAAAAGGAAAGTTTGAATACACTACTAAACCAAAACCAAAACCAAAACGTATAAGGAGACCACATATATCAACCTTAAACGATCAACTTCTTCCAAACCATACAAAACACTCAACAACCATCAAACACCCTCGCATTTAAAAAAATATAAATGAATCAAATGACAACTCTCGGTCACATAATCATTTTTGTGCACAAATGTAACATTAACAGTTGTAAAGTACTCAAAACTACTCTATTCATCAATATGAACCGAGGATCAAGTTACAGTTGTCGAATGAACGTAATCAGACGTTAAGGATAAAACTCAATGTGTTGTCATGAATAAATAGTCAAATCAAGCTAACACGACCAAGTGAATTAGATTTACATCAATTCAGAAAATTATTTAATATATTTGTGCATCAAAGAATTCCGAAAGTTACAATAAATCATGGGAAATTAACTACGTACAAACTCATTAAACAATGACAGTTCTCGCAGGGATAGTTTTTACTTGTTGTTAAAAGATGCAATCCTATGTTGTTTCCCTGATTAAGCCTTCGAAACAAACTTATGTGCTAATTTAATCAAATCAAACCGTAATGATCAATGAAATCACACTAAACAATAACAAAAGGAAAGTTTGAATACACTACTAAAACCAAAAGCAAAACGTATAAGGAGACCACATAAATCAACCTTGAACCGATCAACTTCTTCCAAACTCATACAAAACACTCAACAACCATCTTTAATCACCCTTGCATTTAAAAAACATATAAATGAATCAAAATGACAACTCTCAATCCATATAATCATTTTTTGTGCACGAGTGTAAAATTAACAGTTGTAAAGTACTGAAAAACTACTCTTATTCACACAATATGAACCGAGAATCAAGTTACAGTTGTCGAATGAACGTAATCAAATGTTAAGGATAAAACTCAATGTATGATCAATGAATAAATAGTCAAATCAAGCTAACACGACCAAGTGAATTAGATTTACATGAATATCCAACAAAATTATGTAATAATATATTTATGCATCAAAGTATTCGCGAAAGTTTACAATAAATCATGGGAAATGAACTACGTATACAAACTCGTCACACAACTAGAGTTCTCGCGTGGATAGTTTTTGCTTGTTGTAAAAACATGCAATCCTATGCGGTTTCCCTTATTAAGCCTATTAAACACACTCTTGTGCTAATTTAATCAAATCAAACTGTAATGATCAATTAAATCACACTAACCAATAACAAAAAGAAAGTTTGAATACACTACTAAAACCAAAACCAAAACGTATAAGGAGACCACATATATTAACCTTAAACCGATCAACTTTTTCCAAACTCATACAAAACACTCAACAATCATTTTTAAACACCCTGGCATTTAAAAAATATATAAATGAATCAAAAGGACAACTCTCGGTCCACATAATCATTTTTTGTGCACCAGTGTAACATTAACAGTTGTAAAGTACTGAAAAACTACTCTTATTCACTCAATATGAACCGAGAATCAGGTTACAGTTGTCGAATTAACGTAATCAGACGCTAAGGATAAAACTCAATGTGTTATCAATGAATAAATAGTCAAATCAAGCTAAAACGACCAAGTGAATTAGATTTACATCAATTTCAAACAAAATTATTTAATAATATATTTATGCATCAAAGAATTCGCGAAAGTTTACAATAAATCATGGGAAATTAACTACGAACATAAACTCATTAAACAATGACAGTTCTCGCAGGGATAGTTTTTACTTGTTGTAAAAAGATGCCATCCTATGCCGTTTCCCTGATTAACCCTTCTAAACAAACTCCTGTGCTAATTTAATCAAATCAATCCGTAATGATCAATGAAATCACACTAAACAATAACAAAAGGAAAGTTTGAATACACTACTAAAACCAAAACCAAAACCAAAACGTATAAGGAGACCACATAAATCAACCTTAAACCGATCAACTTCTTCCAAACTCATACAAAACACTCAACAACCATCTTTAAACAACCTTGCATTTAAAAAACATATAAATGAATCAAAATGACAACTCTCGATCCACATAATCATTTTTTATGCACCAGTGTAACATTAACAGTTGTAAAGTACTGAAAAACTACTCTTATTCACACAATATGAACCGAGAATCAAGTTACAGTTGTCGAATGAACGTAATCAGATGTTAAGGATAAAACTCAATGAGTAATCAATGAATAAATAGTCAAATCAAGCTAACACGACCAACTGAATTAGATTTACATGAATATCCAACAAAATTATGTAATAATATATTTATGCATCAAAGTATTTGCGAAAGTTTACAATAAATCATGGGAAATGAACTACGTACACAAACTCATTAAACAACGACTCGCATGGATAGTTTTTGCTTGTTGTAAAAACATGCAATCCTACGCGGTTTCCCTTATTAAGCCTTTTAAACACATTCTTGTGCTAATTTAATCAAAACAAACCGTAATGATCAATGAAATCACACTAAACAATAACAAAAGGAAAGTTTTAATGCACTACTAAAACCAAAATCAAAACGTATAAGGAGACCACATAAATCAACCTTGAACCGATCAACTTCTTCCAAACTCATACAAAACACTCAACAACCATCTTTAAACACCCTAGCATTTAAAAAACATATAAATGAATCGAAATGACAACTCTCGATCCACATAATCATTTTTTATGCACCAGTGCAACATTAACAGTTGTAAAGTACTGAAAAACTACACTTATTCACTCAATATGAACCGAGAATCAAGTTACAGTTGTCGAATGAATGTAATCAGACGTTAAGGATAAAACTCAATGTGTTATCAATGAATAAATAGTCAAATCAAGCTAACACGACCAAGTGAATTAGATTTTCATTAATTTCAAACAAAATTATTTAATAATATATTTGTGCGTCAAAGAATTCGCGAAAGTTTACAATAAATCATGGGAAATTAACTACGAACATAAACTCATTAAACAATGACAGTTCTCGCAGGGATAGTTTTTACTTGTTGTAAAAAGATGCCATCCAATGCCGTTTCCCTGATTAAGCCTTCTAAACAAACTCCTGTGCTAATATTATCAAATCAAACCGTGATGATCAATGAAATCACACTAAACAATAACAAAAGGAAAGTTTGAATACACTACTAAAACCAAAACCAAAACCAAAACGTATAAGGAGACCACATATATCAACCTTAAACGGATCAACTTCTTCCAAACCCATACAAAACACTCAACAACCATCAAACACCCTGGCATTTAAAAAACATATAAATGAATCAAAATGACAACTCTCGGTCCACATAATCATTTTTGTGCACAAGTGTAACATTAACAGTTGTAAAGTACTGAAAAACTACTCTTATTCACTCAATATGAACCGAGGATCAAGTTACAGTTGTCGAATGAACGTAATCAGACGTTAAGGATAAAACTCAATGTGTTATCAGTGAATAAATAGTCAAATCAAGCTAACACGACCAAGTGAATTAGATTTACATCAATTTCAAAAAAAATTATTTAATAATATATTTGTGCATCAAAGAATTCACGAAAGTTTACAATAAATCATGGGAAATTAACTACGTACATAAACTCATTAAACAATGACAGTTCTCGCAGGGATAGTTTTTACTTGTTGTTAAAAGATGCAATCCTATGTCGTTTCCCTGATTAAGCCTTCGAAACAAACCTACGTGCTAATTTAATCAAATCAAACCGTAATGATCAATGAAATCACACTAAACAATAACAAAAGGAAAGTTTGAAAACACTACTAAAACCAAAAGCAAAACGTATAAGGAGACCACATAAATCAACCTTGAACCGATCAACTTCTTCCAAACTCATACAAAACACTCAACAACCATCTTTAAACACCCTTGCATTTAAAAAACATATAAATGAATCAAAATGACAACTCTCGATCCATATAATCATTTTTTGTGCACCAGTGTAACATTAACAGTTGTAAAGTACTGAAAAACTACTCTTATTCACACAATATGAACCGAGAATCAAGTTACATTCGTCGAATGAACGTAATCAAACGTTAAGGATAAAACTCAATGTATGATCAATGAATAAATAGTCAAATCAAGCTAACACGACCAAGTGAATTAGATTTACATGAATATCCAACAAAATTATGCAATAATATATTTATGCCTCAAAGTATTCGCGAAAGTTTACAATAAATCATGGGAAATGAACTACGTATACAAACTCATTACACAACGAGAGTTCTCGCATAGATAGTTTTTGCTTGTTGTAAAAACATGCAATCCTATGCGGTTTCCCTTATTAAGCCTATTAAACACACTCTTGTGCTAATTTAATCAAATCAAACTGTAATGATCAATGAAATCACACTAAACAATAACAAAAAGAAAGTTTGAATACACTACTAAAACCAAAACCAAAACGTATAAGGAGACCACATATATTAACCTTAAACCGATCAACTTCTTCCAAACTCATACAAAACACTCAACAACCATCTTTAAACACCCTGGCATTTAAAAAATATATAAATGAATCAAAAGGACAACTCACGGTCCACATAATCATTTTTTGTGCACCAGTGTAACATTAACAGTTGTAAAGTACTGAAAAACTACTCTTATTCACTCAATATGAACCGAGAATCAAGTTACAGTTGTCGAATTAACGTAATCAGACGTTAAGGATAAAACTCAATGTGTTATCAATGAATAAATAGTCAAATCAAGCTAACACGACCAAGTGAATTAAATTTGCATCAATTTCAAACAAAATTATTTAATAATATATTTATGCATCAAAGAATTCGCGAAAGTTTACAATAAATAATGGGAAATTAACTACGAACATAAACTCATTAAAAAATGACAGTTCTCGCAGGGATAGTTTTTACTTGTTGTAAAAAGATGCCATCCTATGCCGTTTCCCTGATTAAGCCTTCTAAACAAACTCCTGTGCTAATTTAATCAAATCAATCCGTAATGATCAATGAAATCACACTAAACAATAACAAAAGGAAAGTTTGAATACACTACTAAAACCAAAACCAAAACCAAAACGTATAAGGAGACCACATAAATCAACCTTAAACCGATCAACTTCTTCCAAACTCATACAAAACACTCAACAACCATCTTTAAACACCCTTGCATTTAAAAAACATATAAATGAATCAAAATGACAACTCTCGATCCACATAATCATTTTTTGTGCACCAGTGTAACATTAACAGTTGTAAAGTACTGAAAAACTACTCTTATTCACACAATATGAACCGAGAATCAAGTTACAGTTGTCGAATGAACGTAATCAGATGTTAAGGATAAAACTCAATGAGTAATCAATGAATAAATAGTCAAATCAAGCTAACACGACCAACTGAATTAGATTTACATGAATATCCAACAAAATTATGTAATAATATATTTATGCATCAAAGTATTTGCGAAAGTTTACAATAAATCATGGGAAATGAACTACGTACACAAACTCATTAAACAACGAGAGTTCTCGCATTGATAGTTTTTGCTTGTTGTAAAAACATGCAATCCTACGCGGTTTCCCTTATTAAGCCTTTTAAACACATTCTTGTGCTAATTTAATCAAATCAAACCGTAATGATCAATGAAATCACACTAAACATTAACAAAAAGAAAGTTTTAATACACTACTAAAACCAAAATCAAAACGTATAAGGAGACCACATAAATCAACCTTGAACCGATCAACTTCTTCCAAACTCATACAAAACAATCAACAACCATCTTTAAACACCCTAGCATTTAAAAAACATATAAATGAATCGAAATGACGACTCTCGATCCACATAATCATTTTTTGTGCACTAGTGCAACATTAACCGTTGTAAAGTACTGAAAAACTACCCTTATTCACTCAATATGAACTGAGAATCAAGTTACAGTTGTCGAATGAACGTAATCAGACGTTAAGGATAAAACTCAATGTGTTATCAATGAATAAATAGTCAAATCAAGCTAACACGACCAAGTGAATTAGATTTTAATCAATTTCAAACAAAATTATTTAATAATATATTTGTGCATCAAAGAATTCGCGAAAGTTTACAATAAATCATGGGAAATTAACTACGAACATAAACTCATTAAACAATGACAGTTCTCGCAGGGATAGTTTTTACTTGTTGTTAAAAGATGCAATCCTATGTCGTTTCCCTGATTAAGCCTTCTAAACAAACTTATGTGCTAATTTAATCAAATCAAACCGTAATGATCAATGAAATCACACTAAACAATAACAAAAGGAAAGTTTGAATACACTACTAAAACCAAAACCAAAACCAAAACGTATAAGGAGACCACATAAATCAACCTTAAACCGATCAACTTTTTCCAAACTCATACAAAACACTCAACAACCATCTTTAAACACCCTTGCATTTAAAAAATAAAAGAATCAAAATGACAACTCTCGATCCACATAATCATTTTTTGTTCACCAGTGTAACATTATCAGTTGTAAAGTACTGAAAAACTACTTTTATTCACACAATATGAACCGAGAATCAAGTTACAGTTGTCGAATGAACGTAATCAGATGTTAAGGATAAAACTCAATGAGTAATCAATGAATAAATAGTCAAATCAAGCTAACACGACCAACTGAATTAGATTTACATGAATATCCAACAAAATTATGTAATAATATATTTATGCATCAAAGTATTCGCGAAAGTTTACAATAAATCTGGGAAATGAACTACGTATACAAACTCATTAAACAACGAGAGTTCTCGCATGGATAGTTTTTGCTTGTTGTAAAAACATGCAATCCTATGCGGTTTCCCTTATTAAGCCTTTTAAACACTCTTGTGCTAAGTTAATCAAATCAAACCGTAATGATCAATAAATCACACTAAACAATAACAAAAAGAAAGTTTGAATACACTACTAAACCAAAACCAAAACGTATAAGGAGACCACATAATCAACCTTAACCGATCAACTTCTTCCAAACTCATATAAAACACTCAACAACCATCTTTAAACACCCTGGTATTTAAAAACATATAAATGAATCAAAATGACAACTCTCGGTCAACATAATCATTTTTTGTGCACCAGTGTAACATTAACAGTTGTAAAGTACTGAAAAACTACTCTTATTCACTCAATATGAACCGAGAATCAAGTTACAGTTGTCGAATGAACGTAATCAGACGTTAAGGATAAAACTCAATTTGTTATCAATGAATAAATAGTAAAATCAAGCTAACACGACCAAGTGAATTAGATTTACATCAATTTCCAACAAAATTATTTAATAATATATTTGTGCATCAAAGAATTCGCAAAAGTTTACAATAAATCATGGGAAATTAACTTAGTACATAAACTCATGAAACAATGAGAGTTCTCGCATGGATAGTTTTTACTTGTTGTAAAAACATGCAATCCTATGCCGTTTCCCTGATCAAGCCTTCTAAACACACTTCTGTGCTAATTTAATCAAATCAAACTGTAATGATCAATGAAATCACACTAAACAATAACAAAAGGAAAGTTTGAATACACTACTAAAACCAAAACCAAAACGTATAAGGAGACCACATAAATCAACCTTGAACCGATCAACTTCTTCCAAACTCATACAAAACACTTAACAACCATCTTTAAATACCCTTGCATTTAAAAAACATATAAATGAATCAAAATGACAACTCTCGGTCCACATAATCATTTTTTGTGCATCAGTGTAACATTAACAGTTGTAAAGTACCAAAAAACTACTCTTATTCACTCAATACGAACTGAGAATCAAGTTACAGTTGTCGAATGAACGTAATCAGACGTTAAGGATATAACTCAATGTGTGATAAACGAATAAAAACTCAAATCAAGCTAACACGACCAAGTGAATTAGATTTACATGAATTTCCAACAAAATTATGTAATAATATATTTATGCATCAAAGTATTCACGAAAGTTTACAATAAATCATGGGAAATGAACTACGTATACAAACTTATTAAACAACGAGAGTTCTCGCATGGATAGTTTTTGCTTGTTTTAAAAACATGCAATCCTATGCGGTTTCCTTTATCAAGCCTTTTAAACACACTCTTGTGCTAATTTAATCAAATCAAACCGCAAAGATCAATGAAATCACACTAAACAATAACAAAAGGAAAGTTTGAATACACTACTAAAACCGAAACCAAAACGTATAATGAGACCACATAAATCAACCTTCAACCGATCAACTTATTCCAAACTCATACAAAACACTCAACAACCATCTTTAAACACCCTCGCATTTAAAAAACATATAAATGAATAAAAATAACAACTCCCGATCCACATAATCATTTTTTGTGCACCAGTGTAACATTAACAGTTGTAAAGTACTGAAAAAGTACTCTTATTCACACAATATGAACTGAGAATCAAGTTACAGTTGTCGAATGAACGTAATCAGACGTTAAGGATAAAACTCAATGTTTTATCAATGAATAAATAGTCAAATCAAGCTAACACGACCAAGTGAATTAGATTTACATCAATTTCAAAAAAAATTATTTAATAATATATTTGTGCATCAAAGAATTCACGAAAGTTTACAATAAATCATGTGAAATTAACTACGTACAAAAACTCATTAAACAATGACAGTTCTCGCAGGGATAGTTTTTACTTGTTGTTAAAAGATGCAATCCTATGTCGTTTCCCTGATTAAGCCTTCTAAACAAACTTATGTGCAAATTTAATCAAATCAAACCGTAATGATCAATGAAATCACACTAAACAATAACAAAAGGAAAGTTTGAATACACTACTAAAACCAAAACCAAAACCAAAACGTATAAAGAGACCACATAAATCAACCTTAAACCGATCAACTTCTTCCAAACTCATACAAAACACTCAACAACCATCTTTAAACACCCTTGCATTTAAAAAACATATAAATGAATCAAAATGACAACTCTCGATCCACATAATCATTTTTTGTGCACCAGTGTAACATTAACAGTTGTAAAGTACTGAAAAACTACTTTTATTCACACAATATGAACCGAGAATCAAGTTACAGTTGTCGAATGAACGTAATCAGATGTTAAGGATAAAACTCAATGAGTAATCAATGAATAAATAGTCAAATCAAGCTAACACGACCAACTGAATTAGATTTACATGAATATCCAACAAAATTATGTAATAATATATTTATGCATCAAAGTATTCGTGAAAGTTTACAATAAATCTTGGGAAATGAACTACGTATACAAACTCATTAAACAACGAGAGTTCTCGCATGGATAGTTTTTGCTTGTTGTAAAAACATGCAATCCTATGCGGTTTCCCTTATTAAGCCTTTTAAACACACTCTTGTGCTAAGTTAATCAAATCAAACCGTAATGATCAATAAAATCACACTAAACAATAACAAAAAGAAAGTTTGAATACACTACTACAACCAAAACCAAAACGTATAAGGAGACCACATATATCAACCTTAAACCGATCAACTTCTTCCAAACTCATATAAAACACTCAACAACCATCTTTAAACACCGTGGTATTTAAAAAACATATAAATGAATCAAAATGACAACTCTCGGTCAACATAATCATTTTTTGTGCACCAGTGTAACATTAACAGGTGTAAAGTACTGAAAAACTACTCTTATTCACTCAATATGAACCGAGAATCAAGTTATAGTTGTCGAATGAACGTAATCAGACGTTAAGGATAAAACTCAATGTGTTATCAATGAATAAATAGTCAAATCAAGCTAACACGACCAAGTGAATTAGATTTACATCAATTTCCAACAAAATTATTTAATAATATATTTGTGCATCAAAGAATTAGCGAAAGTTTACAATAAATCATGGGAAATTAACATAGTACATAAACTCATGAAACAATGAGAGTTCTCGCATGGATAGTTTTTACTTGTTGTAAAAAGATGCAATCCTATGCCGTTTCCCAGATCAAGCCTTCTAAACGCACTCCTGTGCTAATTTAATCAAATCAAACCGTAATGATCAATGAAATCACACTAAACAATAACAAAAGGAAAGTTTGAATACACTACTAAAACCAAAACCAAAACGTATAAGGAGACCACATAAATCAACCTTGAACCGATCAACTTCTTCCAAACTCATACAAAACACTCAACAACCATCTTTAAACACCCTTGCATTTAAAAAACATATAAATGAATCAAAATGAGAACTCTCGATCCACATAATCATTTTTTGTGCACCAGTGTAACATTAACAGTTGTAAAGTACTGAAAAACTACTCTTATTCACTCAATATGAACCGAGAATCAAGTTACAGTTGTCGAATGAACGTAATCAGACGTTAAGGATAAAACTCAATGTGTTATCAATGAATAAATAGTCAAATCAAGCTAACACGACCAAGTGAATTAGATTTACATTAATTTCCAACAAAATTATTTAATAATATATTTGTGCATCAAGAATTCGCGAAAGTTTACAATAAATCACGCATGGATAGTTTTTACTTGTTGTAAAAAGATGCAATCCTATGCCGTTTCCCTGATTAAGCCTTCTAAACAAACACCTGTGCTAATTTAATCAAATCAAACCGTAATGATCAATGAAATCACACTAAACAATAATAAAAGGAAAGTTTGAATACACTACTAAAACCAAAACCAAAACGTATAAGGGGACCACATAAATCAACCTTGAACCGATCAACTTCTTCCAAACTCATACAAAACACTCAACAACCATCTTTAAACACCCTTGCATTTAAAAAACATATAAATGAATCAAAATGACAACTCTCGATCCACATAATCATTTTTTGTGCACCAGTGTAACATTAACAGTTGTAAAGTACTGAAAAACTACTCTTATTCAGACAATATGAACTGAGAATCAAGTTACAGTTGTCGAATGAACGTAATCAGACGTTAAGGATAAAACTCAATGTGTTATCAATGAATAAATAGTCAAATCAATCTAACACGACCAAGTGAATTAGATTTACATCAATTTCCAACAAAATTATTTAATAATATATTTGCGCATCAAAGAATTCGCGAAAGTTTACAATAAATCATGGAAAATTAACTTAGTACATAAACTCATGAAACAATGAGAGTTCTCGCATGGATAGTTTTTACTTGTTGTAAAAACATGCAATCCTATGCCATTTCCCTTATCAAGCCTTCTAAACACACTCCTGTGCTAATTTAATCAAATCAAACCGTAATGATCAATGAAATCACACTAAATAATAACAATAGGAAAGTTTGAATACACTACTAAAACCAAAACTAAAACGTACAAGGAGACCACATAAATCAACCTTGAACCGATCAACTTCTTCCAAACTCATACAAAACACTTAACAACCATCTTAAACACCCTTGCATTTAAAAAACGTATAAATGAATCAAAATGACAACTCTCGGTCCACATAATCATTTTTTGTGCATCAGAGTAACATTAACAGTTGTAAAGTACCAAAAAACTACTCTTATTCACTCAATACGAACTGAGAATCAAGTTACAGTTGTCGAATGAACGTAATCAGACGTTAAGGATATAACTCAATGTGTGATCAATGAATAAAAACTCAAATCAAGCTAACACGACCAAGTGAATTAGATTTACATGAATTTCCAACAAAATTATGAAATAATATGTTTATGCATCAAAGTATTCACGAAAGTTTACAATAAATCATCGGAAATGAACTACGTATACAAACTTATTAAACAACGAGAGTTCTCGCATGGATAGTTTTTGCTTGTTTTAAAAACATGCAATCCTATACGGTTTCCCTTATCAAGCATTTTAAACACACTCTTGTGCTAATTTAATCAAATCAAACCGCAATGATCAATGAAATCACACTAAACAATAACAAAAGAAAAGTTTGAATACACTACTAAAACGAAAACCAAAACGTATAAGGAAACCACATAAATCAACCTTGAACCGATCAACTTCTTCCAAACTCATACAAAACACTCAACAACCATCTTTAAACACCCTTGCATTTAAAAAACATATAAATGAATCAAAATGACAACTCTCGGTCCACATAATCATTTTTTGTGCAACAGTGTAACATTAACAGTTGTAAAGTAATGAAAAACTACTCTTATTCACACAATATGAACTGAGAATCAAGTTACAGTTGTCGAATGAACGTAATCAGACGTTAAGTATAAAACTCAACGTGTGATCAATGAATAAATAGTCAAAATCAAGTTAACACGACCAAGTGAATTAGGTTTACATGAATATCCAACAAAATTATGTAATAATATATTTATGCATCAAAATATTCGCGAAAGTTTACAATAAATCATGGGAAATGAACTACGTATACAAACTCATTAAACAACGAGAGTTCTCGCATGGATAGTTTTTGCTTGTTGTAAAAACATGCAATCCTTTGCGGTTTCCCTTATTAAGCCTTTTATACACACTCTTATTCTAATTTAATCAAATCAAACGGTAATGATCAATGAAATCACATTAAACAATAACAAAAGGAAAGTTTGAATACACTAATAAAACCAAAACCAAAACGCATAAGGAGACCACATAAATCAACCTTGAACCGATCAACCTCTTCCAAACTCATACAAAACACTCAACAACCATCTTTAAACACCCTGGCAATTAAAAAACATATAAATGAATCAAAATGACAACTCTCGGTCCACATAATCATTTTTTGTGCACCAGTGTAACATTAACAGTTGTAAAGTACTGAAAAACTACTCTTATTCACTCAATATGAACCGAGAATCAAGTTACAGTTGTCGAATGAACGTAATCAGACGTTAAGGAAAAAACTCAATGTGTTATCAATGAATAAAGAGTCAAATCAAGCTAACACGACCAAGTGAATTAGATTTACATCAATTTCCAACAAAATTATTTAATAATATATTTGTGCATCAAAGAATTCGCGAAAGTTTACAATAAATCATGGGAAATTAACATAGTACATAAACTCATGAAACAATGAGAGTTCTCGCATGGATAGTTTTTACTTGTTGTAAAAACATGCAATCCTATGCCGTTTCCCAGATCAAGCCTTCTAAACGCACTCCTGTGCTAATTTAATCAAATCAAACCGTAATGATCAATGAAATCACACTAAACAATAACAAAAGGAAAGTTTGAATACACTACTAAAACCAAAACCAAAACATATAAGGAGACCACATAAATCAACCTTGAACCGATCAACTTCTTCAAAACTCATACAAAACACTCAACAACCATCTTTAAACACCCTTGCATTTAAAAAACACATAAATGAATCAAAATAACAACTCCCTGTCCACATAATCATTTTTTGTGCATCAGTGTAACATTAACAGTTGTAAAGTACTAAAAAACTACTCTTATTCACACAATATGAACCGAGAATCAAGTTACAGTTGTCGAATGAACGTAATCAGACGTTAAGGATAAAACTCAATGTGTGATCAATGAAAAAAATAGTCAAATCAAGCTAACACGACCAAGTGAATTAGATTTACATAAATATCCAACAAAACTATGTAATAATATATTTATGCATCAAAGTATTCGCGAAAGTTTACAATAAATCATGAGAAATGAACTTCGTATACAAACTCATTAAACAACGAGAGTTCTCGCATGGATAGTTTTTGCTTGTTGTAAAAACATGCAATCCTATGCGGTTTCCCTTATTAAGCCTTTTAAACACACTCTTGTGCTATTTTAATCAAATCAAACCGTAATGATCAATGAAATCACACTAAACAATAACAAAAGGAAAGTTGGAATACACTACTAAAACGAAAACCAAAACGTATAAGGAAACCACATAAATCAACCTTGAACCGATCAACTTCTTCCAAACACATACAAAACACTCAACAACCATCTTTAAACACCCTTGCATTTAAAAAACAAATAAATGAATCAAAATGACAACTCTCGGTCCACATAATCATTTTTGTGCAACAGTGTAACATTAACAGTTGTAAAGTAATGAAAACTACTCTTATTCACTCAATATGAATCGAGAATCAAGTTACAGTTGTCGAATGAACGTAATCAGACGTTAAGGATAAAACTCAATGTGTTATCAATGAATAAATAGTCAAATCAAGCTAACACGACCAAGTAAATTAGATTTACATCAATTTCCAACAAAATTATTTAATAATATATTTGTGCATCAAAAAATTCACGAAAGTTTACAATAAATCATGGGAAATTAACTACGTACATAAACTCATTAAACAACGAGAGTTCTCGCATGGATAGTTTTTGCTTGTTGTAAAAACATGCAATCCTATGCGGTTTCCCTTATTAAGCCTTTTAAACACACTCTTGTGCTATTTTAATCAAATCAAACCGTAATGATCAATGAAATCACACTAAACAATAACAAAAGGAAAGTTGGAATACACTACTAAAACGAAAACCAAAACGTATAAAGAAACCACATAAATCAACCTTGAACCGATCAACTTCTTCCAAACACATACAAAACACTCAACAACCATCTTTAAACACCCTTGCATTTAAAAAACAAATAAATGAATCAAAATGACAACTCTCGGTCCACATAATCATTTTTTGTGCAACAGTGTAACATTAACAGTTGTAAAGTAATGAAAAACTACTCTTATTCACTCAATATGAATCGAGAATCAAGTTACAGTTGTCGAATGAACGTAATCAGACGTTAAGGATAAAACTCAATGTGTTATCAATGAATAAATAGTCAAATCAAGCTAACACGACCAAGTAAATTAGATTTACATCAATTTCCAACAAAATTATTTAATAATATATTTGTGCATCAAAAAATTCACGAAAGTTTACAATAAATCATGGGAAATTAACTACGTACATAAACTCATTAAACAACGAGAGTTCTCGCATGGATAGTTTTTACTTGTTGTAAAAACATGCAATCCATTGTCGTTTCCCTGATCAAGCCTTCTAAACATACTCCTGTCTAATTTAATCAAATCAAACCTTAATGATCAATGAAATCACACTAAACAATAACTAAAGAAATGTTTGAATACACTATTAAAACCAAAACTAAATCGTATAAGGAGACCACATAAATTAACCTTTAACAGATCAACTTCTGCCAAACTCACACAAATCACTCAACAACCATCTTTAAACACCCTTGCATTTAAAATGCACAAAAATGAATCAAAATGACTACTATTGGTCCACATAATCATTTATTGTGCACCAGTGGAATATTAACAGTTGTAAAATGCTGAAAAACTACTCTTATTCACTCAATATGAACCGAGAATCAAGTTACAGTTGTCGAATGAACGTAATCGGACGTTAAGGATAAAACTCAATGTGTGATCAAGGAATAAATATTCAAATCAAGCTAACACGACCAAGTGAATTAGATTTACATGAATTTCCAACAAAATTACTTAATAATATATTTGTGCATCAAAGAATTCACGAAAGTTTACAATAAATCATGAGAAATTAACTACGTATACGAACTCATTAAACAACGATAGTTCTCGCATGGATAGTTCTTGCTTGTTGTAAAAACATGTAATCCTATGCGGTTTCGCTTATCAAGCCTTCTAAACACACTCCTGTGCTAATTTAATCAAATCAAACCGTAATGATCAATGAAATCACACTAAACAACAACAAAAGAAAAGTTTGAATACACTATTAAAACAAAAACTAAATCGTATAAGGAGACCACATAAATCAACCTTTAGCAGATCAACTTCCGCCAAATTCATACAAAACACTCAACAACCATCTTTAAACACCTTTGCATTTAAAATAAGCATAAATGAATCAAAATGACTACTATCGGTCCACATAATCATTTATTGTGCACTAGTGGAACATTAACAGTTGTAAAGTCCCGAAAAACTACTCTTATTCACTCAATATAAACCGAGAATCAAGTTACATTTGTCGAATGAACGTAATCAGACGTTAAGGATATAACTCAATGTGTGATCAATGAATAAAAACTCAAATCAAGCTAACACGATCAAATGAATTAGATTTACAATAATTTCTATCAAAATTATGTAATAATATATTTATGCATCAAAGTATTCGCGAAATTTTACAATAAATCATGGGAAATGAACTACGTATTCAAACTCATTAAACAACGAGAGTTTTCGCATGGATAGTTTTTGCTTGTTGTAAAAACATCAAATCCTATGTGGTTTCCCTTATCAAGCCTTTTAAACACACTCTTGTGCTAATTTAATCAAATCAAACCGTAATGATTAATGAAATCACACTAAAGAATAACAAAAAGAAAGTTTGAATACACTATTAAAACCAAAACCAAAACGTATAAGGAGACGACATAAATCAACCTTGAACCGATCAACTTCTTCCAAACTCAAACAAAACACTCAAGAACCATCTTTAAACACCCTTGCTTTTAAAATACATATAAATGAATCAAAATGACAACTCTCGATCCACATAATCATTTATTGTGCTCTAGTGGAACATTAACAGTTGTAAAGTACCAAAAAACTACTCTTCTTCACTCAATATGAACCGAGAATTAAGTTATAGTTGTCGAATGAACGTAATCAAACGATAAGGATAAAACTCAATGTGTGATCAATGAATAAATAGTCAAATCAAACTAACACGACCAAGCGAATTAGATTTACATGAATTTCCAACAAAATTATGTAATAATATATTTGTGAATCAAAGTATTCGCGAAAGTTTATAATAAATCATGGAAAATTAACTACATATATAAACTCATTAAACAACGAGAGTTCTCGTATGGATAGTTTTTGCTTGTTGTAAAAACATGCAATCCTATGCCCGTTTCCCTGATCAAGCCTTCTAAACACACTCCTGTGCTAATTTAATTAAATCAAACCGTAATGATCATTGAAATCACACTAAACAATAACAAAAAAAAAGTTTGAATACACTATTAATACCAAAAATAAATTGTATAAGGAGACCACATAAATCAACCTTTACCATATGAACATCTGGCAAACTTATACAAAACACTCAACAACCATCTTTAAACACCCTCACATTTAAAATGCACATAAATGAATCAAAATGACTACTATCGGTCCACATAATCATTTATTATGCACGAGTGGAACATTAACAGGATTAAAATGCAAGAAAACTACTCTTATTCACTTAATATGAACCGAGAATCAAGTTACAGTTGTCGAATGAACGTAATCAGGCGTTAAGGATAAAACTCAATGTGTGATCAATGAATAAATAGTCAAATCAAGCTAACACGACCAAGTGAATTAGATTTACATGAATTTCCAACAAAATTATGTTATAATATACTTGTGCAACAAAGTATTCGCGAAAGTTTACAATAAATCATGGGAAATTAACCACGTATACAAACTCATTAAACAACGAGAGTTCTCGCATGCATAATTTTGCTTGTTGTAAAAACATGCAATCCTATGTCGTTTCCCTGATCAAGCCTTCTAAACACACTTCTGTGCTAATTTAATCAAATCAAACCGTAATGGTCAATGAATTCACACTAAACAATAATAAAAGAAAAGTTTGAATACACTATTAAAACCAAAACTAAATCGTACAAGGAGATCACATAAATCTACCTTTACCAGATCAACTTCTGTCAAACTCATACAAAACACTCAAGAACCATCTTTAAACACCCTTGCATTTAAATTGCGCATAAAAGAATCAAAATGACAACTATCGGTCCATATAATCATTTATTGTGCACCAGTGGAACAATAACAGTTGTAAAGTACTAAAAAACTACTCTTGTTCACTCAATATGAACCGAGAATCAGGATACACTTGTCGAATGAACGTAATCAGATGTTAAGGATATAACTCAATGTGTGATCAATTAATAAAAACTCCAATCAAGCTAACACGACCAAGTGAATTAGACTTATAAGAATTTCCAACAAAAGTATGTGATAATATATTTGTGCATCAAAGTATTCGCGAAAGTTTACAATAAATCATAAGAAATGAAGTACGTATACAAACTCATTAAACAATGATAGTTCTCGTACGGATAGTTTTTGCTTGTTGTAAAAACTTGAAATCCTATGCGGTTTCGCTTATCAATCCTTGTAAACACACTCCTGTGCTAATTAATCAAATCAAACCATAATGATCAATGAAATTACACTAAACAATAACAAAAGGAATGTTTTAATACACTACTAAAACCGAAACAAAAACGTATAAGAAGACCACATAAATCAACCTTGAACCAATAAACTTCTTCCAAACTCATACAAAACACTTAAAAACCATTTTTAAACACCCTTGCATTACATACAAATGAATCAAAATGACAACTCTCGGTCAACATAATCATTTATTGTGCACTAGTGGAACATTAATAGTTGTAGAGTACTGAAAAACTACTCTTATTCACTCAATATGAACCGAGAATCAAGTTACAGTTGTCGAATTAAACGTAATCAGACGTTAAGGATAAAACTAAATGTGTGATCAATGAATAAAGAGTCAAATCAAGCTAACACGTCCAAGTGAATTAGATTTACATGAATTTCCAACAAAATTATGTAATAATATATTTGTGCATCAGCGAAAGTATACACTAAAGAATGGGAAATGAACTACGTATACAAACTCATTAAACAACGAGAGTTCTCGCATGGATAGTATTTGCTTGTTCTAAAAAGATGCAATCCTATGCGGTTTCCTTGATCAAGCCTTCTAAACACACTCCTGTGCTAATTTAATCAAATCAAACCGTAATGATCAACGAAATCACACTAAATAATAACAAAAGAAAAGTTTGAATACATTATTAAAACCAAAACTAAATCGTACAAGGAGATCACATAAATCAACCTTTAACAGATCAACTTCTGCCAAACTCATACAAAACACTCAAGAACCATCTTTAAAACCCCCTTGCATTTAAAATGCGCATAAAAAAATCAAAATGACTACTATCGGTCCACATAATCATTTATTGTGCACTAGTGGAACACTAACAGTCGTAAAATGCAAAAAAACTACTCTTATTCACTTAATATGAACCGAGAATCAAGTTACAGTTGTCGAATGAACGTAATCAGGCGTTAAGGATAAAACTCAACGTGTGATCAATGAATAAATAGTCAAATCAAGCTAACACGACCAAGTGAATTAGATTTACATGAATTTCTAACGAAATTATGTTATAATATACTTGTGCATCAAAGTATTCTCGAAAGTTTACAATAAATCATGGGAAATTAACCACGTATACAAACTCATTAAACAACGAGAGTTCTCGCATGCATAGTTTTGCTTGTTGTAAAAACATGCAATCCTATGCGGTTTCCCTAACCAAGCCTTCTAAACACACTCCTGTGCTAATTTAATCAAATCAAACCGTAATGATCAATGAAATCACACTAAACAATAACAAAAGAAAAGTTTGAATACATTATTAAAACCAAAACTAAATCGTACAAGGAGATCACATAAATCTACCTTTACCAGATCAACTTCTGCCAAACTTATACAAAACACTCAAGAACCATCTTTAAACACCCTTGCATTTAAAATGCGCATAAAAGAATCAAAATGACAACTATCGGTCCATATAATCATTTATTATGCACCAGTGGAACAATAACAGTTGTAAAGTACCAAAAAACTACTCTTGTTCACTCAATACGAATCGAGAATCAGGATACACTTGTCGAATGAACGTAATCAGATGTTAAGGATATAACTCAATGTGTGATCAATTAATAAAAACTCCAATCAAGCTAACACGACCAAGTGAATTAGACTTATATGAATTTCCAACAAAAGTATGTGATAATATATTTGTGCATCAAAGTATTCGCGAAAGTTTATAATAAATCATAAGAAATGAAGTAAGTATACAAACTCATTAAACAATGATAGTTCTCGTACGGATAGTTTTTGCTTGTTGTAAAAACTTGAAATCCTATGCGGTTTCGCTTATCAATCCTTGTAAACACACTCCAGTGCTAATTAATCAAATCAAACCATAATGATCAATGAAATTACACTAAACAATAACAAAAGGAATGTTTTAATACACTACTAAAACCGAAACAAAAACGTATAAGAAGACCACATAAATCAACCTTGAACCAATAAAGTTCTTCCAAACTCATACGAAACACTTAAAAACCATTTTTAAACACCCTTGCATTACATACAAATGAATCAAAATGACAACTCTCGGTCAACATAATCATTTATTGTGCACTAGTGGAACATTAATAGTTGTAGAGTACTGAAAAACTACTCTTATTCACTCAATATGAACCGAGAATCAAGTTACAGTTGTCGAATTAAACGTAATCAGACGTTAAGGATAAAACTAAATGTGTGATCAATGAATAAAGAGTCAAATCAAGCTAACACGTCCAAGTGAATTAGATTTACATGAATTTCCAACAAAATTATGTAATAATATATTTGTGCATCAGCGAAAGTATACACTAAAGAATGGGAAATGAACTACGTATACAAACTCATTAAACAACGAGAGTTCTCGCATGGATAGTATTTGCTTGTTCTAAAAAGATGCAATCCTATGCGGTTTCCCTGATCAAGCCTTCTAAACACACTCCTGTGCTAATTTAATCAAATCAAACCGTAATGATCAATGAAATCACACTAAACAATAACAAAAGAAAAGTTTGAATACATTATTAAAACCAAAACGAAATCGTACAAGGAGATCACATAAATCAACCTTTAACTGATCAACTTCTGGCAAACTCATACAAAACACTCAAGAACCATCTTTAAACACCCTTGCATTTAAAATGCGCATAAAAGAATCAAAATGACTACTATCGGTCCACATAATCATTTATTATGCAACAGTGGAACATTAACAGTCGTAAAATGCAAAAAAACTACTCTTATTCACTTAATATGAACCGAGAATCAAGTTACAGTTGTCGAATGAACGTAATCAGGCGTTAAGGATAAAACTCAATGTGTGATCAATGAATAATAGTCAAATCAAGCTAACACGACCAAGTGAATTAGATTTACATGAATTTCCAACGAAATTATGTTATAATATACTTGTGCATCAAAGTATTCTCGAAAGTTTACATTAAATCATGGGAAATTAACCACGTACACAAACTCATTAAACAACGAGAGTTCTCGCATGCATAGTTTTGCTTGTTGTAAAAACATGCAATCCTATGCGGTTTCCCTAACCAAGCCTTCTAAACACACTCCTGTGCTAATTTAATCAAATCAAACCGTAATGATCAATGAAATCACACTAAACAATAACAAAAGAAAAGTTTGAATACATTATTAAAACCAAAACTAAATCGTACAAGGAGATCACATAAATCAACCTTTAATAGATCAACTTCTGCCAAACTCATACAAAACACTCAAGAACCATCTTTAAACACCCTTGCATTTAAAATGCGCATAAAAGAATCAAAATGACTACTATCGGTCCACATAATCATTTATTGTGCACCAGTGGAACATTAACAGTCGTAAAATGCTAAAAAACTACTCTTATTCACTTAATATGAACCGAGAATCAAGTTACAGTTGTCGAATGAACGTAATCAGGCGTTAAGGATAAAACTCAATGTGTGATCAATGAATAAATAGTCAAATCAAGCTAACACGACCAAGTGAATTAGATTTACATAAATTTCCAACGAAATTATGTTATAATATACTTGTGCATCAAAGTATTCGCGAAAGTTTACAATAAATCATGGGAAATTAACCACGTATACAAACTCATTAAACAACGAGAGTTCTCGCATGCATAATTTTGCTTGTTGTAAAAACATGCAATCCTATGTCGTTTCCCTGATCAAGCCTTCTAAACACACTCCTGTGCTAATTTAATCAAATCAAACCGTAATGATCAATGAAATCACACTAAACAATAACAAAAGAAAAGTTTGAATACATTATTAAAACCAAAACTAAATCGTGCAAGGAGATCACATAAATCTACCTTTACCAGATCAACTTCTGCCAAACTCATACAAAACACTCAAGAACCATCTTTAAACACCCTTGCATTTAAAATGCACATAAAAGAATCAAAATGACAACTATCGGTCCATATAATCATTTATTGTGCACCAGTGGAACAATAACAGTTGTAAAGTACCAAAAAACTACTCTTGCTCACTCAATATGAACCGAGAATCAGGATACACTTGTCGAATGAACGTAATCAGATGTTAAGGATATAACTCAATGTGTGATCAATTAATAAAAACTCCAATCAAGCTAACACGACCAAGTGAATTAGACTTATATGAATTTCCAACAAAAGTATGTGATAATATATTTGTGAATCAAAGTATTCGCGAAAGTTTACAATAAATCATAAGAAATGAAGTACGTATACAAACTCATTAAACAATGATAGTTCTCGTACGGATAGTTTTTGCTTGTTGTAAAAACTTGAAATCCTATGCGGTTTCGCTTATCAATCCTTGTAAATACACTCCTGTGCTAATTAATCAAATCAAACCATAATGATCAATGAAATTACACTAAACAATAACAAAAGGAATGTTTTAATACACTACTAAAACCGAAACAAAAACGTATAAGAAGACCACATAAATCAACCTTGAACCAATAAACTTCTTCCAAACTCATACAAAACACTTAAAAACCATTTTTAAACACCCTTGCATTACATACAAATGAATCAAAATGACAACTCTCGGTTAACATAATCATTTATTGTGCACTAGTGGAACATTAATAGTTGTAGAGTACTGAAAAACTACTCTTATTCACTCAATATGAACCGAGAATCAAGTTACAGTTGTCGAATGAACGTAATCAGACGTTAAGGATAAAACTCAATGTGTGATCAATGAATAAAGAGTCAAATCAAGCTAACACGTCCAAGTGAATTAGATTTACATGAATTTCCAACAAAATTATGTAATAATATATTTGTGCATCAGCGAAAGTATACACTAAAGAATGGGAAATGAACTACGTATACAAACTCATTAAACAACGAGAGTTCTCGCATGGATAGTATTTGCTTGTTCTAAAAAGATGCAATCCTATGCGGTTTCCCTGATCAAGCCTTCTAAACACACTCCTGTGCTAATTTAATCAAATCAAACCATAAAGATCAATGAAATCACACTAAACAATAACAAAAGGAAAGTTTGAATACACTATTAAAACCAAAACTAAATCGTATAAAAAGACCACATTAATCAACCTTTAACAGATCAACTTCAGCCAAACTCATACAAAACACTCAAGAACCATCTTTAAACACCCTTGCATTTAAAATACACATAAATGAATTGAAATGACAACTATCAATCCACCTAATCATTTATTATGCACCAGTGGAACATTAACAGTTGTAAAGTACCGAAAAACTACTCTTATTAACTCAATATAAACCGAGAATCAAGTTACAGTTGTCGAATGAACATAATTAGACGTTAAGGATCTAACTCAATGTATGATCAATAAATAAAAATTCAAATCAAGCTAACACGACCAAGTGAATTAGATTTATATGAATTTACAACAAAATTATGTAATAATATATTTGTGCATCAAATTATTCGCGAAAGTTTACAATAAATCATGGGAAATGAAGTACGTACTCAAACTCATTAAACAATGATAGTTCTCGCATGGATAGTATTTGCTTGTTGTAAAAACATGAAATCCTATGCGGTTTCGCTTATCAAGCCTTGTAAACAAACTCCTGTGCTAATTTAATCAAATTAAACCGTAATGATCATTGAAATCACACTAAACAATAACAAAAGGAATGTTTTAATACACTACTAAAACCGAAACTAAAACGTATAAGAAGACCACATAAATCAACCTTGAACCGATCAACTTCTTACAAACTCATAGAAAACACTCAACAACCGTTTTTAAACACCCAACAACCGTTTTTAAACACCCTTGCATATAAAATACTTATAAATGGATCCAAATGGGTCCACATAATCATTTATTGTGCACCAGTGGTACATTAACAGTTGTAAAGTACCGAAAAACTACTCTTATTCACTCAAAATGAACCGAGAATCAAGTTACAGTTGTCGAATGAACGTAATCAGATGTTATGGATAAAACTCGATGTGTGATCAATGAATAAATAGTCAAATCAAGCTAACACGACCAAGTGAATTAGATTTACATGAATTTCCAACAAAATTATGTAATAATATATTTGTGCATCAAAGTATTCGCGTATGTTTACAATAAATAATGGGAAATTAACCACGTACACAAACTCATTAAACGAAGAGAGTTCTCGCATGAATAGTTTTTGCTTGTTGTAAAACATGCAATCCTATGCGGTTTCCCTGATCAAGCCTTCTAAACACACTCCTATGCTAATTTAATCAAATCAAACTGTAATGATCAATGAAATCACACTAAACAATAACAAAAGTAAAGTTTGAATATACTATTAAAACCAAAACTAAATCGTATAGGGAGACCACATAAATCCACTTTTAACAGATCAACTTCTGCTAAACTCACACAAAACACTCAAGGACCATCTTTAAACACCCTTGCATTTAAAAATGCATATAAATTAATTAAAATAACAACTATCGGTCTACATAATCATTTATTGTGCACCAGTGCAACATTAACAGTTGTAAAGTACCGAAAAGCTACTCTTATTCATTTAATATGAACCGAGAATCAAGTTACACTTGTCAAATGAATGTAATCAGACGTTAAGGATAAAACTCAATGTGTGATCAATGAATAAATAGTCAAATCAAGCTAACACGACCAAGTGAATTAGATTTACATGAATTTCCAACTAAAATATGTAAATATATATGTGCATCAAAGTATTCGCGAAAGTTTACAATAAATCATAGGAAATGAAGTACTTATACAAACTCATTAAAAAATGATACTTCTAGTATGGATAGTTTTTGCTTGTTGTAAAAACTTGAAATCCTCTGCGGTTTCGCTTATCAAGCCTTGTAAACATACTCCTGTGCTAATTTAGTCAAATCAAACCGTAATGATCAATGAAATCACACTAAACAATAACAAAAGGAATGTTTTAATACACCACTAAAACCGAAACCATAACGTATAAGAAGAACACATTAATCAACCTTGAACCGATCAACTTCTTCCAAACTCATACAAAGCACTCAACAACCTTTTTTAAACACCCTTGCATTTAAAATACATATAAATGAATCAAAATGACAACTCTCGGTCCACATAATCATTTATTATGCAACAGTGGAACATTAACAGTTGTAAAGTACCAAAAAACAACTCTTATTCACTCAATATGAACCGAGAATCAAGTTACAGTTGTCGAATGAACGTAATCAGACGTTAAGGATAAAACTCAATGTGCGATCAATGAATAAATAGTCAAATCAAGCTAACACGACTAAGTGAATTAGATTTACATGAATTTCCAACAAAATTATGTAATAATATATTTGTTTATCACAGTATTCGCGAAAGTTTATAATAAATCATGGGAATGAACTACGTATGCAAACTCATTAAACAACGAGAGTTCTCGGATGGATAGTTTTTCCTTGTTGTAAAAACATGCAATCCTATGCTGTTTCCCTTATCAAGTCTTTTAAACACACTCCTATGCTATTTTATTCAAATCAAACCGTCATGATCAATGATATCACACTAAACAATAACAAAAGGAAAGTTTGAATACACTATTAAAACAAAAACCAAAACGTATAAGGAAACCACATAAATCAACCTTGAACCGATCAACTTCTTTCAAACTCATGTAAAACACTGAACAACCATCTTTAAACACCCTTGCAGTTAAAATACATATAAATGAATCAAAATAACAACTCTCGGTGCTCATAATTATTTATAGTGCACCAGTGGAACATTAACAGATGTAAAGTACCGAAAAACTACTCTTATTCACTCAATATGAACCGAGAATCAAGTTACAATTGTAGAATGAACGTAATCAGACGTTAAGGATAAAACTCAATGTGTGATCAATGAATAAATAGTCAAATCAAACTAAAATGATCAAGTGAATTAGATTTACATGAATTTCCAACAAAATTATGTAATAATATATTTGTGCATCAAAGAATTCGTGAAAGTTTACAATAAATCATGGGAATTGAACTACGTATACAAACTCATTAAACAACGATAGTTCTCGCATGGATAGTTTTTGATTGTTGTAAAAACATTTAATCCTATGCGGTTTCACTGATCAAGCCTTCTAAACACACTCCTGTGCTAATTTAATCAAATCAAACCGTAATGATCAATGAAATCACACTAAATAATAACAAAAGAAAAGTTTAAATACACTATTAAAACCAAAACTAAATCGTATAAGGAGACCATATAAATCAACCTTAACTGATCAACTTCTACCAAACTCATACAAAACACTCAAGAACCATCTTTAAACATCCTTGCATTTAAAATGCACATAAATGAATCAATATGGCAACTATCGTTCCCCATAATCATTTATTTTGCACCAGTAGAACATTAACAGTTGTAAAGTACCGAAAAACTACTCTTATTCACTCAATATGAACCGAGAATCAAGTTACAGTTGTCGAATGAACGTAATGAGACGTTAAGGATATAACTCAATGTGTGATCAATAAATAAATAGTCAGATCAAGCTAACACGACCAAGTGAATTAGATTTACATGAATTTCCAACAAAATTATGTAATAATATATTTATGCATCAAAATATTCGCGAAAGTTTACAATAAATAATGGGAAATGAACTACGTATACAAACTCATTAAACAACGAGAGTTCTCGGATGGATAGTTTTTCCTTGTTGTAAAAACATCCAATCCTATGCTGTTTCCCTTATCAAGTCTTTTAAACACACTCCTATGCTATTTTATTCAAATCAAACCGTCATGATCAATGATATCACACTAAAAAATAACAAAAGGAAAGTTTGAATACACTATTAAAACAAAAACCAAAACGTATAAGGAAACCACATAAATCAACCTTGAACCGATCAACTTCTTTCAAACTCATGTAAAACACTGAACAACCATCTTTAAACACCCTTGCAGTTAAAATACATATAAATGAATCAAAATAACAACTCTCGGTGCACATAATTATTTATAGTGCACCAGTGGAACATTAACATATGTAAAGTACCGAAAAACTACTCTTATTCGCTCAATATGAACCGAGAATCAAGTTACAGTTGTCGAATGAACGTAATCAGACGTTAAGGATAAAACTCAATGTGTGATCAATGAATAAATAGTCAAATCAAACTAAAATGATCAAGTGAATTAGATTTACATGAATTTCCAACAAAATTATGTAATAATATATTTGTGCATCAAAGAATTCATGAAAGTTTACAATAAATCATGGGAATTGAACTACGTATACAAACTCATTGAACAACGATAGTTCTGCATGGATAGTTTTTGATTGTTGTAAAAACATTTAATCCTATGCGGTTTCACTGATCAAGCCTTCTAAACACACTCCTGCGCTAATTTAATCAAATCAAACCGTAATGATCAATGAAATCACACTAAATAATAACAAAAGGAAAGTTTAAATACACTATTAAAACCAAAACTAAATCGTATAAGGAGACCATATAAATCAACCTTAACTGATCAACTTCTACCAAACTCATACAAAACACTCAAGAACCATCTTTAAACACCCTTGCATTTAAAATGCACATAAATGAATCAATATGACAACTATCGTTCCACATAATCATTTATTGTGCACCAGTAGAACATTAACAGTTGTAAAGTACCGAAAAATTACTCTTATTCACTCAATATGAACCGAGAATCAAGTTACAGTTGTCGAATGAACGTAATGAGACGTTAAGGATATAACTCAATGTGTGATCAATGAATAAATAGTCAGATCAAGCTAACACGATTAAGTGAATTAGATTTACATGAATTTCCAACAAAATTATGTAATAATATATTTGTTTATCACAGTATTCATGAAAGTTTATAATAAATCATGGAACTACGTATGCAAACTTATTAAACAACGAGAGTTCTCGCATTGATAGTTTTTTCTTGTTGTAAAAACATGCAATCCTATGTTGTTTCCCTTATCAAGCCGTTTAAACATACTCCTATGCTAATTTATTCAAATCAAACCGTAATGATCAATGATATCACACTAAACTATAACAAAGGGAAAGTTTGAATACACTATCAAAACAAAGACCAAAACGTATAAGGAAACCACATAAATCAACCTTGAACCGATCAACTTCTTTCAAACTCATATAAAACACTCAACGACCATCTTTAAACACCCTTGCAGTTATAATACATATAAATGAATCAAAATGACATCTCTCGGTGCACATAATCATTTATAGTGCCCGAGTCGAACATTAACAGTTGTAAAGTACCAAAAAACTGCTATTATTCACTCAATATGAACCGAGAATCAAGTTACAGTTGTCGAATGAACGTAATCAGACGTTAAGAATAAAACTCAATGTGTGATCATTGAATAAATAGTCAAATCAAACTAAAATGATCAAGTGAATTAGATTTACATGAATTTCCAACAAAATTATGTAATAATATATTTGTGCATCAAAGTATTCGTGAAAGTTTACAATAAATCATGGGAAATGAACTACATATACAAACTCATTAAACAACGATAGTTCTCGCATGGATAGTTTTTGATTGTTGTAAAAACATGCAATCCTATGCGGTTTCACTGATCAAGCCTTCTAAACACACTCCTGTGCTAATTTAATCAAATCAAACCGTAATGATCAATAAAATCACACTAAATAATAACAAAAGGAAAGTTTAAATACACTATTAAAACCAAAACTAAATCGTATAAGGAGACCATATAAATCAACCTTTAACAGATCAACTTCTACCAAACTCATACAAAACACTCAAGAACCATCTTTAAACACCCTTGCATTTAAAATGCACATAAATGAATCAATATGACAACTATCATTCCACATAATCATTTACTGTGCACCAGTAGAACATTAACAGTTCTAAAGTACTGAAAAACTACTCTTATTCACTCAATATGAATCGAAAATCAAGTTACAGTTGTCGAATGAACGTAATGAGACGTTAAAGATATAACCCAATGTGCGATCAATGAATAAATAGTGAGATCAAGCTAACACGACCAAGTGAATTAGATTTACATGAATTTCCAACAAAATTATGTAATAATATATTTATGCATCAAAATATTCGCGAAAGTTTACAATAAATAATGGGAAATGAACTACGTATACAAACTCATTAAACAACGAGAGTTCTCGGATGGATAGTTTTTCCTTGTTGTAAAAACATGCAATCCTATGCTGTTTCCCTTATCAAGTCTTTTAAACACACTCCTATGCTATTTTATTCAAATCAAACCGTCATGATCAATGATATCACACTAAACAATAACAAAAGGAAAGTTTGAATACACTATTAAAACAAAAACCAAAACGTATAAGGAAACCACATAAATCAACCTTGAACCGATCAACTTCTTTCAAACTCATGTAAAACACTGAACAACCATCTTTAAACACCCTTGCAGTTAAAATACATATAAATGAATCAAAATAACAACTCTCGGTGCACATAATTATTTATAGTGCACTAGTGGAACATTAACAGATGTAAAGTACCGAAAAACTACTCTTATTCACTCAATATGAACCGAGAATCAAGTTACAGTTGTCGAATGAACGTAATCAGACGTTAAGGATAAAACTCAATGTGTGATCAATGAATAAATAGTCAAATCAAACTAAAATGATCAAGTGAATTAGATTTACATGAATTTCCAATAAAATTATGTAATAATATATTTGTGCATCAAAGAATTCGTGAAAGTTTACAATAAATCATGGGAATTGAACTACCTATACAAACTCATTAAACAACGATAGTTCTCGCATGGATAGTTTTTGATTGTTGTAAAAACATTTAATCCTATGCGGTTTCACTGATCAAGCCTTCTAAACACACTCCTGTGCTAATTTAATCAAATCAAACCGTAATGATCAATGAAATCACACTAAATAATAACAAAAGGAAAGTTTAAATACACTATTAAAACCAAAACTAAATCGTATAAGGAGACCATATAAATCAACCTTAACTGATCAACTTCTACCAAACTCATACAAAACACTCAAGAACCATCTTTAAACACCCTTGCATTTAAAATGCACATAAATGAATCAATATGACAACTATCGTTCCACATAATCATTTATTGTGCACCAGTAGAACATTAACAGTTGTAAAGTACCGAAAAACTACTCTTATTCACTCAATATGAACCGAGAATCAAGTTACAGTTGTCGAATGAATGTAATGAGACGTTAAGGATATAACTCAATGTGTGATCAATGAATAAATAGTCAGATCAAGCTAACACGACCAAGTGAATTAGATTTACATGAATTTCCAACAAAATTATGTAATAATATATTTATGCATCAAAGTATTCGCGAAAGTTTACAATAAATAATGGGAAATGAACTACGTATACAAACTCATTAAACAACGAGAGTTCTCGGATGGATAGTTTTTGCTTGTTGTAAAAACATGCAATCCTATGCTGTTTCCCTTATCAAGCCTTTTAAACACACTCCTATGCTAATTTATTCAAATCAAACCGTCATGATCAATGATATCACACTAAACAATAACAAAAGGAAAGTTTGAATACACTATTAAAACAAAAACCAAAACGTATAAGGAAACCACATAAATGAACCTTGAACCGATCAACTTCTTTCAAACTCATGTAAAACACTCAACAACCATCTTTAAACACCCTTGCAGTTAAAATACATATAAATGAATCAAAATAACAACTCTCGATGCACATAATCATTTATAGTGCACCAGTGAAACATTAATAGATGTAAAGTACCGAAAAACTACTCTTATTCACTCAATATGAACCGAGAATCAAGTTACAGTTGTCGAATGAACGTAATCAGACGTTAAGAATAAAACTCAATGTGTGATCAATGAATAAATAGTAAAATCAAACTAAAATGTTCAAGTGAATTAGATTTACATGAATTTCCAACAAAATTGTGTAATAATATATTTGTGCATCAAAGAATTCGTGAAAGTTTACAATAAATCATGGGAATTGAACTACGTATACAAACTCATTAAACAACGATAGTTCTCGCATAGATAGTTTTTGATTGTTGTAAAAACATGCAATCCTATGCGGTTTCACTGATCAAGCCTTCTAAACACACTCCTGAGCTAATTTAATCAAATCAAACCGTAATGATCAATGAAATCACACTAAATAATAAGAAAAGAAAATTTTAAATACACTATTAAAACAAAAACTAAATCGTATAAGGAGACCATATAAATCAACATTTAACTGATCAACTTTCACCAAACTCATACAAAACACTCAAGAACCATCTTTAAACTCCCTTGCGTTTAAAATGCACATAAATGAATCAATATGACAACTATCGTTCCACATAATCATTTATTGTGCACGAGTGGAACATTAACAGTTGTAAAGTACCAAAAAACTACTCTTATTTTTTCAATATGAACCGTGAATCAAGTTACAGATGTCGAATGAACGTAATGAGACGTTAAGGATATAACTCAAAGTGTGATCAATGAATAAATAGCCAACTCAAGCTAACACGACCAAGTGAATTAGATTTACATGAATTTCCAACAAAATTATGTAATAATATATTTGTGCATCAAAGTATTCGCGAAAATTTACAATAAATCTTGGGAAATGAACTACGTATACAAACTCATTAAACAACGAGAGTTCTCGCATGGATAGTTTTTGCTTGTTGTAAAAACATGCAATCCTATGTTGTTTCCCTTATCAAGCCTTTTAAACACACTCCTATGCTAATTTATTCAAATCAAACCGTCATGATCAATGATATCACACTAAACAATAACAAAAGGAAAGTTTGAATACACTATTAAAAAAAAAACCAAAACGTATAAGGAAACCACATAAATCAACCTTGAACCGATCAACTTCTTTCAAACTCATGTAAAACACTCAACAACCATCTTTAAACACTCTTGCAGTTAAAATACATATAAATGAATCAAAATGACAACTCTCGGTGCACATAATCATTTCTAGTGCATCAGTGTAACATTAACAGTTGTAAAGAACTAAAAAACTACTCTTATTCACACAATATGAACGGAGAATCAATTTACAGTTGTCGAATGAACGTAATCAGACGTTAAGGATAAAACTCAATGTGTGATCAATGAATAAATAGTCGAATCAAACTAAAATGATCAAGTGAATTAGATTTACATGAATTTCCAACAAAATTATGTAATAATATATTTGTGCATCAAAGTATTCGTGAAAGTTTACAATAAATCATGGGAATTGAACTACGTATACAAACTCATTAAACAACGATAGTTCTCGCATGGATAGTTTTTGATTGTTGTAAAAACATGCAATCCTATGCGGTTTCACTGATCAAGCCTTCTAAACACACTCCTGTGCAAATTTAATCAAATCAAACCGTAATGATCAATGAAATCACACTAAATAATAACAAAAGGAAAGTTTAAATACACTATTAAAACAAAAACTAAATCGTATAAGGAGACCAAATAAATCAACCTTTAACTAATCAACTTCAACCAAACTCATACAAAACACTCAATAACCATCTTTAAACACCCTTGCATTTAAAATGCACATAAATGAATCAATATGACAACTATCATTTCACATAATCATTTATTGTGCACGAGTAAAACATTAACAGTTGTAAAGTACCGAAAAACTACTCTTATTCACTCAATATGAATCGAGAATCAAGTTACAGTTGTCGAATGAACGTAAAGAGACGTTAAGGATATAACTCAATGTGTGATTAATGAATAAAAACTCAAAACAAGCTAACACGACCAAGAGATTTAGATTTACATGAATTTCCAACAAAATTATGTAATAATATATTTGTGCATCAAAGTATTCGTGAAAGTTTACAATAAATCATGGGAAATGAAGTACGTATACAAACTCATTAAACAACGATAGTTCTCGCATGGATAGTTTTTGATTGTTGTAAAAACATGCAATCCTATGCGGTTTCACTGATCAAGCCTTCTAAACACACTCCTGTGCTAATTTATTCAAATCAAACTGTAATGATCAATGAAATCATACTAAATAATAACAAAAGGAAAGTTTAAATACACTATTAAAACCAAAACTAAATCGTATAAGGAGATCAAATAAATCAACCTTTAACTAATCAACTTCAACCAAACTCATACAAAACACTCAATAACCATCTTTAAACACCCTTGCATTTAAAGTGCACATAAATGAATCAATATGACAACTATCGTTTCACAAAATCATTTATTGTGCACGAGTAGAACATTAACAGTTGTAAAGTACCGAAAAACTACTCTTATTCACTCAATATGAACTGAGAATCAAGTTACAGTTGTCGAATGAACGTAATGAGACGTTAAGGATATAACTCAATGTGTGATTAATGAATAAAAACTCAAAACAAGCTAACACGACCAAGAGAATTAGATTTACATGAATTTTCAACAAAATTATGTAATAATATATTTGTGTATCAAAGTATTCGCGAAAGTTTACAATAAATCATAGGAAATGAAGTGCTATACAAACTCATTAAACAATGATAGTTCTCGCATGGATAGTTTTTGCTTGTTGTAAAAACATGAAATCCTATGCGGTTTCGCTTATCAAGGCTTGTAAACACACTCCTGTGCTAATTTAATAAAATCAAACCATAATAATCAATGAAATCACACTAAACAATAACAAAAGGAATGTTTTAATACCCTACAAAAACCAAAACCAAAATGTATAAGAAGTCCACATAAATCAAGCTTGAAACGATCAACATCTTCCAAACTCATACAAAACACTCAACAGCCATCTTTAAAAACCCTTGCATTTAAAATACATATAAATGACTAAAAATGACAACTCTCGGTCCACATAATCATTTATTGTGCACGAGTGGAACATTAATAGTTGTAAAGTACCGAAAAACTACTCTTATTCACTCAATATGAGCCGAGAATCAAGTTACAGTTGTCGAATAAATGTAACCAGACGTTAAGGATATAACTCAATGTGCGATCAATGAATAAATAGTCAAATCAAGCTAACATGACCAAGTGAATTAGATTTACATGAATTTCTAACAAAATTATGTAATAATATATTTGTGTATCAAAGTATTCGCGAAAGTTTAGAATAAATAATGGGAAATGAACTACGTATACAAACTCGCTAAACAACGAGAGTTCTCGCATGGATAGTTTTTCCTTGTTGTAAAAACATGCAATCCTATGCTGTTTCCTTTATCAAGCCTTTTAAACACACTCCTATGCTAATTTATTCAAATCAAACCATAATAATCAATGATATCACACTAAACAATAACAAAATGAAAGTTTGAATACAATATTAAAACCAAAACCAAAACATATAATGAGACCACATAAATCAACCTTGAACCTATCAACTTCTTCACAACTCATACAAAACACTCAACAACCATCTTTAAACACTCTTACATTTAAAATACATATAAATGAATCAAAATGACAACTTTTGGTCCACATAATCATTTATTGTGCACTAGTGGAACATTAACAGTTGTAAATTACCGAAAAACTAATCTTTTTCACTCAATATGAACCGAGAATTAAGTTACAGTTGTCGAATGAACGTAATCAGACGTTAAGGATAAAACTCAATGTGTGATCAATGAATAAATTGTCAAATCAAGCTAACACGACCAAGTGAATTAGATTTACATGAATTTCCAACAAAATTATGTAATAATATATTTGTGCATCAAAGTATTCGTTAAAGTTTACAATAAATCATGGGAAATTAACTATGTATACAAACTCATTAAACAACGATAGTTCTCGCATGGATAGTTTTTTCTTGTTGTAAGAACATGCAATCCTATGCGGTTTCACTGATCAAGCATTCTAAACACACTCCTGTGCTAATTTAATCAAATCAAACCGTAATGATAAATGAAATCACACTAAATAATAACAAAAGGAAAGTTTAAATACACTATTAAAACAAAAACTAAATCGTATAAGGAGACCACATAAATCAACCTTTAACAGATCAACTTCTACCAAACTCATTCAAAACACTCAAGAACCATCTTTAAACACCCTCCATTTAAAATGCACATAAATGAATAAAAATGACAACTATCGTTCCACATAATCATTTATTGTGCACTAGTGGAACATTAACAGTTGTAAAGTACCGTAAAACTACTCTTATTCACTCAATATGAACCGAGGATCAAGTTACAGTTGTCGAATGAATGTAATCAGACGTTAAGAATAAAACTCAATGTGTGATCAATGAATAAATAGTCAAATCAAGCTAACACGACCAAGTGAATTAGATTTACATGAATTTCGAACAAAATTATGAAATAATATATTTGTGCATCAAAATATACACGAAAGTTTACAATAAATCATTGTAAATTAACTACGTATAGAAACTCATGAGACAACGATAGTTCTCGCATATATAGTTTTTACTTGTTGTAAAAACATGCAATACTATGCAGTTTCCCTGATCAAGCCTTCTAAACACACTCCTGTGCTAATTTAATCAAATCAAACCGTAATGATCAATGAAATCGTACTAAACAATAACAAAAGGAAAGTTTGAATACCCTATTAAAACCAAAACTAAATAGTGTAGGGAGACCACATAAATCAACCTTTAACAGATCAATTTCTGCCAAACTCATACAAAACACTCAAAAACCATCTTAAAACACCCTTGCAATTAAAATGCACATAAATGAATCAAAATGACAACTATCGGTCCACATAATCGTTTATTATGCACAGGTGGAACATTAACAGTTGTAAAGTACCGAAAAACTATTCTTATTCACTCAATATGAACCTAGAATCAAGTTACAATTGTCGAATGAACGTAATCAGACATTAAGGATATAACTCAATGTGTGATCAATGAATAAAAACTCAAAACAAGCTAACACGACCAAGTGAATTTGATTTGCATGAATTTCCAACAAAATTAAGTAATAATATATTTGTGCATCAAAGTATTCGCGAAAGCTTACAACAAATCATAGAAAATGATGTACATATACAAACTCATTAAACAATGATAGTTCACGCATGGATAGTTTTTGCTTGTTGTAAAGACATGAAATACTATGCTGTTTCGCTTATCAATCCTTGTAAACACACTCTTGTGCTAATTTAATCAAATCAAACCGTAATGATCAATGAAATCACACTAAACAATAACAAAAGGATGTTTTAATACACTACTAAAACCAAAACCAAAATGTATAAGACGACCACATAAATCAACCTTGAACCGATCAACTTCTTCCAAAATCATAGAAAACACTCAACAACCAGCTTTAAAAACTCTTGCATTTAAAATACATATAAATGAATCAAAATGACAACTCTCGGTCCACATAATCATTTATTGTGCACTAGTGGAACATTAATAGTTGTAAAGTACCGAAAAACTACTTTTATTCACTCAATATATCGAGAATCATGTTACAGTTGTCGAATAAACGTAATCTGACGTTAAGGATATAACTCAATGTGTGATTGACGAATAAAGAGTCAAAACAAGCTAACACGACCAAGTGAATTAGATTTACATTAATTTCCAACAAAATTATGTATTAATATATTTGTGCATCAAAGTATTCGCAAAAGTTTACAATAAATCATGGGAAATGAACTACGTATACAAACTCATTAAACAACGAGAGTTCTCGCATGGATTGGTTTTGCTTGTTGTAAAAACATGCAATCCTGTGCGGTTTCCCTTATCAAGCCTTTTAAACACATTCCGGAGGTAATTTATACAAATCAAACCGTAATGACCAATGAAATCACACTAAACAATAACAAAAGGTAAGTTTGAATACACTGTTAAAACCAAAACCAAAACATATAAGGAGACCACATAAATCAAGCTTGAACCAATCAACTTTTTCAAAACTCATACAAAACACTCAACAACCAACTTTAAACACCCTTGCATTTAAAATACATATAAATGAATCAAAATGATAACTCTCGATCAACATAATCATTTATTGTGCACCAGTGGAACATTAACAGTTGTAAAGTACCGAAAAACTACTCTTTTTCACTCAATATGAACCGAGAATCAAGTTACAGTTGTCGAATGAACGTAATCAGACGTTAAGGATAAAACTCAATGTGTGATCAATGAATAAATAGTCAAATCAAGCTAACACGATCAAGTGAATTAGATTTACATAAATTTCCAACAAAATTATGTAATAATATATTTGTGCATCAAAGTATTCGCGAAAGTTTACAATAAATCATGGGAAATTAACTACGTATACAAACTCATTAAACAACGATAGTTCTCGCATAGATAGTTTTTGATTGTTGTGAAAACATGCAATCCTATGCGGTTTCACTGATCAAGCCTTTCAAACACACTCCTGTGCTAATTTAATCAAATCAAACCGTAATGATTAATGAAATCACACTAAATAATAACAAAAGGAAAGTTTAAATACACTATTAAAACCAAAACTAAATCGTATAAGGAGACCACAAAAATCAACCTTGAACCGATCAACTTCTCCCAAACTCATACAAAACAATCAAGAGCCATCTTAAAACACCCTTGCATTTAAAATGCACATAAATGAATCAATATGACAACTATCGCTCCACATAATCATTTATTGTGCACTGGTGGAACATTAACAGTTGTAAAGTACCAAAAAAATACTCTTATTCACTCAATATGAATAGAGAATCAAGTTACAGTTGTCGAATGAACGTAATCAGACATTAAGTATATAACTCAATGTGTGATCAATGAATAAAAACCCAAAACAAGCTAACACAACCAGGTGAATTAGATTTACATGAATTTCCAACAAAATTATGTAATAATATATTTGTGCATCAAAATATTCGCGAAAGTTTACAATAAATCATAGGAAATGAAGTACAATACAAACTCATTAAACAATGAGAGTTCTCGCATGGATAGTTTTTGCTTGTGGTAAAAGCATAAAATCCTATACGGTTTCCCTTATCAAGCCTTCTAAACACACTCCTGTGCTAATGTAATCAAATCAAACCGTAATGATCAATGAAATAACACTAAACAATAACAAAAGGAATGTTTCAATACACTATTAAAACCAAAACAAAAACCTATAAGGAGACCACAAAAATCAACCTTGAACCGGTCAACTTCTTCCAAACTCATACAAAACACTCAACAACCATCTTTAAAAACCTTTGCATTTTAAAATACAAATAAATGAATCAAAATGGCAACTCTCGGTCCACATAATCATTTATTGTGCACCGGTGGAACATTAACAGTTGTAAAGTACCGAAAAACTACTCTTATTCACTCAATATGAACCGAGAATCAAGTTACAGTTGTCGAATGAACGTAATCAGACGTTAAGGATATAACTCAATGTGTGATCAATGAATAAAAAGTCAAATCAAGCTAACACGACCAAGTGAATTAGATTTACATTAATTTCCAACAAAATTATGTATTAATATATTTGTGCATCAAAGTATTCGCAAAAGTTTACAATAAATCATGGGAAATGAACTACGTATACAAACTCATTAAACAACGAGAGTTCTCGCATGGATTGGTTTTGCTTGTTGTAAAAACATGCAATCCTGTGCGGTTTCCCTTATCAAGCCTTTTAAACACATTCCGGAGGTAATTTATACAAATCAAACCGTAATGACCAATGAAATCACACTAAACAATAACAAAAGGTAAGTTTGAATACACTGTTAAAACCAAAACCAAAACATATAAGAAGACCACATAAATCAAGCTTGAACCAATCAACTTCTTCAAAACTCATACAAAACACTCAACAACCAACTTTAAACACCCTTGCATTTAAAATACATATAAATGAATCAAAATGATAACTCTCGATCAACATAATCATTTATTGTGCACCAGTGGAACATTAACAGTTGTAAAGTACCGAAAAACTACTCTTTTTCACTCAATATGAACCGAGAATCAAGTTACAGTTGTCGAATGAACGTAATCAGACGTTAAGGATAAAACTCAATGTGTGATCAATGAATAAATAGTCAAATCAAGCTAACACGATCAAGTGAATTAGATTTACATAAATTTCCAACAAAATTATGTAATAATATATTTGTGCATCAAAGTATTCGCGAAAGTTTACAATAAATCATGGGAAATTAACTACGTATACAAACTCATTAAACAACGATAGTTCTCGCATAGATAGTTTTTGATTGTTGTGAAAACATGCAATCCTATGCGGTTTCACTGATCAAGCCTTTCAAACACACTCCTGTGCTAATTTAATCAAATCAAACCGTAATGATTAATGAAATCACACTAAATAATAACAAAAGGAAAGTTTAAATACACTATTAAAACCAAAACTAAATCGTATAAGGAGACCACAAAAATCAACCTTGAACCGATCAACTTCTCCCAAACTCATACAAAACAATCAAGAGCCATCTTAAAACACCCTTGCATTTAAAATGCACATAAATGAATCAATATGACAACTATCGCTCCACATAATCATTTATTGTGCACTGGTGGAACATTAACAGTTGTAAAGTACCAAAAAAATACTCTTATTCACTCAATATGAATAGAGAATCAAGTTACAGTTGTCGAATGAACGTAATCAGACATTAAGTATATAACTCAATGTGTGATCAATGAATAAAAACCCAAAACAAGCTAACACAACCAGGTGAATTAGATTTACATGAATTTCCAACAAAATTATGTAATAATATATTTGTGCATCAAAATATTCGCGAAAGTTTACAATAAATCATAGGAAATGAAGTACAATACAAACTCATTAAACAATGAGAGTTCTCGCATGGATAGTTTTTGCTTGTGGTAAAAGCATAAAATCCTATACGGTTTCCCTTATCAAGCCTTCTAAACACACTCCTGTGCTAATGTAATCAAATCAAACCATAATGATCAATGAAATAACACTAAACAATAACAAAAGGAATGTTTCAATACACTATTAAAACCAAAACAAAAACCTATAAGGAGACCACAAAAATCAACCTTGAACCGGTCAACTTCTTCCAAACTCATACAAAACACTCAACAACCATCTTTAAAAACCCTTGCATTTTAAAATACAAATAAATGAATCAAAATGGCAACTCTCGGTCCACATAATCATTTATTGTGCACTGGTGGAACATTAACAGTTGTAAAGTACCGAAAAACTACTCTTATTCACTCAATATGAACCGAGAATCAAGTTACAGTTGTCGAATGAACGTAATCAGACGTTAAGGATATAACTCAATGTGTGATCAATGAATAAAAAGTCAAATCAAGCTAACACGACCAAGTGAATTACATTGACATGAATTAGCAACAAAATTATGTAATAATATATTGTGCATCAAAGTATTCGCGAAAGTTTACAATAAATCATGGGAAATGAACTACGTATACAAACTCATTAAACAACGAGAGTTCTCACATGGATAGTTTTTGCTTGTTGCAAAAACATGCAATCCTATGCGGTTTCCCTTATCAAGCCTTTTAAACACACTCCCGTGCTTTTTTAATCAAATCAAACCATAATGATCAATGAAATCTCACTAAAAAATAGCAAAAGGAAAGTTTGAATACACTCTTAAAACCAAAACCAAAACGTATAATGAGACCACATATATCAACGTTAAACCGATCAACTTCTTCCAAACTCATACAAAACACTCAACAACCATCTTCAAACACCCTTGCATTTAAAATACATATAAATGAATCAAAATAACAACTCTCGGTCCACATAATCATTTATTGTGCACCAGTTGTACATTAACAGTTGTAAAGTACCAAAAAACTACTCTTATTCACTCAATACGAAACGAGAATCAAGTTACAGTTATCGAATGAACGTAATCAGACGTTAAGGATAAAACTCAATGTGTGATTAATCAATAAAAAGTCAAATCAAGCTAACACGACCAAGTGAATTAGATTTACATGAATTTCCAACAAAATTATGTAATAATAGATTTCTGCATCACTGTATTCGCGAAAGTTTACAATAAATCATGGGAAATGAACTACGTATTTAAACTCACTAAACATTGAGAGTTCTTCCATTGATAGTTTTTGCAAGTTGTAAAAACATGCAATCCCATGAGGTTTCGCTTTTCAAGCCTTCTAAACACATTCATGTTCTAATTTAATCAAATCAAATGGTAATAATCAATGAATTCACACTAAACAATAACAAAAGGAATGTTCGAATACACAACTAAAATCGAAACTAAAACGTGTAAGGAGAGCACATAAATCAACCTTTAACCGATCAACTTATGCCAAACTCATACAAAATATTAACAACCATATATAAACACCCTTGCATTTAAAATACATTTAAATGAATCAAAATGACAACTCGGTCCACATAAAGTACCCAAAAACTACTCTTATTCACTCAATATGAACCGAGAATCAAGTTATAGTTGTTGAATGAATGTAATCAGACGTTAAGGACATAACTCAATTTGTGATCAATGAATAAAAACTCAAATCAAGCTAACCGACCAAGTGAATTAGATTTACATGAATTTCCAACAAAATTATGTAATAATATATTTGTGCATCAAAGTATTCGCGAAAGTTTACAATAAATCATACGAAATGAAGTACGTATACAAACTCATTAAACAATGATAGTTCTCGCATGGATAGTTTTTGCTTGTTGTAAAAACATGAAATCCTATGCGGTTTCACTTATCAAGCCTTGCAAACACACTCCTGTGCTATCAACCTTGAACCGATAAACTTCTTCCAAACTCATACAAAACACTCAACAATCATTTTTAAACACCCTTGCATTTAAAATAAATATAAATGAATCAAAATGACAACTCTCGGACCACATAATCATTTATTGTGCACCAGTGGAACATTAACAGTTGTAAAGTACCAAAAAGCTACTCTTATTCACTCAATATGAACCGAGAATCAAGTTATAATTGTCGAATGAACGTAATCAGACGTTCAGGATAAAACTCAATGTGTGATCAATTAATAAATAGTCAAATCAAGCTAACACGACCAAGTATATTAGATTTGCATGAATTTCCAACAAAATTATGCAATAATATATTTGTGCGTCAAAGTATTCGCGAAAGTTTACAATAAATCATGAGAAATGAACTACGTATACAAACTCATTAAACAACGAGAGTTCTCGCATGGATAGTTTTTGCTTCTTGTAAAAACATGCAATCCTATGCGGTTTCCCTAATCAAGCCTTCTAAACACACTCCAGTGCTAATTTATTCAAATCAAACCGTATTGATCAATGACTTCAACCTAAACAATAACAAAAGGAAATTTTGAATACACTATTAAAAAAAAATGAAAACGTATAAGGAGACCACATCAATCAATCTTGTACCGATGAACTTCTTCCAAACTCATACAAAACACTCAACAATCATTTTTAAACACCCTTGCATTTAAAATAAATATAAATGAATCAAAATAACAACTCTCGGACCACATAATCATTTATTGTACACCAATGGAACATTAACAGTTGTAAAGTACCGAAAAACTACTCTTATTCACTCAATATAAACCGAGAATCAAGTTACAGTTGTCGAATGAACGTAATCAGACGTTAAGGATATAACTCAATGTGTGATCAATGAATAAATAGCCAAATCAAGCTAACAACCAAGTAAATTAGATTTGCATGAATTTCCTATAAAATTATGTAATAATATATTTGTGCATCAAAGTATTCGTGAAAGTTTACAATAAATCATGGGAAATGAACTACGTATACAAACTCATTAAAAAACGAGAGTTCTCGCATGGATAGTTTTTGCTTCTTTTAAAAACATGCAATCCTATGCGGTTTCCCTGATCAAGCCTTCTAAACACACTCCTATGCTAATTTAATCAAATCAAACCGCAATAATAAATGAAATCACACCAAACAATAACAAAAGGAAAGTTTGAATACAGTATTAAAACAAAAAACAAAACGTATGAGTAGACCACATCAATCAATCTTGAACCGATGAACTTCTTCCAAACTCATACAAAACACTCAATAATCATTTTTTAAACACCCTTGCATTTAAAATAAATATAAATGAATCAAAATGACAACTCTCGGACCACATAATCATTTATTGTGCCCCAACGGAACATTAACAGTTGTAAAGTACCGAAAAACTAATCTTATACACTCAATATGAACCGAGAATCAAGTTACAGTTGTCGAATGAACGTAATCAGATGTTAAGGATATAACTCAATGTGTGATCAAAGAATAAATAGTCAAATCAAACTAACATGACCAAGTGAATTAGATTTGCATGAATTTCTAACAAAATTATGTAATAATATATTTGTGCATCAAAGTATTCGCGAAAGTTTACAATAAATCATAGGAAATGAACTACGTATACAAACTCATTAAACAACGAGAGTTCTCGCATGGATAGTTTTTGATTCTTGTAAAAACATGCATTCCTATGCGGTTTCCCTGATCAAGTCTTCTAAACACACTCCTGTGCTAATTTAATCAAATCAAACCGTAATGATCAATGAAATCGCACTAAACAATAACAAAAGGAAAGTTTGAATACACTATCAAAACCAAAACTAAATCGTATAAGGAGACCACATAAATCAACTTTTAACAGATCAACTTCTGCAAAACTCATACAAAACACTCAAGAACCATCTTTAAACACCCTTGCATTTAAAATACACATAAATGAATAAAAATGACAACAATCGGTTCACATAATCATTTATTGTGCACTAGTGGAACATTAACAGTGGTAAAGTACCGAAAAATTACTTTTATTCACTCAATATGAACCGAGAATCAAGTTACAGTTGTCGAATGAACGTAATCACACGTTAAGGATATAACTTAATTTGAGATCAATGAATAAAAACTCAAATCAAGCTAACACGACCAAGCGAATTAGATTTACATGAATTTCCAACAAAATTATGTAATAATATATTTGTGCATCAAAGTATTCGCGAAAGTTTACAATAAATCATAGGAAATGAAATACGTATACAAACTCATTAAACAACTAGAGTTCTCGCATGGATAGTTTTTGATTCTTGTAAAAACATGCAATCCTATGTGGTTTCCCTGATCAAGCCATCTAAATACACTCCTGTGCTAATTTAATCAAATCAAACCGTAATGATCAATGAAATCGCACTAAACAATAACAAAAGAAAAGTTTGAATACACTATTAAAACCAAAACTAAATCGTGTAAGTAGACCACATAAATCAACCTTTAACAGATCAACGTCTACCAAACTCATACAAAACACTCCAGAACCATCTTAAAACACCCTTGCATTTAAAATGAACATAGATGAATCAAAATGACAACTATCGTTCCACATAATCATTTATTGTGCACCAGTGGAACATTAACTGTTGTAAAGTACCGAAAAACTACTCTTATTCATCAATATGAACCGAGAATCAAGTTACAGTTGTCGAATGAACGTAATCTGACGTTAAGAATAAAACTCAATGTGTGATCAGTGAATAAATAGTCAAATCAAGCTATCACGACCAAGTGAATTAGATTTACATGAATTTCCAACAAAATTATGTAATTATATATTTGTGCGTCAAAGTATTCGCGAAAGTTTACAATAAATCATGAGAAATGAACTACATATGCAAACTCATCAAACAACGAGAGTTCTCGCATGGATAGTTTTTGCTCGTTGTAAAAACATGCAATCCTATGCGGTTTCCCTGATCAAGCCTTCTAAACACACTCCTGTGCTAATTTAATCAAATCAAACCGTAATGATCAATAAAATCGCACTAAACAATAACAAAAGAAAAGTTTGAATACACTATTAAAACCAAAAGTAAATCGTGTAAGAAGACCACATAAATCAACCTTTAACAGATCAACGTCTACAAAACTCATACAAAACACTCAAGAACCATCTTAAAACACCCTTGTATTTAAAAAATGCGCATAAATGAATCAAAATGACAACTATCATTCCACTTAATCATTTATTGTGCACTAGTGGAACATTAACAGTTGCATAGTACCGAAAAACTACTCTTATTCACTCAGTATGAATCGAGAATCAAGTTACAGTTGTCGAATGAACGTAATCAGACGTTAAGAATAAAACTCAATGTGTGATCAATGAATAAATAGTCAAATCAAGCTAACACGACCAAGTGAATTAGATTTACATGAATTTCCAACAAAATTATGTAATAATATATTTGTGCATCAAAGTATTCGCGAAAGTTTACAATAAATCATAGGAAATGAACTACGTATACAAACTCATTAAACAACGAGAGTTCTCGCATGGATTGTTTTTGCTTCTTGTAAAAACATGCAATCCTATGTGATTTCCCTGGTCAAGCCTTCTAAACACACTCCTCAGTTAGATCCTTATTCCCTATTTGATTAGTAGGAGGGGATTTAGGACCCTGCTGTGGGTCAAGAGATGAAGTTGGCTTAGGTGTAGCTTCAGGTTCAGGTTGTGTTGTCTCTTCAACCTTCACCTCAACTTCAGCTGCAGCTGGACTTGGTGGAGAATGCAAGTCAACAAGCTGACCTTCTTTGTTCTTCTGCTTGATCCTCCTGATGTGCTTATCCATTGTGGATAGAGACATAGGACCAAGTCTCCTTCTAGAGAACCCATATAGTTTCAAGAAGCTCACCATCTTTAGTCTGTCAGCAGACTTCTTCTCTTGATCTCTGATGGTGGCTCTTGTTTTAGCAACTTCCTCTCTTAATTTTCTCTTTACTGTTTTTCTTTGAGTTTGAGCCTCTTCATCATGCTATTTGAGGTACTCAAACTCAATATATTCAAATGAGAGGGGATGAGGGTTGTTGCCTGATAGAGACCTGTGGCACTCAGATAAGCTGTCATCTTCTGTCTTTCTTGTTCCCTTCTTATTTGAGTTTCTTCCTCTTCAACTGTCACAGACTTTTTCTCAGGACTTTCATGAACTGGAGAGAGGACAGGAGCTTTTTGTTGTTTCTTTCTTTTTCTCTCTTCTTTGATTTTAAGAAGCAGTTCTGCTGCCTCAACCTCCTTCCTCTCTTTATACAGCTCCTTGTCTGCCGGTTCATCTAACTCTACCAAGGGGAGAGAAATTATTTCATTTATGTTATAGTTCCTAAGTCCCAGATAGTTCAATCTGGCTGCACTTAACTCATCATTCTGAGTATCAGGCGTATGAGCAGCCCTGATTGCAGCTTGCATGAAGCTTGGAACTTCACCAGATCTTTCTCCCTTGGCCTTCCTCTTCCTCTCTCTCTTCTCCTCCTCAATCTCCTCAGGAGTCATTTTCCTTTTCCCTTTGTCAATTGTTGGCCTATATGACTTAGGGTGGAGAGAGCTTTGGCCTGCAGATGGTTGTGATGAGCTTGAGCTCTGGCCAGAGAGAGGTTGTGATACACCTTAACATGCAGGTGTGTCACTGAGGGTATTGGATGCTGAGGATGAGCCTGTCTCAAGGTTCACAGGTTCTTCTTCTGGGCCTTCAACTAAGGTTTCCCCTTCAAACCTAATCTTAGGGTCTACCTCAGTATCCAGTTGACCAATAGTTTTCCCTGCGAGCCTGTGTCTATATAATATTTGTCTGAATTCCCTCAGCACCCATTCTTGAATCACCTCAGCTAACCTGCCAGCCTATCTATTTTGGCTTGGGTTGATGAAGGGCAGGTTAACCAAGTTCATACCATCATTGAAACTCTAGGTCTGAAAGTTGAAGAGTTCCTGCTGCCCCTGAGTCCTTGATAGCACCAATGCCATTCTTGAGTTATCATACCACCATCACATAATTGGATTTTTAGCTAAGTGGGATGGGGCAGGAATGGACATTGGAATTCCTTTCTCAAACAGTTGTTGAAATAAGGCCTCCACATTAGTGTGAGCCTGAGGAAGTTGTTGAGTCTGAACAATTGCAAGTGAGGGTGGTAAGTCCTCATTGTCTATACTCATGACAGAACTCCCAGGTTCTGTGGTTGTAGGGACTTTCTCCCCCTTTTTGGTAGCATCATCGACATGCATAGGTGAGCTGGAGGTCAAATCCACTACTTCCATAGGTTCTTGTGGACCTGATTGAGTTTATCTTAATGGTCTCTCTTTTAGCTTGCCCTTGAGATCAGTGATCTCAAGTTGCTGGTCATTGACCTTTTTTTGTAAGGTAGTCACTTGAGATTCCAAGTGACTCACCTTGGACACCAAAGAGGTGCATAGTTCTTCTAATTGTTGCACTTTTAGTTTCAGACTCCCCTCATCTTCAGATGAAGAATCATGGGGGGATGAGGAAATTGGACTGATGTCTTCTTCCTCATCACCAGCATACTATTCTTGGCTGCTGGATTTCCTTTGCTCACTGACAGCTTCAAGTGAAGTGTCAATGGGCTGAGTTGTCATGGTTGAGGTCTTGATGATGTAATCACTAGCAGTAGTGAGAGCCTCTTCCATAATGACCTCCTGAACTTGTTTAGGGAGATCCACCTTAGTTTGGGGTGGATGATGTGGGCTAGACATGGGAGTGACAGGAGCACTCATCTCTCCTTGAGCAAGGGTGGAGAAGAGAGACTCATGGTACTTACTGAATCCCATATCTTCATCATCATATAATTCAAGGTTTGGGATTGGTTGGTTGAGATCAAGAGGCTAGGAATGGTAATTGTCCCCTGAAGGTTGTTCACTAGAGTTTTGTGACTCTGAGTGAAGGCTTAAGGCAGTTGGGGTTGTGAGCTCATCAGGCTGAGCATGAGGAACCTAGCACTGATAGTATGAGAGATGGGAGTGGTTTGCTACTCAAGGAAAGTGGGAGCCCAGTGTCCACTTCCTCTTACATGTGTGATAATATAGGGGCCTGCTCAGACTGAATAGCTTGAGAAGGGGTTCGTTTGTGTTTTCTGGAGTAGGTGATGGTTATTGTAGGTTGAGATGGGGGTTGTGGGTTCAACACTTGCTGGTGCTGCTAGGTTGTCAACTTGAGCAATGAGCTCTAACATATTTGGGACAAGGGCTGTTTCTACCCTGGAGAATCCCATAGTTGGTTTTCTTAATATTTTAAAGATGCCGGCTTCATCTGTCCCAATTTAAGAGTTTTACCTGTTCCACTCAACTGTGAGCCCAGTTCACAGTTAAGAATGTGCTGGACATATCTAGGGAACAGGTAATACACTAAGGAGTCTAAGTTTAAAAGCAGATTAAGGTAAACAAAGTGAGAATACCTGAACTTGACCCCTTCAACCAGTCCATGGAATATGAAGGATAGATCCTCAGGAATCTGGTCCCATCCTCCATACTTGTTGGACAAGCTGTGTATGATGACATAGAGGAGGTACTTCCGCTGGGAAGAGACCTTCCCTTTCCTGAAGGTTCTGACTAAAAAGTCTCCTTCATATCCCATCTGCGCAAAGGACTGATTAACAGCAGATTTAGGAAATAACACATCACCTTCTACATCATCCAGCTAAAGATGGGTGTTGATGATGGCTGGAGTGATGAAGATTGTCCTCCTTTGCACTGTGGCAGACAGTGCCTTCTCCCTGTCCATAGTGACCTTTTGGCAGGTCTGCCAGAAGTCCAACAGATGATCCTCTTAAAGAGGAGGATCAATGGTGAGGGAGGTGAAGTAGTTAGTCGGAGAAAAGAAACGGCAGACCTCTGAGAAACCAGGATCTTTCTCAGAGTTCAATAGAGCAACTTGATTGTGTTGCCTGTGAAGTTGCATGGAGAAATCGGGTTGGTTTTTGCGATTTAGGTTGGCCATTTTAGAGAGCTTCGTCAAGAAGGAAGATAAGAACAAAGGCGGTTTCTGGGTGAATTTAGGTTAGCAGGATATTGCAGATGAAGAGAGAAAAGTGAAAGAGGAGGAAACCATTGAGTATATATATGAAATGGATTTGAGACAAAGTTAATGCGAATGGATAAACTTTGAAATCCGGATGTCGGTCCCACCTCTGAAAAAGTGCCCAAAAGTAGTTTTCTTGGAAGTAGAAATCTTCCAAAGGTAATTTTGCTTCGGAAGTTTTGATAAAAGCTTCCGAGGCCAATTTGGCTTTGGAAGATATTTCTAAGAGTTTTGAAAATTTTGCTTCGGAAGAAATCTTCTCTTTTTAGAGACAAGTACTTTCGGAAGAAAATTGTCCTCTAATAGCATGTAAGTATGTAAGGATTGTAGAAGAGGCTAATGCACACAAAACAGTCAAGGTGTCTCCTGCATGCATGCAGCTTGTGCATGGTAGAAGTTACTTCGGAAGTTTTGCACACTGCAAGGAAATTACACTAAGTGCAAAATCTTCCAAAGACAAAAGACCAATTCTTCCGAAGCCAAAGATGAAGTCCTCCGAGCTTAGAAGACAAAGTCTTTCGAAGCCTCAAAGATTGAAGACCGATTTCTTCCGAAGACAAAGAAGACATGCTCTCTGTGATCAACAACTTTTCAGAAAAGCTGACCAATTTTCCGCTGCCACTCTGCAGGCTCACCAACTTTACACAAGTTGGTGAAAAGGTCCATGCTTTAGATGTTGTAGATTAAGGTCTTGAGTCTGTAACTTTCTACTTTATGTACTTTTATCCTTTTTGTATTACAATAGGATGTGAGCTATGGTATGTCATAGTCACATGTCAAAAGGCAATCTGCCTTTTGACTTTACATTGATCTTGTTATCTAGATAAGTGTTTCTAGCTGGCCTTCAAAGTATGGTCGGCTGTAGGATGTAGTATAAAGTATCTAAGATTCTTGTATTTTATTTATCATGCTTTGTAACACTTGTAATAGAACTTGAGAGCAATATACATCTTCCTTGAAAACCAATTATCTTGTTCTTAAGCTTTCTGTCTCTTGTTTACTTGTGTTGTTCTAAGTATCACCATAAAATATTCCAGTTCCCTATATGATCTGTTAAGTATTCTAAGTCTCTCCTTATTGTGAAAACTGATTTGCTTTGAACCCCTTCAAAAGGTCCTGCAATAGGTAGCAGAGCATTCCAGGCTCTTGATTATAAGATCTCACCATCTTAGATCTCTCAGTTTTTCACAAAACACTTAACAACTCAAATGGCAGCTTTTTCAAAAGCTGATATGGAAACTGGCATTATGACAAAGTCACCACTGATCACTCCTGAAGACTTTGATACTTGGTGTCAAAGAATGCAAGGCTTTATCAAGTCTCAAGACTCCAGGATGTGGGAAAAAGTTGTCTCCGGACCTTACATTCCATGCATCTCTTCAGCTGCTGCTGGAGGTGGCATGATCCCAAAAGAGGTGGCTGACTATTCTGAAGAAGATAGAAAGAAGATAGATAGCGATCAGAATGCCATGACTGCCCTCCAAACTGCTCTTCCGAACTCTATCTACAGGGGCTTCAAGAAGTGCAAAACTAAAGTAAAGGAGAACAAAAAGAACCTCTTGAAGCAGCAGCTTGAGAACTTAACCTACAAGACAGGTGAAACCATGACTCAACAATACTTCACGTATGTTGAGATTGTGGATACTCTAATGGATGTTGGAGTAACTCTTGACAACATGGACATTGTGAGGAAGTTCATGTCCTCTCTTCCTAGATAGTGGACTCACTACTGTGTTGTTATCAAGAGGACTGAGAACCTTAAGACTCTTACTCTTACAGAGTTGTATGGTATCCTCAGTGGCTACGAGATGGAGATGAACATGCAAAATTCATCTGGTAACTCCAAAAATCAGCAGAGTTCAGCCCTCCATGTGGTTGAAAGGGATTGTAGAGAACCAGAGCATCATCTCATCTGCTACCCTGACAACTCACAAAACGGTTCTTTCATCACCTTCCCTGAGACACCAAGGGAAAGCTACATCCAAGGAAGTCCATTCCAAGAGACAAGCTCTTCTCATGCTTTTGTGTCTGCTGATGAAAGTTCAGGAAACTTTCTTTTCACCCTTGAAGACCTGGACTGTATCCATCCAGATGATCTGGAGTACATGGAGATAGTCCAGCATATGGCTCTTCTCACTCACAAAACCAAGAAGTTCTACAAGTGGATAGGGAGGAAGTTTCCTAGCAATGCAGCCAGTGGAAAGTTTCTACTGGACAAAAGCAAGGTAAAGTGTTTCAACTGCAACCAAATAGGAAACTTTGCCAGGGAGTGCAAGGCACCTAGACAATTGGTGGCAAAGCAGCAAGCTGCAGTTGCTGTTGAAGAAGGAGGCTTTGACTGGAGCTTTTAGGTTGAGGATGCATCTCCAAACCAAGCACTGATAGCAGACCATGATGAAGCCAAGGTATTGGAACATCTTTGTACTCCTGAATATATTGCTAAAGTTAATAGATACAGGTCCTATAACTTAGAAATGAGATCTGATCTTGAGTCCTTGAATATCTTAAAATCTAATTTCAAAAGTGCTGAAAATGGATGTAAACTAAAAATTGAAGATTTAGAGAAAACCCTTTCAACTCTCAAACATGAACACACCAACTACAGGACTTAGATCAAAGATCTCATCACTAAGTTAACTGAATGCCAGGCTGAGCTTGTGATCAGCAAAGCCAGGGCAGAAAAATGTGTTATTGAAGAAAAGACCTTCAAGAACATGATATCCTCATCTCTGCATGCCAAAGTGTGTTATCAGAATAAGCAGGGACTAGGATCTACTGAGATAGCTCCTCCACACTCCTTGCTATCAGTAAGATCTCCAAGGTGTGGAACTTGTGAAGATGAGCTTCCCCTTATAGGCCCTCTGAGTGAAGAGGATGAAGAGTAGATAGTGAATGATGGATCTGAGAAGAGTGAAGAAGATCATCCTAAGAAGGGTCACTATTCTCTTGAGGAGAGGAATTCTGTTGGGTTGTCAAAGTCCAAGAGGAAGAACTTGATCAGAAGAGCCAAGAGAAAGTCCAAGAAATCTCAAGAGATCAAGGCCAGTTTCAACTCTACGTAGAAACAAGTGTTCATCTCTATAGGATTTGAAGTGGTAAAAGCTGAAGACTCAACTATGAATCCTAGTACCAGGGGTTCTAGTTCTTGTCAACCTCATCCCAACAACAACAAGAAGAAGGTTGATTTGTTGTGTACCACTACTGCACAATCTGAACCATCCACATCCAGCAGCAAGTCTCTCCCTAAAAGACTTGCAACTTCATCTGTGAAGAAGAAGAATGAAGTGGAAAGTGATCAAGATTAGTCTTGCTCTCAAAAGAAGGCTTCCAGAAGAATGCAGATTGACCGTGTCATGTGTGGCAGTACTTTTCATTTGGCTAAGGATTGCATCTACAATCCTAAAAGCACTATCCACATGATCAAGAAGAAACCTTCTGAAAAGATCAAGAAGAAGCCAACTTCTGAAGGAAAGGCTTTTCCTCTCGGAAGTTCCAAGGTGAAGAAGAAGACAAGTGAAAACTTGCCTTCGGAAGAAAAATTGGTCTCGAAAGAAAGGAATGCTTCCGAAGTACTGAAGTCTGCTGCAGTGAAAGCAAGATCTTCCGAAGGTCCAGTCTCCAAAACTTCCGAAGTTGTCAAAACTTCTGAAGCATTAAAGGTCAAGTCTAAGCTTCCAAAGGTGGTGTGGAAGACAAAGAAAGACCATGTGACTGAAAAACAGCTACTGATCCTCAAAGCTTGAACATAGGATCAATCACTGTTGCATTGTCTTCTGTTGATGTTAATGAGCCCAAGACCAGCAAGGCTTGGGTTTCCAAATGTAACTAGACATCTATTTTTGTGCAGGAACAGCTAAACACCAACAGGAATGTGTGGATCATTGATAGTGGCTGTTCCAGGCACATGACAGGCAATTGCTCTCAACTCTAAAATTTTGAAAAGATTAATGGAGGGCCTGTTGCTTTTGAAGGAGATTCAAGAGGTTACATTACAGGAAGGGATGGGAAGCTCTGCATTGAGAAGGTAAACTTTGTCAACGAGCTTGGGTACAATCTACTGAGTGTATCCCAATTTTGTGATTAAAAGCATAACATGCTCTTTACTGAGCATGAGTGCATTGTTCTCAAGCCCAGGGTGGTCATTCCTTAAGAGCATATCCTGCTAAGAGCCCCCAAGAAAATGAACATGTACAAGATAGACTTGCATGAAACTTCTCCCTCAGGAGAAGTGTCTTGCTTTCTGTCTAAAGCAAATAATGATGAGTCTTTTATCTGGCATAAAAGAATGTGCCATGTAAACTTTAAAAACATGAATAAATTAATTAAGAATGATTTGGTAACTGGAATGCCAAAAAAAGAGTTTACAAGTGATGACCATTGTGTTGCATGCCTGAAAGGGAAGCAGCATAAGGTGTCTCACAAGCCAAAGGAAAGAAACTCCATCACTACTCCCCTACACTTGTTACATATGGATCTTTTTGGCCCCACTAGTGTAATGAGTTTAGGAAGGACCTCATACTGTTTGGTGATCATAGATGATTTCACTAGATTCACTTGGGTCTTTTTCCTTAGAACTAAGGATGAGACTCCTGAGATATTAAAGAATTTCATTCTGAAGATTGAGAATCAATCTGATCACAAGGTCAAGATCATAAGATGTGATCAAGGAACTGAATTTAAGAACCAAATCCTTGATACATTTTGTGATGAAAAGGGTATTTTAAGACAATATAGTGCTGCCAGGACTCCTCAGCAAAATGGTGTTGCTGAGAGGAGAAACAGGACACTAATTGAAGCTGCAAGAACTATGTTGTCTGACCCTAAACTACCTATAACCTTCTAGGCAGAAGCAGTGAACACTGCTTGCTATGTACAGAACAGAGTTTTAGTAGTCAAGACTAATGGTAAGACTCCTTATGAACTGTGGCACAAAAGGAGACCTTTCATTGGTTTTCTCAGATCATTCGGATGTCCTTGCACCATCTTGGATACCAGAGATCAAATAGCCAAATTTGATGAGAAATCAGATGATGGATACTTCATTGGATACTCTTCTCAAGACAAGGCTTATAGAGTGTACAATCTTAGAACCAAAATAGTTGATGAGTCAGCCAAAGTGACTTTCAATGAACACACTCCTTGTGTGAGGTTCTGGTCCTGATTGGTTGTTTGATCTTGAATTAGTTACTAACTGTTTTAACAAGTCTTGTGAGAATGTTTCAGGATCTACATGTAACTTATCAACAGTATATCCTAACCCAAGATTTGAGCTGAGAAGACCTTCAAGTCAGTTTACTTTAGCTCTAGTGGTAACTTATTCTGCAGATGGAGGTCCTATCAACACAACAATGACAACTCCTGTGGATACATCTGAAGTGCCTTCAAATTCCAACTCAGAGGCACAAATTTAATGGGAAGGAGTTTCAAATGTAGAAGAAAGTGGAAATGGTGACAGTGATCAAGAATTCCTTAATGCTGACTTCATGGAAGACAACATCATTGATGTCACACACTCATGGGTGAATCTGCTTTGCCTGATCAAAATTTTTCAAATTTAGATCTCTCCAACCAACTTGCTGTGATCCCTCAACTAAGGATCCACAAGTCTCACCCCACCACAAACATCATTGGTGAAATTGATAAGGGGGTAAGAACAAGAGGACAAACCCATGACAAAAATGTTTGTCTTTACTCTTATTTTCTATCCCAAGTAGAGCCAAAGAAAGTTGAGGAGGCTCTGAAAGATGGAAGTTGGGTTGAAGCCATGCAGGAGGAACTGCTTCAATTAAAAAGACATAAGGTTCGGAACCTATGTCCTCTTCCTCCAGGGAAGACTACTATAGGAACCAAATAGGTGTTCAGGAACAACAAAGATGATAGAGGACTTGTCATAAAAAACAAGGCAAGACTAGTTGTTCAAGGGTATACTTAGGAAGAAAGGATTGATTACACTGATGTCTTTGCTCCAGTAGCAAGACTTGAAGCTTTTAGGATATTCCTTGCCTTTACTGCATCCAAGAATTTCAAGGTCTACCAACTTGATGTCAAGTGAGCTTTTTTATATGGGGTGATTGATGAAGAGGTGTATGTCAAACAACCACCTGGTTTTGCAGATCCAGATCATCCTGATTATGTCTACAATCTTGATAAAGCTTTATATGGGCTGCACCAAGCTCCAATGAAGTGGTATGAGACTCTATCTCAGTACCTATGTTAGCATGGTTACAGAAGGGGTACTATAGATGGAACTCTCTTCATCAAAGAAACAGGAAATGACCTGATGCTGGTTCAAGTGTATGTTGATGACATTAGTTTTGGGTCAACTAATCCAAGGCTCTGCAAAGACTTTTAGAAGCTGATGAAGAATAGATTTGTAATGAGTGCCATGGGGAACTTAATTTCTTTCTAGGAATTCAAGTGAAGCAGGTTGATAATGGCATCTTCATAAGTCAGTCAAAGTATGTTCAGGACATACTTACAAGATTCAGCATGACTGACTGCAAGGTTGCAAAGACACCCATAGCAAGAAACCACTCCCTTGGACCTGACCCTAAGGGGGAGTGTGTAGATGAGCATCTCTACAGAGCTATGATTGGGTCTCTCATGTACCTTACTGCCAACAGGCCTGATATCATGTTTGCCACATGTATCTGTGCTAGATATCAAGCCAACCCCAGGATGTCACACCTGGTTGCTGTCAAGAGAATTTTAAGATACCTCAAAGGTGCTCCATCTCTAGGCCTTTGGTATCCAAAGAATTTTGACTTCAATCTGTATGCATATACAGATAGTGACTATGATGGCTGCAATATGACTGCAAAGTCTACATCAGGGGGATGTCAATTTCGTGGTGGAAGGATAGTCTCATGGCAATGCAAGAAACAATCCTGTGTATCTACATCAACTGCTGAAGCTGAATACATTGCTACTGCAAGCTGCTGTGCTCAAGTGCTTTGGATTCAGAATCAGATGCTAACTTCAAGGAGACTCAAATCCACATAGACAACAATAGTGCTATCTCTATTACAGAGAATCCTATGCAGCACTCAAGGAATTAGAGATAATTCTGAAAAAGGGTTAATCAAATTAGTCAAAGTTCACACAAATGAAAAATGTGCTGATCTGTTCACCAAAGCTTTTGATGAACAGAGATTTAAGTATCTTATATCAGCTATTAGGATGATCAACTTTGAGTAGCTTTTTCTTAAACTTAAATTCAATATTATTTCTAAAATCTGTGTGTCCTTACTTGTCTATTTTATCACCTTCATAAGCCCCTAACTAATTTGGAAGAAGATACTTTTAGAATATTATTTCTTATATTTTTGAAAATTTTGAACATCTTTCTATTCGAAAGAAACTAATTTACCTTCGGAAGCAAATTATGTATTTAATATCAACTGACTACTTATGAAAATTTACCTTCGGAAGAAATTTTTTGAATATCTTCCGAAGCCAAATTCTTCTTAAGTACTTAAATGATATTAAAGGACAATTCTCTTCCGAAAGTACTAATCTCTGAAAGGAGAATAATACTCTAAGTATTTTTCTTCCGAAGTAAAATTTTCAAAACTCTTAGATATCTTCTGAAGCCAAATCGGCCTCGGAAGCTTTTATCAAAACTTTCGAAGCCAAATTACCTTCGAAAGATTTCGACTTCCAAGAAAACTACTTTTGGGCACTTTTTCAGAGATGGGACTGACATCCGGATTTCAAAGTTCATCCTTTCGCATTAACTTTGTCTCAAATCCATTTCATATATATACTCAACGGTTTCCCCCTCTTTTACTTTTCTCTCTTCATCTGCAATATCTTTTTGACCTAAATTCACTTAGAAACCGCCTTTGTTCTTACCTTTCTTCTTGACAAAGATTTCTCAAATGGCCGATCTTAAACGCAGAAACCAACCCGATTTCTCCATGCAACTTCACTGGCAACACAATCAGGTTGCTCTGCTGAACTCTGAGAAAGATCCTGCTTTCTCAAAGATTTATCGATTCCTTTCTTTGTCAAACTACTTCACCTCCCTCACCATTGATCCTCCTCTTTACGAGGATCATCTGCTGGACTTCTAGCAGACCTGCTAAGAGGTCACCATGGACGGGGAGAAGGCACTATCTGCCACAGTGCAGGGGAGGACAATCTTCATCACTCCGGCCATCATCAACACCCATCTTCAGCCGGATATGCAGAAGGAGATGTGTCCTGTCCCAAATCTACTTTTAATCAGTCCTTTACGCAGATGGGATATGAAGGAGACTTCTGTGTCAGAACCTTCAAGAAAGGAAAGGTCTCTTCCCAGTGGAAGTACCTCCTCCATGTCATCACACACAGCTTGTCCAACAAGCATGGAGGATGGGACCAGATTCCTGAGGATCTGTCCTCATAGTCCATGGACTGGTTCAGGGGGTCATGTTCAGGTATTCTCACTTTGTTTACCTTAATTTAGTGTCAAACTTGGACTCCTTAGAGTATTACATGTTCCCTAGATATGTCCAGCACATTTTCAACTATGAACTGGGCTCACAGTTGAGGGGAACAAGTAAAACTCTTAAATTGGGACAGATGAAGCCCGGCATCTTTAAAATAATAAAAAAACCAACTATGGGATTTTCTGGGATAGAAAAAGCCCTTGTCCCAAAAATGTTAGAGCTCATTGCTCAAGGTGACAACCTAGCAGCACCAGCTAGTGTTGAACCCACACCTGTTGTTTCCCAACCACCATCTCAACCTACAATAACCATCACCTACACTAGAAAACACAAACAAACCCCTGCCCAAGCTATTCAGTCTGAGCAGGCCCCCATATCATCACCCATGCAAAAAGAAGTGGACACTAGAGCTCCCACTTCTCTTGAGGAGCAAACCACTCTCATCTTTCACACTATCAGTGCTGAGGTTCCTCATGCTCAGCCTGATGAGCTCATAACCCAAACAGCCTTAAGCCTTCACTCAGAGTCTCAAAACTCTAGTGAACAACCTTTAGGGGACAGTTACCATCCCCAGCCTCTAGATCTCAACCAACCAATCCCAAACCTTGAATTCTATGATGATGAAGATATGGGATTAAGTGAGTACCATGAACAAACTGAGGTGGATCTCCCTGAACAAGTTCAGGAGGTCCATATGGAAGAGGCTCTCACTATTGCTAGTGATTACATCATTAAGACCTCAACCAGGCAACTCAGCCCACTGACACTTCACCTGAAGCTATCAGTGTGCAGAGGAAATCCAGCAGCCAAGAATACTATGCTGGTAATAAGGAAGAAAACATCACTCCAATTCTCTCATCCCCCCATGATTCTTCATCTGAAGATGAGGGGAGTCTGAAACTAAAGGTGCTACAATTAGAAAAAATATGCACCTCCTTTGGTCTCTAAGGTAAGTCACTTGGAATCTCAAGTGACTGCCTTACAGAAGAAGGTCAATGACCAGCAACTTGAGATCACCGATCTCAAGGGCAAGTTAGCTGAGAGACCATTAAGACAAACTCAACCAGGTCCACAAGAACCTATGGAAGTAGTGGATTTGACCTACAGCTCACCTATGCAAGTGAGTGATGCTACCAAAAAGGGGGAGAAAGTCCCTACAACCACAGAACCTGGGAGTTCTGTCATGAGTATGAACAATGAGGACTCACCACCCTCACTTGCAGTTGTCCAAACTCAACAACTTCCTCAGGCTCACACTGATGTGGAGGACTTATTTCAACGACTATTTGAGGAAGGAATTCCAATGTCCATGCCTGCCTCATACCACTTAGCTTAAAATCCACTCATGGGATGGTGGTATGATTCCTCAAGAATGGCATTGGTGCTATCAAGGGCTCAGGGGCAGCAAAAACTCTTCAACTTTCAAACCCTGAGTTTCCATGATGGTATGAACTTGGTTAACCTGCCTTTCATCAACCCAAGCCAAAATAGACAGGCTGGCAGGTTAGCTGAGGTGATCCAAGATTGGGTAATGAGGGAATTCAGACATAGAGCATTATTATATAGATACAGGCTAGTAGGGAAAACTGTTTGTCAACTGGATACTGAGGTAGACCCTAAGATTAGCTTCAAAGGGGAAACCTCAGTTGAAGTCCTAGCAGAAGAACAAGTGAACCTTGAGACAGGCTCACCCTCAACACAGAGTACCCTCAGTGACACACCTGCTGGTGAAGGTGTATCACAACCTATCTCTGGCTATAGCTTAAGCTCATCACAACCATCTCCAGTCTAAAGCTCTCTCCACCTTGAGTCATACAGGCCCATAATTGACAAAAGGAAAAGGAAAATGACTCCTAAGGAGATTGAGGAGGAGAAGAGAGAAAAGAAGAGGAAGGCCAGGGGAGAAAGATCTGGAGAAGTCCCAAGCTTCATGCAAGCTGCAATCAGGGCTGCCCATAGGCCTGATACTTAGAATGATGAGTTAAGGGCAGCCAGATTAAACTATCTGGGACTCAGGAACTACAACATGGATGAGATAATTTCTCTCCCCTTGGCAGAGCTAAATGAACTGGCACACAAGGAGTTGTATAAAGAGAGGAAGGAGGCTGAGGCAGCAGAACTACTCCTCAAAATCAAAGAAGAAAGAAAAAAAAGAAACTACAAAAAGCTCCTGTCCTCTCTCGAGTTCATGAAAGTCCGGAGAAAGAGTCTGTGGCAGTTGAAGAAGAAGAAACTCTGATAAGCAGGAAACAAGAAAGACAAAAGATGATTGCTTTTCTGAGTGCCACAGGACTCTATCAGGCAGCAGCCCTCAATCCCCTCTTATTTGAATACATTGAGTTTGAGTATCAAAAACAGCATGATGAAGAGGCTCAAACTCAAAGAAAAGCTGTGAAAAAAAAATAAGAGAGGAAGCTGCTAAAACAAGAGCCACCATCAGAGCCCAAGAGAAGAAATCTGCTGACAGACTAAAGATGGTAAGCTTCTTGAAGCTGTAAGGGTCCTCTGTAAGGAGACTTGGTCCTATGTCTCTATCCACAATGGATGAGCACATCAGGAGGATCAAGTAGAAGATCAAAGAAGGTCAGCTTGTAGACTTGCATTCTCCACCAAGTTAAGCTGCACCTAAAGTTGAGGTGAAGGTTGAAGAGACAACACAAACTGAACTTAAAGCTACAACTAAGCCAACTTCATCTTCTGACCCCCAACAAGGTTCTAAACCCCCTCCTACTGATCAAATAGGGAATAAGGACCTAACTGAGGAGAGCACAGAAAGCCAATCTGGTGCTGCAAGCCAAACTCCTTAGTTGAAGTATAGAGTGAGGAAAAGGATGGACATCAGAAGAGATAGAAGAAAGAAGAAGAAGTCCAAGGCATCCACCTCATCACCTCAGGATGAGTCAAAACATCCTGAGGATGTGCAACAAGAGGCTGACCAATCAACTCCAATTCAGGTTGAGCCTCTTGCATCAGGAAGACCCATTCTGTACTGGACTTTTGCTCCAAATCTAGACAGATGGTATGTTGTTAGAGATCAAGGTGGTCAAGATGTCTATCTCTGGTAGGACATGCTTGATCTACCTCTGCATGATCTTTTTGACATGAGAAGGTTCTATGAGAGTCTGAAGGATCCAGATCAGCTGATGAAGAAGGGAATGCTTTTGTTTTGGTAGCATCAGCCTAGGGGGAGTTTGTAAGAATTGTAGAAGAGGCTGATGCACTCAAAACAGTCAAGGTGTCTCCTGCATGCATGCACCTTGTGCATGGTAGAAGTTACTTCGAAAGTTTTGCCCACTGCAAGGAAATTACACTAAGTGCAAAATCTTCCTAAGCCAAAAGACCAATTCTTCCGAAGCCAAAGATGAAGTCTTCCGAAGCTTAAAAGACAAAGTCTTCCAAAGCCTCAAAGATAGAAGACTGATTTCTTCCGAAGACAGAGAAGACATGCTCTCTGTGATCAACAACTTTTCAGAAAAGCCGACCAACTCTCCGTTGCCACTCTACAGGCACACCAACTTTACACAAGTTGGGGAAAAGGTCCATGCTTTAGGAAGCTATAGATTAAGGTCTTGAATCTGTAACTTTCTACTTTATGTACTTTTATCCTTTTTGTATTACAATAGGATGTGAGCTATGGCATGTCATAGTCACATGTCAAAAGGCAATCTGCCTTTTGACTTTACATTGATCTAGTTGTCTAGATTAGTGTTTCCAGCTGGCCTTCAAAGTATGGCTGGCTGTAGGAAGTAGTATAAAGTATCTCAGGTTCTTGTATTTTATTCCTCATGCTTTGTAACACTTGTAATAGACCTTGAGAGCAATATACATCTTCCTTGAAAACCAATTATCTTGTTCTTAAGCTTTCTGTCTCTTGTTTACTTGTGTTGTTCTAAGTATCACCATAAAATATTCCAGTTCCCTATATGATCTGTTAAGTATTCTAAGTCTATCCTTATTGTGAAAACTGATTTGCTTTGAACCCCTTCAAAAGGTCCTGCAAAGTACTTATGAAAAATTGGCTTCGGAAGATTTTTTAGAGAATTTCTTCTGAAGACAAATTGTTATAAGTAGTTATTTGATATTTAAAGACATAATTTGCTTCCGAAGGTAACTTAGTTTCTTTCGAAAGAAATGATGTTCAAAATTTTCAATAATCTAAGAAATATTTTCTAAGAAAATCTTCTTTCAAGACAGTTAGGGGCTTATGAAGGTGATAAAATAGACAACTAAGGACACATAGATTTTAGAAATAATATTATATTTAAGTTTAAGAAAAAGCTACTCAAAGTTAATCTTCCCAATAGCTAATATGAGATACTTAAATCTCTGTTCATCAAAAGCTTTGGTGAACAGATCAGCGTATTGTTCATTTGTGTGAACTTTGACTAGTTTGATTAACCCTTTTTCAAATTTTTCTCTAATTAAATGATACCTGATGTTGATATGCTTGGTCCTTGAGTACTGCATAGGATTTTCTGTAATAGAGATAGCACTATTGTTGTCTATGTGGATGGGAGTCTCCTTAAAGTTGAATCCATATTCTAGCATCTGATTCTGAATCCAAAGCACTTAAGCACAGAAGCTAGCATCAATAATGTATTCAGCTTCAGCAGTTGATGCAGATAGAACCCCTTCTGTAACCATGCTGACATAGGTACTGAGATAGAGTCTCATACCACTTTCTTGGAGCTTGGTGCAACCCATATAGAGCTTTATCAAGCTTGCGGAAATACTCTAAATGATCTGGATCTGCAAAACCAGGTGGTTGTTTGACATACACCTCTTCATCAATCACCCCATATAAGAAAGCAAACTTGACATCAAGTTAGAAGACCTTGAAATTCTTGGATGCAGCAAAGGCTAGGAATATCCTAATAGCTTCAAGTCTTGCTACTGGAGCAAAGACATCAGTGTAATCAATCCCTTCTTCCTGAGTATATCCTTGAACAACTAGTCTTGCCTTGTTTTTGATGACAAGTCCTCTATCATCTTTCTTGCTCCTGAACACCCATTTGGTTCTTATAGTAGTCTTCCCTGGAGGAAGAGGACCTAGGTTCCAAACCTTTTGCCTTTTGAACTGAAGCAGCTCCTCCTGCATAGCTTCAACCTAACTTCCATCCTTTAGAGTCACCTTCACTTTCTTTGGCTCTACTTGGGACAGGAAACAAGAGTAGAGACAAACATTTTTGTCATGGGTTTGTCCTCTTGTTCTTACTCCCTTGTCAACTTCACCAATGATGTTTGTTGTGAGGTGAGACTTGTGGATTCTTAGATGAGGGAGCACAGCAAGTTGGTTGGAGAGATCGAAATTTGAAAAAATTTCGATCAGGCAAAGTATATTCACCCACCACATTAACACACTTATCAAGAGAGACTTGATTCAATGAGTGTGTGACATCAATGATGTTGTCTTCCATGGAATGATTATTAGCATCAAATAATTCTTGATCACTATCATCATTACCACTCTCTTCTACACTTGGAACTCCTTCCCTTTGGTTCTGTGCCTCTGAGCTGGAATTTGAAGGCACTTCAGATGTATCAGCAGGATTTGTCATTGTTGTGCTGATAGGAGCTCCATCTGCAGAATTTGTTACCACTGGAGCTGAAGTAGATTGATTTGAAGGTCTTCTCAGCTCAAATCTTAGGTCAGGATCTTCTGTTGATAATTTGCCTGTAGATCCTGAAACATTCTCACAAGACTTGTTAAAACAGTTGGTAACTAAATCAAAATCAAACAGCCAATCTGGATCAGAACCTCTCACACAAGGAGTGTGTTTATTGAAAGTCACATTGGCTGACTCATCAACTATTTTAGTTCTGAGATTGTATACTCTATACGCCTTGGCTTGAGAAGAGTGTCCAATAAAGTATCCATCATCTGATTTCTCATCAAATTTGGCTATCTGATCTCTGGTATTCAAGATTGTGTAAGGACATCCAAATGATCTGAGGAAACCAATGAAAGGTATCCTTTTGTGCCACAGTTCATAAGGAGTCTTACCATGAGTCTTAACTATTAAAACTAGGTTCTGCACATAGCAAGCAGTATTTACTGCTTCTGCCCAGAAGGTGATAGACAGTTCAGAGTCAGACAACATAGTTCTTGCAACTTCAATTAGTGTCCTGTTTTAGCAACACCATTTTGCTGAGGAATCCTGGAGGCACTATATTGTCTTGAAATACCCTTTTTATCACAAAACATATCAAGGATTTGGTTCTTAAATTCAGTTTCTTGATCACATCTTATGATATTGACCTTGTGATTAGATTAAATCTCAATCTTCAGAATGAAATTCTTCAATTTCTCAGGTGTCTCATCCTTAGTTTTAAGGAAAAAGGCCGAAGTGAATCTAGTAAAATCATCTATGATCACTAAACAATATGAGGTCCTTCCTAAACTCATTACACTTGTGGGGACAAAAAGATCCATATGTAACAAGTGTAGGGGAGTAGTGATGGAGTTTCTTTCCTTTGGCTTGTGAGATACCTTATGCTGCTTCCCTTTCAGGCATGCAACACAATGATCCTCACTTGTAAACTCTTTCTTTGGCATTCCAGTTATCAAATCATTCTTAATTAATTTATTCATGTTTTTAAAGTTTTATTCTTTTATGCCAGAGAAAAGACTCATCACTATTTGCTTTAGATAGAAAGCAATACACTTCTCCTGAAGGAGAAGTTTCATGCAAGTCCATCTTGTACATGTTCCCTTCCTGGGGGGCTCTGAGCAGGATATGCTCCTGAGGAATGACCACCCCAGGCTTGAGAACAATGCACTCATGCTCCATAAAGAGCATGTTATGCTTTTGATCACAAAATTGGGATACACTCAGTAGATTGTACCCAAGCTCCTTGACAAAGTTTACCTTTTCAATGCAGAGCTTACCATTTGTGACCATGCCCCTTCCAGTAATGTAACCTCCTACATCTCCTCCAAAAGCAATAGGCCCTCCATCAATTTTTCTCAAAATTTTGAAGTAGAGAGCCATTGCCTGTCATGTGCCTGTAACAGCCACTGTTAATGATCCATACATTTCTGCTAGTCTTTAGCAGTTCCTGCACAAAAAGAGATGATTAGTTACATTTGGAAACCCAAGCCTTGTAGGTCTTGGGCTCATTAATATCAGCAGAAGACAATGCAACAGTGATTGATCCTATGTTCAAGCTTTGAGGATCAGCAGCTGTTGCTGATGAAGAACTTTCAGTCACATGGTCTTTCTTTATCTTCCACACCACCTTTGGAAGCTTAGACTTGACCTTCAATACTTCGGAAGCTTTGACAACTTCGGAAGATTTGGAGACTGGACCTTTGGAAGATCTTGCTTTCATTGCAGCAGGCTTCAGTACTTCGGAAGCATTCCTTTCTTCCGAGTCCAATTTTCCTTCCGAAGGCAAGTTTTCACTTGTCTTCTTCTTCACTTTGGAACTTCTGAGGGGAAAAGCGTTTCCTTTAGAAGTTGGCTTCTTCTTGATCATTTCAGAAGATTTTTTCTTGATCATGTGGACAGTGCTTTTAGGATTGTAGATGCAATCCTTAGCCAGATGAGAAGTACTGCCACACATGACACAGACAATCTGCATTCTTCTGGAAGCCTTCTTTTGAGAGCAAGACTGATCTTGATCACTTTCCACTTCCTTCTTCTTCTTTACAGATGAAGTAGCAAGCCTTTTAGGGAGAGACTTGCTGCTGGATGTGGATTGTTCAGGTTGTGTAGCAGTGGTACACAACAAATAAGCTTTCTTCTTATTGTTGTTGGGATGAGGTTGGCAAGAACTAGAACCCCTCGTACTAGGATTCATAGTTGAGTCTTCAGCCTTTACCACTTCAAATCCTGCAGAGATGATAACTTGTTTCTGCTTTGAGTTGAAAGTGGCCTTAATCTCTTGAGCTTTCTTGGACTTTCTCTTTGCTTTTCTGATCAAGTTCTTCCTTTTGGACTTTGTCAACCCAACAGGATTCCTTTCCTTAGGAGAATAGTGACCCTTCTTAGGATGATCTTCTTCACTCTTCTCAGATCCATCCTTCATTATCTCCTCTTCATCCTCTTCACTCATAGTGTCTATGAGGGGAAGTTCATCTTCACAAGTTCCACACCTTGGAGATCTTGCTGATAGTAAGGAGTGTGGAGGAGCTATCTCAGTAGATCCTAGTCCCTGCTTATTCTGATAACAAACTTTGTCATGCAAAGATGAGGATATCATGTTCTTGAAGGTCTCTTCTTCAAGAACACATTTTTCTGCCCTGGCTTTGCTGATCACAAGCTCAGCCTGGAATTCAGTTTACTTAGTGATAAGATCTTTGATTTGAGTCCTGTAGTTGATATGTTCATGTTTGAGAGTTAAAATAGTTTTCTCTAAATCTTCTATTTTTAGTTTATATCCATTTTCAGCTCTCTTAAAATCAGACTCAAGATCAGATCTCATTTCTAAGTTATAGGACCTGTATCTTTTAACTTTAGCACTACATTCAGAAGTACAAAGATGTTCCAATACCTTGGCTTCATCATGATCTACCATCAGTGCTTGGTTTGGAGATGCATCCTCAACCTGAAGGCTCCAGTCAAAGCCTCCTTCTTCAACAGTAACTACAGCTTGCTGCTTTGGCTCTTCATTCTCGTTGACTCCATTAGTGTAGTTTGGTCTGGCTTGTGCTTGGCCACCATTTGTTCTAGGTGCCTTGCACTCCCTTGTAAAGTGTCCCATTTGGTTGCAGTTGAAACACTTTACCTTGCTTTTGTCCAGTCCAAACTTTCCACTAGCTGCATTACTAGGAAACTTCCTCCCTGTCCTCTTGTAGAACTTCATGGCTCTGTGAGTGAGAAGAGCCA